>CM053769.1:28212497-28236396 GCA_028658325.1 Potorous gilbertii
CCTTGGCCAGTTCTGAAATCTTTCAGTTTTGTCTTCTTTGCATTATTGTGCTAATCCCATAAATTCTTCTGCCGGTTTTGCTTACTTCGCTCATTGTCAACTCAATATGAATCTTCACAACTTTATCTCAATTCTTAATATTTGTCACCTCTCATATACAACAAGAGATTATTCCATTGCCTCTATAAGCTACAATCTGTTGAGTCATTCCCCAATCAAGAGACACTGACTTTCCTTCCAGATCTTTACTATTGCAAAAAATGTTGCTGAGCCTCAGTTACTGTATCTGCTAGATGGAAATAACTAGTTATACTATCTTTCAAACAAGTTGCTTCTTTCAAATCTCCTAGTGTCATAGAAAAGTAGGTTGGTACTATTATTTGATGATCACTATAGTCACACCTCAAGAGGTGTGAGGATATCCCAGCTTAAGTTTACAGAAAAATCTCACTTAACCAGAACCTAACTGGAACTCTTAATTTAAAAAAAAAACATTGTAATTTTGTTCCCCTGCATTTGTTTCCCTTAGAAAAGACAGTGTCAGTAGAGTGATACAGTCAGCAACAAAATTCCAAGGGGTTTAGGACTGAATGATGAGGCAAGTGGGCTATAAAAATATGGAGGCAATTAGTACAGATTCCTCTTTCTAGGAGCTTGGTTATGACAGGGAGAAAAGATATAGCACAATATTAAGAGGAGGCTTCACAGAATCCAGTGAAAGTTTTACATTTAAGGATGAGAGTGATCTGGGCATGTTTGTACATAACAAGTAACAGGTCAATAGATAGGGAGAGATAGATAGATAAAGAGGAGTGAGAGAGAAGGAAGGAAGAAAGGACTGATCAAGGAACAAAGATCCCGGAGGAGAAGGATGGCATGGGATAAATAGGCAAAAGCAGAGATATTGGCGACATATTAGACAAAGATGATACCTCCTCTGCATCAGGAACTAGAGTAAGGAAAGAAAGACTGAAGGAAAAAAGATAAGGAGTGTGTGATAAATTATCTTGATTTTCTTTGTAAGTAGTAGGCAAGATTTTCTGCTAAGAGGGTTTACATAAGGGACTACACATTAAACTGTAATATAAATATCATTAGTTATGAATTATACTAATGGCCAAAAGGTGACGTTGGTTAGTGGGTCTGAGATGGGCAGATAAATGTGGAAAGCAATCAGTTGTAGTTCAAATAACATCTTCTTGGACTAGAAATATCATTGCCACAGTACAACTAGATGGAGGAAAAGAGAATGAACTGACCTCTGCCAGAATGTGCTTCCCCACCCTGGAATAAGGGAACCAGTTGTGGTCAGTTACCCTGATCCTTACAAAGTTTAATCATGAAGTTCTGGGTCATAATCACAGGGATAGTTAAGTGTCCCTCTTCCCACTGCAACCTTCACTCTGCACATCAACTATAAATGTCCCCAAAATGATGGTACAGGAGTACATTTATACAAAAATGGAGTATGCAATTGATGCTATTAGGTTCTCACAGAACTTAGGAGAAGGAAAGCAAGAGGTCTCATTAGACCATAAGAACTAGCATAGAAACTATACTGCAAAATGTTTTGGCCAAAATAGATACTTTGTCCAATTAAAATACTTCCACATGAACAAAGAACTTTTAGAATTGCTTCTTGGTTGGTCTGATGATCTGTGTGGTCTGAAATCGGTACCCAAGACAGATACCTATACTATTGTATATATACATTGGCCAATGGACCTAGAGAGGCAAGCATGGTATCAGTTATGGAACCAAAGATTCATAAAGAATAGATTTCAGAATTAGGTAGGACATCAAATAATGGAGGGGGAAAAATAGGTAGAGTCTACATGGTTGAGATACAAGGAATTAAGTGGGACTGAATTCAGCCTTTATGTCTCATTGATCACTAACCTGCTGGGTTGTGATGGCTCAGATATTCATACCACCAAACCCTCCCATAACTGGCTTCAATCTCTCCATCTATTAAATGAGGGGATTGGTTAGCTAATGATAAATGTCTTTTCCAGGTCTAAAATCTCAATGATTCTATGAAAACACAGTGAGCCATATTCCTCAGAATGATAACCCAGAGGCAACTTAAATTCCTTAACTCTCACAGAGAGACTAAATTATGGTCAGTTTATAGAGGATTTTGATGATTTGCAGAATCTCATTTAACTAATCCATTCATTCAAGATTGCCTAATAAATTTCTATATTTCACTTTTACCCTCTCATTCAATGGTTGGTATATGAAGGGAAAAACACCACCAGACTGAGAGACAAAGGACATGAGCTCTAATCCTGACTTCACCACTGGTGTACTGTGTTACGTTGGGTGTGTCACTTACCTTCTCTATGCCTCAGTTTTCTATTCTGTAAAATGAGATGGTTAGATCAGATATTCTCTATTTTGGCTCTGGCAAAAGATCTCTGCCTCTGCAGTCAGAGGACCTGAGTTTAAATCCTTTCTCTATGTTTTCTCCCTGTGTGACCTTAGTTAAGTCACTTGACCTCCTTCAGGCTCAGTTTCCTTATTTGTAAAATGAGGGAGCTGGACTAGATAAGACCCTTCTAGCACTAGTCTTTTGATCCTATAATTCTGTCTTGGAAGAAATACAAACACTGGAGGTGGCAGCTTGAAATTTGTCATCATTTTGCCTAATTAGCACAAGCTTGCCAAAGAGTGAAAGAGAGCAACTGCCAGAATGGTGGCCAAGGAGGTGACAGCTTGGGTTCAGCCATCTTTATGATAATCTCCATTTTAAATCACATTGCAGCATAAATGTGGGGTCAACCTGCTCTATCTTAATTCAGGGAAAGTGCACTAATATATTTTAGAGCATTGGTTTAGGGAAAGACACTCAATAAATTTAAATGAGCTATACATAATCTACTAATCTATCAGGACCAATCACCTTAAAATCACTTATTCTATCAGGTAATCTAGTCAGAGGGAAAAATAAAAGCTGAGTAGCACTTCTGCTCTTTTGGTCCTCATGGTTACCTATGGATTTCCGAGATCTAGAAGTAGGATCCTAGCACTTTGAGTAGCCCTCTTGTGCTGGACTTCTGGTAGAACATGGACCAGAATAGCCTACCCTTCTTTTGTTTTCCCTCCCTCACCCTCATCACCACCTCCTAACTGCTAGAAAAGACCATCACCTCCATCTTGGAAAAAGCTGACCATTTCCCCTTAAGGCCTAATCCAAAGATCGTAAGATCATAGGATCATAGAGAAAATCTTAGATTGAGATATGGAACGGACCTAGTCCAACCCCCTCATTTTATAAATGGGGAAACTGAGGTCCAGAGAATTTAAATGCTGCGCTAAAATTTACAAAGATAATAAACAGAAACAAAATTTAGTTGGAAATTTTTTGTAAAAAAAAACTGGAAATTATCTTAGTACCCACTGACTGAGGAATAACCAAGAATCATGGCATATGAAAATAGCAAATGGTATTGTGACATAAGAAATGAAAAACAAAAGCCAGGAATTCCCAGAAACATAGGAAGACTTGCTTGTATGAACTGACTTTGAGTGAATTAAGGAAAACAATACATAATAACTACCTTAATGTAATCAAAAAGCAAATTAATATAAAGCCCCAAACTAAGTTAATGACCAGTTACCCAAGAGAAGAGATGAGGATTCACCTTTTCCTTTTGATGCTGAGGTGAAATTGTTAACTGGTTGAATTGGATTGACATTAGAACCTAAATTCTCTGACTCTGTAACAGTGCTCTTTTTCCTATTTATGAATTTCATCAGCAAATTGGTATCAATTTACGGAGTCTCACCGGTGATATAGTTCTGTAGTTGTGAATTTACCGCATGTCAGAATAAAGGGTCTGGTCAACTAGAAAACAAAGCTCCAAGCCAGGGCAAGTTCATACTTCTTTAAAGAGTTAACCTTATCTAGAGAATTTCACACCCTGCTGAGGAGACTAAGTGGAAGGACTTACGCAGTTCTCTGGATACGTGTCTGGACATCATGCCCAGAAGCAGTGGTGAGCAGGATTGAACACATTACAAGCATTAAAGGTTGTGAATGGTGCTTTGTGTGTCTATAGAACTGTGTCAGCAAAGCAGAGGTGAGTCAATTTTGTGTTTGGGGTAGACTTTAAAAAATCCAATCATTCTACTTACGTTCAGCCATCGAAATACAACAGAAAAGGCTGAGAACTATCAAATTACTTGAACCCTTTGCATTAATGACTACTCAAGAAACATCTCACTATCACTAATTAGCTAATTAGTGCTAATATTTGTCACTGGATCTCTGATCAAAACTCCCTGTTGGATAAACTGGGAAAAATTTACCTCAGGGTAAAGTACTCCACCACTAGAGATCAGGTTGACCTTTTGCAAGCTCAGACTCATCTTTAATGAACATTTTTGTACCTAAAAAAATTTTATAGATACCTCTTGTTTTTACATCATAGTCATTTCTAGATATACCCCCTCCCCCCGCAAAAGACCCTCTTTCAGTTTAGAAAAAAAAGGAAGGAAGGGAAAGGGAGTGAGGAAGGAGAATGGGGGAGAGAGAGAGAGAGAGAGAAAGAGAAGAGAGAGGGAGGGAGGGAGGGAGGAAGGAAGGAAAAGGAAAACAGTCAAGAAAAACCTATTGACAATTTCATCTTCTTTGCATCAAAAGGAGAAGGCAAATTCTTCTCTTGGGTTAAGACAGGTTA
This sequence comes from Potorous gilbertii, assembly GCA_028658325.1. Classification (NCBI taxonomy): domain Eukaryota; kingdom Metazoa; phylum Chordata; class Mammalia; order Diprotodontia; family Potoroidae; genus Potorous; species Potorous gilbertii. The sequence continues at coordinate 28,217,183 of CM053769.1, forward strand.
TGACAATTATTTAAATGGACTTTAGGGGAACTAGGCATAATGGATAGAGTTTGGGTCTGGAGTAAGGAAGACTCATTTCCCTTAGTTAAAAACCCCTCTCCAGACACTTACCAGCTGTGTGATCCAGGGGAAGTAAATTAACCCTGTTTGCTTCAGTTTCCTCATCTATAAAATGATCTGGGGAAAGAAATGGCAAATCACTCTACTATCTTTGCCAAGCAAACCCCAAATGAGGTCATGAAGAGTCAAACATGACTAAAAAGACTGAACAACAACATAAAAAAGAAAAAACTAATATTATTTTAGATGTATGTAAGCATAAGCAACGTGGGATTTTTTTTTCTGGAGTTCAGTTTCCTAGGCTCAGGCTAAATTGTAAACATCTAAGGAATAATCTTGGTAATTCACAGCTGTGCTGAGTCACATAGGTTGTGATGTCTTCTGGCTCTGAGCCTATTAGCTGAAAACTATATATACTGGGAGGTTGATATTTTGCTTTGGGGTTTCTCGTATGAGAAAGACCTTTGGATTCCCAGGATGGGTCTCTGAGTAACCATTTGTTAAGAGTCCCCTAACTACTCAGATGTTCCTGGTGCTCCCCCATCTGGTGGTGTATGTACGTGGTTGGATTACTTTGTTCAGACAGTTGGAGTCTTGATTTTTCTGCTAATTTCTCTGTTTGTATTTTCTCCACATTCACAGTGAACTTTTCCCTGAACTACTGAATTGTTGACCCCTTTGAAAGTTGTCTTTTCTTTAGCAAAGCAGATCAAAGAACCTGTGCTAGAAGGCCATCCTGGGTGTGCTAGGGTTCCTGCTAATAGTAAAGACTAGAAGGTGCAATGGATTGAGCACTTGACCCGGAGTCAGGAAGTACTGAGTTCAAATCTTGCCTCAGACAAATACTAGATATGTGGCGCTGAGCAAGTCACTTCTGTTCACTTTAGTTTCATTATCTGTAAAATGGAAATAAAAATACTACTTCCCTCTCAAAATTGTTATGAGGATCAAATGAGAAAAGATTTATCTACATTTTGAAAATCTTAAAGTGTTATATAATCATCATTGTTGTTTTTGTTGGAAGAATTTGAGTCAGGCTCTGACATATCTAGCTGTGTAACTAGAGGTAAGTCACAAAATGCTCTGAAGCTGAGTTTCCTTATCTGCAAAATGAGAATGCTAATACCCATGGTATATCCCAAAACGGTTCTGTGGGTGGGTATAAAGTAAAACAAACAGAACCGTATTGGTTTTATATTGGACTTATAAATGCATTGGCATAGGGAATTACTGAGGAATAAAATCCAATAGCTATTCTTACTATTCATTCAAGCTGAGGTAAGAATATATTGGTCTGATTATGCTTTTTACAAGCCTGCCTTTAAAATATTAAGGATTTTCATGTTTGAGGGTAACATGATTATCTTAGTCTAAAGATGACATACTATCTATTTTTGATCTATAAATCTTCTTCCAATTTTTGGCCCAAAGCAATAAGATCTGACCTTTAATGTATTTTAGAAGGTCTTTTTGAATGACAAAATATGAAGAAATCTGTTTAGTTTTATTTAATCCAGAATCACAGAATGTCAGAGCTAGAAGGAACCCCAGAGGCCACTCAGTAAAATTTGGATCTTAGTGAAACTCCCCTCTACAATACATCTGGCAAGTGGTCCAACTTTTGTTTTACTATTTCTAGTGGGGGAAGGAGGGTAAAGCCAAGATAATGGAGAAAAGATAGGCACTCACCTGAACCCTCCCAAAATATCATTCCAACAATTTTAAATAACTCCTCAAAACAAATTCTAGTGTGGCAGAACCCACAAAATGAGAGGTAAAACAATTTTCTAACCTGAGACAACTTAGAAGTTCAGGAGGAAAGGTCTGTCACACCAGAGTGAGAGTGAAACCACAGTCTAGGTTCCAGCAAACCAGCAACAGACCTTGAGAACTACTGAATCAGTCGCAGCAATGGTGACTTCTGGACTTCTCAGTTCACATTAAGCAAGGGGTTCAGACAACTAATCAGAAGGAGGTTAAGGGGTTCCCCTTGCTGACACTGGGGGCAGGACTCTGTTGGATTGCCCATATTCAGATCCAAACTGCAGTCTTAGATCATAGTGCCAGGGCAGAAAGAAATACCAGCATACCAAATGTGGTTGTCACAGGGTAGCAGAAACCATGCTCACAATTACAGGTCACTGTGCTCAGAGTTAAAGGTCTAAAAAGAGTGCTTGTGGTCACTTGGAATCTAGAGCACAGGCCAGGAGAGTAGTAAACACACTTCTCCTTATATCATACCACCTTGGAAGAACAAAGGTTCCCAGAATTAGTTTTAAAACAACTGAACAAAAAACTTGAAATTTGAGATAATGCTCTCTCTACCCTGGAAGCACAGTTTCACTTTAGCATAGAGTTAATGCCAGAAAAAAATTAGCAAACAACAAATAAGATGTTAATTGTAGAAAGTTACTAGAGGGATAGGGAAGATCAAAATAAGCTCTGAAGAGAACAAAGTCACAACAATTACATCTAAGTCCCCATAAAATACCTGTAAAGAAAGACTTTCAACAAATTCTAGAGCAACAGAAGCCACAGAATGACGGAGTGGATATTTCCAGTACAGGGTGACCTGGAAGGCCAAAGGAAAAGATCTGTCACACTGGACACGGAATAGAGCCCAGTCCAGTCTTGGCCTCATGGTGCCCAGAGGACTGGAGCAGACCTCGGGGGTGGAATCTCCCATGGCAGCAGCCACAGTTCACAGATCCCTCAACCCACAGGTGCCAAAGACAGCTTCAAAGGTCAGTGAAAGGGCTTTTTCACCTCTGTAACAAAAGAGCAGGGTCCTCTCCTAGCCCTGGCCCCAGGCAGCAGCAGTGATTGGGTAGGGGCAGTAGCAGCAACTGGGTAAGGGCAGCAGCAGCAGGCAGTGGCCAGGCAGGAGTCAGCATCCATTGTTGGCTAAAGGCCCTGGGGGAATTGAGCAGCTGATCTGAATCTCAGTCTCCCACCTGGCCAGGGAGTAAATTCCTCTCACTTGATTTTGCCATCTTGGAGGAACTGAGATCTTACAGGTCCCCAGAGTATTCCCTACTCTTGACAAAGGACCCAAAAGTCAAGTAATTGGTTGGCAAAATGCCACCAAAAAGGGGGAAAACTAAGGCTATAGAAGGTTACTTTCTTGGTGAACTAGTATTCTCTCCCATACTTTCAGACAAGGAAGAACAATGTTTACCTTCAGGGGAAGACATAAAAGTCAAGAATTCTGCACCCAAAATCTCCAAAATAGATATGCATGGTGCTAGGACATAGAATAGCTCAAAAAGAATTTTGAAAATCAAGTAAGAGGGGTGGAGGAAAAATTTGGAAGATAAATGAGAGCAATGCAAGAAAATCATGAAAAATGAGTCAACAGCTTACTAAAGAAGACCCAAAAAATGCTGAATAAAATAACACATTTAAAAATAAGCTAACTTAATTGGCAAAAGGGGTCCAAAAAGCCAATGTGGAGAGGAATGCTTTAAAAAGCAGAATTAACCAAATGGAAAAGGAGGTTCATAAACTCACCGAAGAAAATAGTTCTTTATAAATTAGAATGGAACAGATGGAAGCTAATGACTTTATGAGAAACCAAGAAATCACAAAACAAAACCAAAAGAATGAAAAAATGGAAGATAATGTGAAATATGTCATTGGAAAAACAACTGACCTGAAAAATAGATCCAGGAGAAACATTTTTAAAATTATGGGACTACCTGAAAGCCATGATCCAAAAAAGAGCCTACACATGATCTTTCATGAACTTATCAAGGAAAACTACCCTGATATTCTAGAACCAGAGGGTAAAGTAAATATTGAAAGAATTCACCAATAACATCTTGAAAGAGATCCAAAAAGAGCATCTCCTAGGAATATTGTAGCCAAATTCCAGAGTTCCCAGGTCAAGGATAAAATATTGCAAGCAGCCAGAAAGCAACAATTTCAGTATTGTAGAAATACTACCAGGATAACATAAGATTTAGCAGCTTTTACATTAAAGGATCGAAGGGCATGGAATATGATATTCCAGAAGTCAAGGGAACTAGGATTAAAACCAAGAATCACCTACCCAGAAAAACTGAGTATAATACTTCAGGGAAAAATATTCATTCAATGAAATAGAGGACTTTCAGGCATTCTTGATGAAAAGACCAGAGCTGAAAAGAAAATCTGATGTTCAAACACAAGAATCAAGAGAAGCATGAACAGGTAAACTGGAAAGAGAAATCATAAGGGACTTACTAAAGTTGAACTGTTTACATTCCTACAGGGAAAGATACTATTTGTCACTCTTGAAACTTCTCTCAGTATCTGGGTAGTTGGAGAGATTATACACACACAACAGAGAGAGAGAGAGAGACAGAGAGAGACAGAGAGAGAGACAGAAACAGAGACAGAGAGCACATGATGAATTGAATAGGAAGGGATCATATCTAAAAAAATAAAATTAAGAGGTGATAGAGGAATATATTGGGAGGAGAAAGGGAGAAATGGAATGGGGCAAATTATCTCTCATAGAAGAGGGAAAGAAAAGCTTTTCCATTGGAGGGGAAAAGTGGGGAGGTGAGAGGTAAAAAGTGAAGCTTACTCTCATCACATTTGGCTCAAGGAAGGAATAACAAGAACACTCAATTTGGTATGAAAATCTATCTTACACTACAGGAAAGTAGAGGAGAAGGGGATAAGCAGGGTAGGGGGGGATGATGAAAGGGAGGGCAAATGGGAGGAGGGAGCAATTAGAAGTAAACCCTAATGAGGAGGGACAAGGTCAAAAGAGAGAATAGAAGAAATGGGGGCAGGATAGGATGGAGAGAAATATAGTTAGTCTTATACAACATGACTATTATGGAAATCATTTGCAAAACTACACATATGTAGCCTATATTGAATTGCTTGCCCTCTCAGTGGGGATAGATGGGGAGAGAGGAAGAAAGAGAAGTTGGAACTCAAAGTTTTAGGAAAAAATGTTGAGAATTGTTTTTGTGTACCACTGGGAAATAAGAAATACAGGTAATGGGTAATAGAAATTTATCTTGCCCTACAGGACAAGAGAGAAGATGGGGATAAGGGAAGGGAAGGGTATTAGAAGGGAGGGCACATTGGTGGAAGGGGTAATCAAAATGCATGGCATTTGGGGGGAGTGAGATGGGAAGAAAATTTGGAACTCAAAATTTTGTGGAAATGAATGTTGTAAACTTAAAATAAACAAATTAATTTTAAAAAATTATTCCTGGAAGAACTCAAAAAGCATTTTAAAAATGCAACAATTGAGTTAGAGGGAAAACTGAGGAAAGAAATGAGAGTGATGCAAGAAAATCTTGAGGGGGAAATGTCATCAGCTGGGTAAAGGAGAAAAAAAAAGATATACTGAAAAAAACGACACCTTAAAAAACAGAATAGTTTAAATGGTAAGAGAGGCAAAAAAAAAATCAAATGTAGAAAAGAATGCCTTAAAAAGCAAATTTAGCCAAATGGATTTACAAAAATTCGCTGAAGAGAAAAACTCCTTAAAAAAGTAGAATTGGCCAAACAGGAAATACAAAAGCTCACTGAAGAAAATGATTCCTTAAAAATTCAAATTGGTCAAGTAGAAACTAATAACTCCATAGGACATAAAACAAAATCAAAAGAATGAAAAAACAGAAAAAATGTGAGGCATCTCATTAGAAAAACAAATGACTCTAAAATATATCAAGGAGAGATAATTTAATAATTATTGAACTATCTCAAAGCCATTATTTTTTAAAAAGTCTAGATATCATTTTTCAAGAAATTATCAAGGAACACTGCCCTGATACTGTAGAACTAGAAGGTAAAATAGAAATGGAAAGAAGCCACCAAACACCTCCTGAAAGAAATCCTAAAATGAAAACTCCCAGGAATATTACAACCAAATTCCAGAGCTCTCAGGTCAAAAAAAATATATTGCAAGCTGCCACAAAGAACCAATTCAAATATCATGGAACCACAGTCAAGATAACACAAAATTTTAGCAGCTTCTATATTAAAGGGTTAGAGGACTTGGAATGTGATAATCTGGAGGGCAAAAGAGCTAAGACTACAACAAGAATCATCTACCAAGCAAAATTGAGTATAATCCCTCAGGGAAAAAGTTTATATTTAATGAAATAAAGGACATTCAAGAATCCCTGATGAAAAGATCCAAGCTGAATAGAAAATTTGACTTTAAAATACAAGACTTGAGAAGAAATAAAAGGTAAACAGTAAAGAGAAATCATAATGGATTCAATAAGATTCAACTGTTTACATACCTACATAGGAATATGAAACTTGTAACTCCTAGGAACCAACTACATCCCAGGGAAATCCATTCTACTTTAGATTAGCCCTATTCGTGAAGTTCTATCTTACTGACCATTGAAATCTACCTACTTGCAATGTCCACATATTACTTCTAGAGTTTCTATGCTAAGACCAAGTAGAATAAGTCTAACCTGTTTTCCATCTGACAGCCCTTCATATATTTGTAGATAATGTTCATATCACCTGTGAGTCTTCTTATTTCCAGGCTAAATATTCTCAGTCCCTTGCACAGTACATAATAGGCATCTAATAAATGCTTATTGACTAACTTCAAAGGATTCTTTTGTGTGTGATCCTTATTCTAGAGAAGTATAGTCCCTATCTCTACCTTTATGACCTCAAAATCTTCTGCTTTACTAAATGTCTCCCTGTGAACATTTCCAGGCTCATTAATATTCTTCCCAAAATGTGGTATCAAATATAGAACACAATACTCTAGATATGAATGAAAATAATACAGAGGTACAAGAGTAAGATTATCATCTCTGTAGTCTTGGGCACTGTACTTTTCTTAATGTAATCTGAACTATTTTGGCTCCCTCATCACCTAATTGATTCACACTGAACTTGGTTGGTTGTTGTCCTTCATTCTTGAAGAGGATCAAAATGACATTACCATGATATTGAACTTATGATCCAATAAAACCCCCAGATCTTTTTCAAAGGATCATCCAGGAAAGCCATGGTTTTTTTTAATCCAGCTAAAGTTTTCTATTTATATTTATTAAATTTAATATTATTATAATAATCTCATTTATCACATTTCTGACATCTTTTGGGAGGCAAATTCCACCCTCCAATGTGTTACTGATGTCTCCAAAATCTGTGTCATCTGCAAATTTGATAAGCATGTCATTTAAGCCTTCATCCAAATCATTGATAAAAATGTGAAACTGAGTGTAGTCAAGAATAGATCCCCATGCTTCTCCACTTGAAACCATTTACAAGTTGACACCATCATTAATGATGATTCTTTGAATACAATAATTCATAATTCATTATCATCAAGTCTACATTTCACCATATTTTCCAAGGAGATACAATTAGAGACTTGGTCAAGCGCTTTGTCAGATCTATATAAAGTACATCTATAGCTCTCACTCAATCTAGCACTCCAATAACTAAGAGAGGGAGAGACAGAGAAAAGGAAGGAAGGAAGGAAGAAAGGAAGGAAGGAAGGAAATAAATTTCATTTAGCATGGCACATTCTTGATGGCTCTTTGAGATCCCTGCTTTCTTTATAGAATTTGACTCTCTACATAGGATTCTTTTAATCTAAGTTTTATATCATAAGGTTTAGAACTCACAGGAAACTGAGTCTGACAGTCCCATTTTACAGAAACAAAGTCACAAATAGGTTAAGTGACCATCCCAAGATCATATAGGTAATAAATAGTAGAGCCTGTACTTGAACTTTAGTACATTAACTCCAAATATCAGTGTTCTTTTCACTACAGCATAGAACTTTGTGATGTGTCCAAAATGTACAGAAGGAACAAAAATTTGAAGTTAAGTTACAAAATAGGAAAAAAGAACCTTAAATGGTTGGCATTCAGTAGACTCTTAAGCATATGCTTTTGTTCAGTTGTTTGAATTGTGACTGACTCTGTGATCCAATTTGGAGCTTTCTTGGCAAAGTTACTGGAATAGATTGCCATTTCCTCCTCCAGTTCATTTTACAGATGAGGAAACTGAAGCAAAGTTAAGTGACTTGCTCAGAGTCACACAGCTGTTAAGTGTCTGAGACCGGATTTGAACTCGGGAAGATGTCTACCTAGTGCTACCTAGTTGCCCTTAAGCTTATATCCACTTAAAAAGATTGTCAAGTGTCAATTTGAGAGGAAAGAGAGGGAATAAAAAAGATCGAAACAAGACAGGTGAGGTCAGGAGAAATTTAAACTTTAGAGTATTGGTACTCCAAATAAGTGCTTTTAAAAAAAAATGGTAAAAAGGATACTGACACCTGTATTCAAAAGAACAACTAAGGGTACACTGAAATAGATTGGATAGAATCTGAACCAAAAAAAAAGCCTGAAGACAGCTCTAGAGAGAAAAATATAAAAATGTAAAGGATTAGAGCTTATAGGAATTCTTCCTTTGTTTATGATCTGAGTACTTTGTGCTCCCAAAAACGTTAGGGAGGTTAGAAATATAAAGCACTAAGAAAACAAGAGAAAAAAACAGAACACAATTAAAAGGAAGAGTGTTACAACAAATGAATGATAAAGGATTTAACTGGTACTCAGATGTCTTTGTTTCTTTTATCACTTGTCCTAGGATGTTTTGTGCTTGATTAGTAAAGGTTGTTTAGTAAAGGTTGATTAGTAAAGATATTGAGTGCTTTATCCCTGATTCACTGTTATTTATGCATCAAGTAAAGCTTACCACTGCACTTACTCTATCCTAATCAAACTCCTTAGTAGTCACTGTATCAAGCATAACATGGTAGCTTATGAAAGAGAGAAATATCTATGAATTTTCCCAGAAAATTTAATTATTTTCATGGCAGAAATTTCATGAAAGAGATAAAATAACTTTTTTGTTACTCCCCAATTTTCAAGAGAATCAATTTACTAGTGCAACACACTCACTTAAACAACTGGAATTTTTCCTTATCTAGTAAGAAAAATTGAATCAATTCATCTTTTTTTTTAATTTTTTCAGTTATCAAAAATCTATTTTCTCTACCTTCACATCCTTTCCCATTGAAAAAGAAAAACAAAACCTTTGTAATAAATTTTAATAGTCAAACAAAAAAATTCTTACATCAGTCATGTCCAAAAAGTCTCATCCTGAGTTCATCTTAAGTCCAATCATGTAAGGGCTGGCCTTCCTGATCTCTCAACAATCCCTCTGGTTTCAGCAGATAAATAGCATGCTTTATCATAGATTCTTTGGGATCATTGTTGGTCATCAAGTTGAAATTAATTGTTTCCAAAAACATGGCAAAGAGTCAAGTAGAGTTTTATGTTTGTGACCAGGTAGATGATTTGTTGAAGGCACGGCACTAAAGAGACCAAAACTATATGTATAACTTGGATATAGCAAAGTAATTTTTACTCTGCCATCCTAACATAAGAGTCTAATTATAAAGTGGACATGACAAGAATGTGACACCTAACTACTCAAACAGAAAAACTACTCAAAGAACATGTCCTACTCATGGTGATGAGGAGCACCGTCTCCTAAACCAAGAAAATGATAATTGTGACAAGGATTTCATATGTTTGGGTGCTTTGTAATCAATCACTGATGATCATTTTTATACCTGACAGCAGCTAGAGAGATGAACCCTATTCTTGTATAAAGACCCCTGACATAGAGTGCTTAACGCATTTACTCTCAAAAAGTTCATGATCTCACATTCTCACTAAATGGAAAAGAATGGTTATATAAAAACAGTGGTTAGGCTACACAGTAAGTACCCAAGTGTAACTATTTGGAATCCTTAAGTTCTCAGATCATTTCCAAATAACTCACTTTCATCAGGTAGAAAAAACTATGGACCAAATGAATCATTTAGCCTTATAATTTTATGGACACTTTGTTTCATAAGTTGATATTTTGGAAAGTTCTAGGATTTCATGTGGCTTCTCTTTGTCCTGATGCAGACCACTACTACCTCCACATTTTGGAAGATACTTTTAGCTCTACATTTTGGAAGAAGCTTTTATGCTTTGGAGTCCTCTGGAGATAGACCTCATTATACATAGGCTGATGTATAGATGACAGTCACTCAGTCCAGTGCCAGATCTCTTGGTACAACATGCCAGAGCTTGTGTTCTACTGAATGTCTTTTTTAAAATTTTATTTATTTATTTTCAGTTTTCATCATTCACTTTTATAAGATTTTGAGTTCTAAATTTTCCCACTCCCTAAGATTGCATACAATCTGACATAGGTTATAAATTTATAATCATATTAAACATATTTGCACATTCATCATCTTAGTGAGTATCTTTCAACTCAGAGTATTCTCCATACCATGACGAAGTATCAGAGAAGGCTCTACAGGCCACGCTTCAATTCAGTGGACCCATATAGACACACCTGCAGAGAGAATGTTTCCAACGCATGAATTTGTTACCCAGAAAGCAAATGTGGTCCCGTTAGCATCTCCCCTTGGATATCTCCTCTTTCATCATTAGTGGCACCTTCTGAGGAATTATGAGTTCAATTCAATTTAATGAAAATTTAATGTATCAATCAATAGGTATTTATTAAGTGTTAATTATATGGAGGCACTGTGGTAAAAACTGGGAGTACAAAGATAGAAGTGAAACAGCCCCTGCCCCAAGGAGCTCACATTTTAAAGGGGAAGACATATATTTATGTGTGTGTGTGTGTGTGTGTGTGTGTGTGTGTGTGTGTGTATATATGTGTGTGTGTGTGTGTGTGTGTGTATGTGTGTGTATGTGTATATATGTGTATATATATATATATATATATATATATATATATATATATATAGAGAGAGAGAGAGAGAGAGAGAGAGAGAGAGAGAGAATATATTCAATAAAACTATAAGATAGTTTTGGAGAAGGGAGTGTTGTATCAGCTGGAGGAAGACCAAAAATAAAAAAAGCTTTTATGATTTAGGTGATGTCTTAACCTTAAAGGAAACTAAGGATTCCAAAAGGCAGAGGTAAAGAAGGAGTGCCTTCCATGAATGGTGGGTAGTCATTGCAAAATCAAAGAGGTAGAAGATGGAGCACCATGTATGAAGAACTTTAAAAGCCAAACAGAGGACTGTAAAACTGGTCCCAGAGGCAAGAGGGAGACACTGAAGTTGTTTCAGTGGGACAAGGACTTTTAGTTACATGATCAGACCTGTATTGAAGAAATCACTTTAGCAGATAGGTAAAGGATGAACTGGCTATTTAGATGGTGCAGTGGATAGAACACCAGGGCCTGGAGTCAGGAAGACCCATCTTCCTGAGTTCAAATCTGGCCTCAGATACTTATTAGCGGTGTGACCCTGGGCAAGCCACTTAACCCTGCTTGCCTCAGTTTCCTCATCTGTAAAATGAACTGTAGAAGGAAATGGCAAACCACTCCAATATCTTTGCCAAGGAAACCTCAAAGGAGGTCATGAAGAGTCAGATAAGAATGAAAACAAATGAACAGAGGAGGTATTTATATTGGAGAGAACCTTAAGATGGGTAGATCAACAAAGATGGTAATGTAGCATTCCTGGTTAGAAGTAATGAGGTACCGAAGTAGGGTGATGACTGTGTTGATGGAAAGCATGGTATGCTTGGGGGCAGATGTTATAAAAATCCAAACAAATGAGATTTTGCAACATGTTGGATCTGTAGGAAGAATGAGAATGAAGAGTCAAGGATGACACCATCGTTGAAAATGCAGATAGATGACTGTAAGGAGAGGGGTACCCTTGATAGCAGCAGAGAACTGTGAAAGAGAGGTGGATTTTAGGGAAAACAAAATTACTTCTATTTCAGATGTGCTAATTTTGATCCTGGGACATTCTACTTGGAAGTTTGTGACATGGGATAGGAGCTCAGAAAAGTGACTGACTGACTGACGGACTATATAGTTCTCAGAAGCATCTATAGAGAGATGAAAATTAAACTGATAAGGTAACCTAGAGTGAAAGGATAGAGATGCAAAAAGAGAACTCAGGACTGAAACTTGAGCTACATCCACAGTTAATGGCCCACAATGCACAAAGCACTACCCACTGGAGGTACAAAGATGCTTGTATTCTCCTGGGGTGGGGAAGTGCAGTATATAAGTAAACACAAAGCAAATCGAAGAGAGGAAGGCTTCTAAGAAGCAGGAAGATAAGGACAACCTTCCCACAGCAAGAGACACCTGAGCCAGAGCTGAGAAGAGAGCATCATAAAACCTGAGCTGCTGTTATTTTCCTCAAATGCATCTGAGAGGAATTCCTGATTCCTAGTTTAGTGCATCTAATGTCAACTGAAAATCAAGAAGCATTTCAAGAGAGAATTAAATGGTCACCACTTGGGAAGGTAATTGACCTTTCTCCCCGTAAAGCAGCCCGAGCCTGGAGTGTGTTCTGCACTGAAGATGATGTCTTTAATATCTCTTACTTATCCCAGATGACATTAAGATTAATTTTTAATGTTGCAGAGATGCGCATATTGATTCTCTGTCCTCCTTCCTGAGTGTCCTGGGTTTCAATAAAAAAAAAATCAAGCTATACTTGCCTTTTAAAAAACAAACAAAAGGAAGATTGACTTGATAGCTGCAAAATCCCTGAGCATACCATACATGTCTGTATATTTCTATTTGTTTTGATCAATTGTGATAATTTCTAAATATTGCCATCTGGTAATTGAGTTATAATCATGTGGTCTCTTTGACTAGAAGACTGAGGGTAGAAAAAAATAAAAGTCCCCAGACAATTCAGCCCTGCCAATGCAGAACACAGTGGGGAGAGAAGATAAATGTAGCATTTACCCTCTCTCTCAGAAAATTTGTTTCTGAGGAGGTCAGAGTCAGGGGCTGCAACACCCGTCACAATTAGAACTATCTATTCAAATGGCCTTTATGGGCACAGACCAACTGTTGGAGCACCATCGAAACCACACAACTCAGCAAGTATTTGGAATAGAGCAGCTGTGTGTTTTGCTTGTTTTACTCAGTTAATGCTGTTACTGGCTTCAATGCAGACAAAACACCAGCACAAGACTCAGGCAGAGTTCCCCAGTTCACAGTGAATGACTCATTCATCCCCATCTTCCTCTTTCCCTTTCCCCTCAGAGTAGACTGGCAATGTGTCCTCTCCATGTTCACACTGGTTTTGTTTGTGAGACTTGTAGGGCATTGTGCATAGTCCCATCATAAGGCCATAGATTTAGAGCTGCAAGGAAACTGAAATGTCATCTCACTCAGCACTGTCAGACTCACATAGAAGCAAGGCCCATGAATCCATACATAAGGTTCCCTGTTGGTGGCATTTGGTCTTAGTTTGAAAATATAATGTGATCTTTGTTTTATTATATTTTTATTTCTTCTATTAAATCTTTCCCATTTGCATGGGTCATTCTCAGGAGTGTGCTGGCCACGTGGAGTTACAGATCTGACACCTCTGATCCAGCAATCTCCTCGTTCAGAAGATGAGAAAATGGAAGCCAAGAAAGTGGACTTGACCTGCTCGTAGTTGCACAGTAGGAGGGTTGGCATTTTACAGGAATCAGGTACAACTATTATCCCCATGTTACAGCTGAAGAAACTGAGGCAGGCAGAGGTTGTGACTTGCCAAGCGTCACACAGCAAGTAGATATTTAAGCTGGATTTGAACTCAGGTCTTCCTGATTCCAGCACCATTATTCTATCCACTACACTACCTAGCTGTCTCACTATCATATGGCTAGGATGTAAGATTCTAAGACTTAGAACAATCAATTCATAAGCATTTATTTATTAACTACTTACTAGGTGTCAAGTGCTTACCAAATAAGGTATGAGTTTACAAAGAAAGGCAAAAACATAATCTCTGCTTCAAGGAGCTCACATTGTCCAGGGAAAGGGCCTGACCCAGACCATTTGAAGTCCTTAAACTTGTTTTGATTTTTGGAACTGGACCTTTTTGTCAGTCTGGTGGAACCTATGGGTCCCTTTCCAGAATAAGGTTCTCCAATGCATAAAATAAAATGATGATAGTACAAAGGAAATAAAATCTATTGAAATACTGTTATCGAAATATGTATATTTTTTAAAAGTTCACAGTTGTTCAGTTGTGTTTGACTTTTCATGACCCCATTTGGGGTTTTCTTGACAAAGATACTGAAATAATTTGCATTCCTTCTCCAGCACATTTTATAGATGAGGAAACTGAGGCAAACAGGGTTCAGTGACTTGACCAAGATCAAATAGCTAGTAAATGTCTGAGACCAGATTTGAACTCATGAACCAACCCCAGGCCCAGCACTCTATCCACAGTGTCTCCTAGCTGCCCAAAAGTTCACAGATTCCAAGTAAAATTGATTCTGGTCTAAGGCCTCTCATTTCCCTGAGGATGAAACAAATTCAGACATGAAATGAGATGCTCAGAGTCACACAGGTAACAAATGGAGAGCCCTTGTTTCCTTTCCTTTACTATCACTATGAAGAAGCTTATAAAATGGCACTTAGTTATCAGAAAGAAAACAAGTAGAATTTTTAAACAAGACATGCTTATAAGAACAACAGCTAGTCTCTGTTATTGGGTTACTATTTTTGTTTTTTGCCACTGTCATTTTGTATAATTTCTGCATCGCACAGTATGAAGCCCCCATCTAAATTCCTGTCACATTGTGTGTGTGTTGTTTGGTGGTGGGAGAGAACAGTAGTGGAGTCTTGTGTTTTTGAAACAGTAATGACAAAAGAGTCAAATAAACAATTCCCAGATAACATCTTGGGAAGCAGGGATTTGGAGGAAAGGGGGTGGGCATGTTCAGGAAGATTCCCAAAGAGCCCCCTTTGACTTTTTCCTAGTCATTCCAGGTGATAAAAAGCACCTAGTCTGAATCTTCCCAGCCCTTGCTCCCTGCATCCCAGGGATGCTGCACCTCCATATGCCACCAAAGCTTATTCCTTCCTTTTGAGGACAAATATTGCAGCACTGATATCTGATTCAGTGGTAATTGCCAACCAGCAGTGAAGGCTTTTGATCAGAAATTTGGGAGGTCACAGTAAGAGCTCTCTTTCCCCTAATTTTTAACCATATAAATCACCCAGCGTGGCAATGGTGTCTTCAAAACTTGCAGGTACATCCACCTCATATATTTTAACTATTTTGTGCCCAGGGGACTTTGGAACATGACATTGTTAACAGTGAAGGTCTTTGATTGAAAGAAGTTTGCTGTTGATTTGGAATTGCTACAAGGGCAATAAGGACTCCGATAAAGCTAATCCCCAGGGCGAGGTATTTCGACAGATGTCTGTCAACTCACATAAGCCAGCCAAAGCACCCCACCAAATGAGCTGGCTCTGAAGAAATAAGATCCATGGAATGGGTGTTAATCTTTTTTTCTTTCCATGAACATATTTTTAACAAAAAATCACCATCAACAACCCACAAATATCCAAATACATTAACCTTGAAATCTGGGACCTCAAATGGTTTATTTGACAATAAAGCAAAGCACGTTACTGGATATTTTTCAGGGATGAGATTTTCTGTCTTTCTTTCAATTTATCCCTAAGTTCTCTTCTGATTCTCATATACTGCTGGGTTTTTCCTTGCCCCTTCCTGTTTAATTACCTCCTCTCAGCCTGAAGTAGAATAGAAAGAGCCTGAATTCAGATTGAGTCAAGAGACCAGTGTTCAAGTCCTGGCCCTTATATTTCCTAGCTGTAGATCAATCTCTTAATCTCTCTGACTGGCTACTTCTTCATTAAATGTCAGTAATACTGTTTTTATTATTTACTATTCCTAGGTAGTACCTGGGGTCATTCCACAACTCAATTACCTTTTACCTGTGGCCAAAGGACACAATTAGCTTAAAACAAACAAACAAAAACCCATAGTAATAAACACAGCGACAAAACATTTCCCACATAAACCTGGGGTATATCCTCTCACAGATAAATCCAGTATTGATAGAAGGAGTAAACAAATATGGGGGACACACGTGGAGAAGAACACAAATAGTGAATGCCTGAAGCCAGGGAACATACATGAAATGGTAGACATGTAGGGAATGTGTTTGGCCCAGGCATATTGTGAAGGGGTGTAGATATAGCAAACCTTTGTGACCTAGACATGTACATAAAGGAGTAACTTATGCTTACAACAATTCAGGGCCACAAATGTCTTCTAGTTATATTATTGTGCTAAGCTAATCGGGGCAAAGGGCAACTAGGTGGCAAAGTGGATAGTGGGCCAGGCC
Source organism: Potorous gilbertii (assembly GCA_028658325.1). Classification (NCBI taxonomy): domain Eukaryota; kingdom Metazoa; phylum Chordata; class Mammalia; order Diprotodontia; family Potoroidae; genus Potorous; species Potorous gilbertii. Next base: position 28,233,412 of record CM053769.1, read on the forward strand.
TGGAGTGAGGAAATTCTGAGTTCCAATCCAGGCTCAGATATTTACTAGCATTTAGACCCCGGGCAAGTGTATCGCCAAGGCAATATTCACAGCACTGACAGCCAGTGTAGTTCTGAATCACAAAGTATAATAGACTCTCCATATAGAAGGCAGAAGAAAAATATTTATTCAGACACCAGAAAGCCAAATCCCAACACCAGAAAGTCAAATCCATCATTGTAACCAAGAAGTCAATACACATTAGCACTGCAGAGGACAACTCCATTCCCAAGTCTTTCCCCCTGACAGGGCCTTCCCACAAGCAAACACTCACAAGACTATCCATGCCTGCCTGTGTCCTCTCTCCTCTATGCCAACTGCTCTTACCAACTTTCTCCCACCTCTAGTCCACCCTTCCTGTTTCACCCATTCAGTAAGCACCTCCCACCAAATATGACTTAGACTTCCATGTGATTTAAGCGGGTCACATGAGCCTATTAATGGGTAGGAAAGATCTTAAAATTAAGCAAAAATACATTAACAATACAACAAGTCACTTAACCCCATTTTCCTCAATTTCTTCATCTGTAAAAGACCTGGAGAAGGAAATGGAAAGCCACTCCAATATCTTGTCCAAGAAAATCCCAAATAGGGCCACAAGGAATAGGACAGGATTGAAACAGCAAATCTCAGTCTCTGTTGGATGCTTCTCAGTCAGATGCATGGAACATGCAAAGTCCAACATCATGAACTCTTAGTCTCCACCAGATGTTGTTTTGCTAGACAATTCATCCTCGTCAGCAATGTAGCTAACTCAGCTATAGTTGCCACCATCTCCAGGCTGGTCCTGAACCCCTTTCTGGTTTAGGTCAAATCCTTTACAATCTCTTCCTTAGGAAAGAGTGAGAACTTCCTTGATTCTCCAGCTCATTCACAAAAGACAGAAAAACCCTTGCCAGAAGGTTAGTAAAAAGTTTCCAGTGTCTTGATTTCTTCACAGTCTCTCATCATACCACCTGGAAGGCTCTTAGGTTTGAGCAAAGAACAGGCTTCTCCTAGCTGGTGAAAGAATTCAAGGTTATTCTAAGTCCAAAGGCTCTCACTCTGTCAGGGATATCAACATACTGAAAATTCCACATCCTTTCCAATTTTCAGTCTTTGAAGACTAGACTATAATTCAGGTAATGGTTATTTGCCTAAAAAATACCAAACGATATCTTTGTCACCTGCCTAACTACATTCCTAGTCTTTTCAAATATATGTACTTCATAGATTTACATTCATATTTATACCTATACAGAGGTGTACATGTAGGTGTACATGCATGCATTTATGGGAATATACATATACATGTATTGTACACATATGTACTGAGGGCTTGGGGGGCCACTACTTAGGGACTATTGCAAGGAAAGTTGTCCGAAAGACTATCATTCTATTCTATCTCTCCTTGAGTCAAAAGATCTGGGTTCAAGTTTCCAGTGTCAATCTCTGAACATCAGTTTCCCCATTTATAAAATAAGGGGATGACTAAATGATCTCTAAGCTCCATTCTAGCTCTCAATCTGTGTTTCTTTGATCCTATAATGTTCTTTCTTCTCCTGCTTCTCTCGTTACTCTATCTTCTCTCCCCATCCCAATACCCACTACAATTCCGGTCATTATAAAGATACCTTTGGAAAACTCTCATGAGGATAGGTTGTTCCCTATTCAAGGAATTGAGTTTCTTATTGAAAGAAGAGCTTTGATAGTTGCTAGAGTATGAGAAAATTGGAACAGTGGCATATTCCAGACTGCCAGCCACATCAGTAGCACGCTCATAAATAATGCTGTGTGTTTATGAGGAAAGATCATTTAAAAGACCTTCTGAAGCTTTATAACCCCAATTTGCCTTACTGATGGAAACACTGAGGCCTAGTGATTATTAATAGATTTGCTGAAGGTCACTATCAGTCAGTAGTACAGTTGCAAATGTAATCTAGGACAATGGGATTCTGATCCTTGGCCACAACACTATTTCAATCCTTTACTATTTCAAGGATCCATGATTTCATTGGTGTAGCTATTCCTGTTAATAAACAGGCCTTAGGAGCTTAAAAAGTCAAAAACCTTGTGGTCAGCTTTCTGAATGGCTTCCAAATGATACAGATAATTCTAGGAAGGCAGACACACAATCTACCACCTGCCCCCCTGGAAAACCTTTCAAGCTTAGGAAAGCTCTGCCAAAACTTGAGCCTTCTGGCTCAAGTCTCCAAAAATATAGTCATCTCCACAATACAAGGAGGCACTGATATGGGTTAGATCAGTGAAAATCATAATAATATTTATATCATTATAAATAAAATTCATATTTGCATAGGGCTTCAAAGATATATGTGCATACACATTTGTGTATATACACATATAAATGTGTATATATGCACATTCATGTATGTACATGTATGTAGATACATATATGTATGTGTGTGTGTGTGTTTGTTGTAAAAATTCTGCCCTCTGCATCCATCACTTCCTGTTAAGGGATAGGTAAAATTTTTTTTTAATTATTTATCTTCTGGAATCACAATTAGTCATTACATTGAGCGGGATACTTATGTCTCAAAATCATTTATCTTTACAATGTTGTATTATTTGTAGAAATTATTTCTCCTGGTTCCACTCACTTCACTCTGCTTTGGTCCATTCAAGACTCTTTGGATTTCTCAGAAACTGTACCAAGCTTTCTTTAAAGTGGTTTTTTGTTCCATATTCTTTGTCCTTACAGATTTCATTATAAAGCATCTACCCAAAGGAGGTGAATGAAAAAGAGAAAGGTCCTGTATACCAAAATATTCATGGCATTTTTTTGTAGTTGCAAAGAATCGGAAACAAAGTCAATTCCCATCAATTGGAGAATGGCTAAAACTGTTGTGGTAATCGAGTGTAACAGAAAATTACAATGCGGTAACAAGAAACAATATGATGAATACAGAGAAGTAGGGGGGACTTCTAGAAACTAATTCAGAG
>CM053769.1:28236896-28285876 GCA_028658325.1 Potorous gilbertii
TATCCATCCCTGGAGAACATTTCTCTCTGCTAAGTGACAGCTAGGTAATCTGATAGCTTGTGCTAATGTGTTCCTTCCTCTTCCCAGGGAACACCTTTGTATTTAACAGGAGATCCCTTTGAGCTAAGGATTTGCATCTCTCCTGTAGTCCCTGGACTGTAGCAGGATGATGAGGGAGAAAGTGGGAGGTAGGTGACACTTAGCCCACACCCCCAGTCCCTTTCTTCAGTTCCTTCAGTTCAATAATTCAACCAGCCATCTATGCACAGGGAGCTATGCTTTAGCCTTGGAGAGGAGTGAAGCTTAGAAAAGACATTACCCTTGCCCTCAGGTAATTGGTAGTCTAAGTACTGGAAGTTAAAATACAAACACAGGTAACTAATATACAAAATAATACAGGAGAGGTACAAGGTGCTACATGAACTTTGAGATTGTTACTGACAGGTAAATCAGGGAAAGCATTGTAGTGGAGGACTTTAAATTGTGCTTTAAAGAATGAGTAGACCAACTCCTGACAGAGAAGTGATGGACTTGGGGTGCACAACGAGACATATACAGTCTTCGGACATGGCTAATATGATTATGTATTCATTACAAGGATTTTGTTTTTCTCTTTTCTTGGGGCATGGGAGTAGTGGTGGTGAGACTAGGAGGTGAAAAAATAAAGTAGATTGTGGTTGTACTAAAAATATTCAATTCAATTTTTAAAAAGGAAGGAAACGAGTTCAGGAGTGGGAGAGAGAATATTAAAGGCACAGGGCAGCATGAACAAAGACAACGAAATGCAGAGTAGGGTAGGGGGCCAGACAGTGGTCCAAGTTGGACTCCAGTATATTACTCCCACACATCAGCCTCACAACCCTGGGAGGTCGGTGTAATCGTTATCCTTTTGCATCGTTAAAGAAACTGGAGCAGGCTGAGGTTGAGTGTGACTTGCCCAGAGTCACAGAGTTAGTAAGTGTCTGAGGCTGGATTTGAACTCAGGTCTTCCAGAATTCAGGCCCAGCCCACTACCCAACATATTATCTAACTGCAAGAAAGGGAAAGATAAGTAATAATGTCACATGATGTAAATCCTCACCAGCCTTCAGGACACTAAATGCTATTTAGCGATTGATCAATAAGTATTTTCAAAACATCTGCCATGTGTGATTGATCATACGCTATGCTTTCTTGACCTCAAAGAGTCTGCAGCCTACTACTACCAACAATATGTTTACAAAGTATTTCACAAATATTGCAATTTTTTGGTCCCGTAATAGCCCAGTGTTTAGTTAGTAATTTCATAGTTAATTAGGAAGATTGTGATTTTCTTTTCATGGCTAAAGAAATAGGCCTCCTACAGCAAAATGATTTGCTCAAGTGCTTAAATTACATTTGAAAATAATGACCTTGGACAAGCAGACTGAGGCCAAGAGTCAGAGGGCTGTGAAAACTCACCCAAAGACTCTGGCTTTGATGTTCGAGGCACAAGGCAACTCTTTTCGATCTCTGAATAGGAGAGTATCATAAAGCCATCCTTCCCAGCATCATAAAGTGTCTGGACTGGACAGATCTTAGAGACTGCTATCCTTTTACAGAGAAGAAATAACCAAACAAAACCCTTGTAATGAATATATAATCAAGACAAACAAATCACATTAGCCACGTCCAAAGACTGTAGGAATCTATTCTTTGAAGCACAGTTTAAAGTCTTGTGCTACAATGCCTTCCCTGATTCACCTGCCCAAAGAAATGAGGGCAGAAAGGTCAAGGTTACAGGGTCTATGGTGGTAGAGCTGGAATTTGAACATGGATCTCTTTACTTCCAGTTCACCCCACTATAGTTCTTAGTCATGATAAAACAAATGAACACAAACGTTTATTAAACCCTGACTATGTACAAAGCACTGTGCCAAAGCTGGAGTTACACAGAGATCAGAAAGACAGCTCCTATTCACATTCTAATAAATATGATCATTTTTGGGAAGGTTAGTTTGGGCAGCAAAGTTCAGGACATCTTGAGAAGGGAGGTAGAACACAGGGAGACCAACACAAAAGCTGGCACAGATGTTCAGGCTCAAGGAGAGAGAATGGACAGAAGGGACCAGAGATGAGGGAGATTTCAAATGAAACAACTGGAATTGGTCATAGACTGGATACAGGGGATGAAAGTGAAGGAAGTCAGCTGAGGATGACTTTTTTCAAGCTACATGAAAACTAGATAAATATTTTAAAAGCATGTAGATATTCAGTCATGTCTGACTCTTCATGACCCCATTTGGGGGTTTTCTTGGCAAAGATACGGAATAGTTTGCCATTTCTTTCTCTAGCTCATTTTACAAATAAGGAAACTGAGGTACATAGAGGTAAGTGACTTACCCAGGGTCACACAGCTAATGAGTGTCTGAGGTGGGATTTGAATTGAAGAAGCTGAGTCTTCCTGATTCCTAGCCCACTGCTTTACCCACTGAGCCACCTAGTGACCCTGGTATAGTGGAAAGAGCCATGAATTTGGAGGTAAAAGATCCAGGTTTAAATTCCGATTCTGCTGTTTATTTCCCATGTGATCCCGGGTGAGTCACCTAACTTTCTGGGTCTCTTACATTGAGAAAAAGAGACCACTGAACTGGATGATTTTCAAGCTCTCTCCTGGGATGAACATTCTATAAGCACAACCAGCTAAGCAGTATAAGGGATAGAGTACTGAGCTTGGAATTGGCAACAACTAAGTTCAGCTTCGGCATCAGACACTTACTAGATATAAGACCCATCCGGGGCAAGTCACTTAACCTCTGCCAGCCTCAGTTTCCTCAGCTGTAAAAGGGGGATAATAAGAGCAACTACCTCTCAGGGTTGTAGTGAAATGAGATATTTGTAAAACACTTAGCACCGTACCTGACATATAGCAAGCACGTAGTAAATACTTATTTCTTTCCTTCCTGCTTCCTCTTTGTTTCTTTCTTTCCTTCCTCCCTTATTCTCCACTTCTTTCCTTCCTTCCTTCTTTCCTTGTTTATTCCTTCCTTCCTTTTTCTTCCCTCCCTCCTTCCCTCTTTTTTAATAAGAGGAAAACGGAGACAGGTGGTCAACTTGTCAAGTTGTTATAATTGAAGGAGTAATTTGACCATTCTGGCTTCACAAAACACTGCTGGTATTCTGAGAAAGCTCAAAGATTAAACCAAAGGAACCATTGTTTTTATACAAATTGAGCTACTTTGATTCAGATTTACACCCCTGTTTAAAACAAAACAAAACACCCCGCTTCTCAGGAATGTGATGGCTAATTTTTATAGGCATAATTCCATGTGCTGCCACTCCAGAGTTGAAGACCATAAAAGTAGTTTGGAGTGGTAGTGAGTTTTATAGCCTGCCAAGGGCAGAAAAGATCCATCCATATCCTGAAAGAATAAACTTAATGTCCCCAACTCTGAATGGAAAAAAACAGCTTCCATGAGCTCTATTTACAGCCACATGAGCTAGCATGGGAACAGGTGACTTACCTGTAGCTCAGAGTAAGCCAGGTTTCATAAAACACCAATCCCAGTAGATGATCTTCCTAAGTCCATGACATAAAGATGAGGATGAGTGTCCAGTTGTTCCTGAATTACATGGTATTTCATAGAACCCGGGACATTTGTTCTCAGGTACCATCCTAATCAAGAGTTGTTTTTTTAAAGCACCATGCTAGGAACCTAGAGACCTAATCTTCCATATACCATTTATTGGCCATATGACTTTGGGGAAGTTGCCTTACCTCTTAGAGTCCCTGACTTTGTAAAATTCTAGGGCATTCCCTGATCATAGACACTGATTGGATCACAGGATCTAGAGCTAGAGAGTAACCTTCTAATCCTTTAGTAAAATCACATTTTTTTTAAAGATAAAGAAACTGAGACCAAGAGAAGAAAAGTAACTTTGGATGTTTCAGAAGTTGGAAACAGTAGACAGAGCAATGTATACAAATCTTCCATCTATATGTCAATATTCTTTCTATTATATCATAAAGAGGGTCCCAAATCCTATAAATTATCCAGAGTCAGTAAAATCAACATTGGACTCTGGCTCACTCCAGCATCGAACATGGCACAGGAAATCTCAGCATATCATTGTTCACTTCTGACTTTTATTTTCTCATGAGAGAATGCAAATCACCTGGCCTGTGTCCTCATTATGTTTCTATGCATGGGTCAGAGAGAACATGGAATTTTGAAGGACTAGACAAAGACAAATTCTCTGGAGAGGCCACCAAATTGTGAAAGTCTAGGCTCTTTCTATTCCCCACAAATATTTGAGTGGGTGTGTGGTCCTAGGTTAGGAATGTTGTGGCATGAATCCATCTCTGCCCACACAACTCCCAAGAACTGCCCAAAACTCTGTGCGCCATCAAGATATGGGCAGAAAGGACATTAAGTCCATGCCCTGAGATTGATAACATGAGGTCTGGAGGAAGAACGCAAAGGGGAAAATTCAGAAGCTTCCTCTCCTCCAATTCTCCCCTCCACCTAAAGAATATCCTTTGTAGTAATATTATGTCAATGTCAGTTATGTGTGTGCTGTGTGCATCATGATTCTAAGCCTATAATTCTCACTGATTGAATTGGTGACCCTTTAAGAAGGGGCCGTAGGATTGAAAGAAGCAGTTAAGGTGGTTTCTTATAAAACTGAAAAGAGGAGCTGAAAAACGAAGGACCTCCATGTTTTCAGCATATCACAATTGTCCTGATTACAGGAAACCGGAGACAATCAAGTGTGTCATTAAAATAAAGAAAAAGCAGATTATAAATGAGGAGGCAGCACAGAGAGCTATTCTTAGAAACAGGGGGACCTGGGTAGTTTGTACATCTAACATATACCTCCTATCTGACCAAAGGCAAAACCCTACCTCCTCAAGCCCCCAAAAGTCTCTAGTCAAGACCCCCCCTGAAAAAAGGTTAATTCACTAGGAGGACTGGAATGTAAGACTATACAAAGATACAGTGTTTTATTTATTTTTTTTATCCATAAAGCAAAGAAAATAGAGATAGAATGAAAATTGTTATTTCAAAGTGAAATTATATCTGCTTATAATTATTTGCATTAAAAGTGCATTTGGAGAGCTGGAGAAATTATAGTAAATTGTAGTAAAATCATTTTTAAATTTGAATTGTTTGATGCACCAGGTCCTTCTAGCATTAAATAACTGGAGACCACATGACCACACAAATATATGACCTAAAGCAGATTCTTTCCAGTCCTTTTAGGAAAAGATCAAAATGTAAGTCTGATTTTAAGAAATTACACAACTCAATTCTAGCCAATCACTTGGGAAGTCAATAGATAGCTCTACAGATTTTAGCCTCCTTTTCCCATCCTCTTAGAGAAAGTAAGAGGAAAAACATTTGGAGTGAGTTAATGAAGTCAACTCACTCATCCCCTTCTAGAATATAGGCTTCCAAGTTTCCCTGTGCTTTGGAGGGAACAGACAAGCAATCGTTACTGAGCACCCTGGCTCCCAACAAAATTCAAACCTCATCCTCATTATAATAACTGCTAATACTTCTGCTACAGTGGGCATCTGTTGCAGTGTGCATTTCATTCTAGCACAGGCTGCCTCTTGAGATCAGACTCATAAGCCTGGAGCAGCTGCTCTTGTTCCGGAGCTCCCCTCTGATTCTTTGCAACTCTGCCACTAAATTTCCAACGATAAGTTCACTTTATGACCAAATGGGTGCCCATAGTGGGGACCAGAGAGAAGGGGGACCAGAGGCTGTTGCCACTGCAGCAGCTTCCTTTGCCCAGTGGGAGGCATGGCAGCATCTGATTCCCAATCTGAGATTTGTACAAGGTGATAGATGAGATGATGCTATGGTAGCCAAAGTAAAAAGCCTTCTCTTCCCTAGAGTCATTTAACTAATAAAATTAATTTGTCTTTTTAAAATTTAAAATAATGACAAGATGTTTCAATTTTTCAATAAAAGAAATTTGGCATAAATGGAGGGAAGTTATTTGTATGCTGATTGGGCTGGTAGGGAGCCAAACTGTGGAGAGACTGGCATGCAGCCACTCAGAGGAGCGTCACATCACTCCTCCCCTTTCTTTATGCTGAGAACGCAATGGTGCTGCAGAGAGCCCTATAACAGGGGGTGCAGGGGAAGGATGGGAGGGAGAAGGTGATGAGAAGGAGAGAAGCTGACCCAACCATCTGTCTGGCCAGCTTGGGAACGGAGACAAGTGACCAAGTCAGAACCACCCTCAAAGGTCTTCTTCAAATCAACCCTGCAAATGACAATTCCTCTAGTGTCCTCTTTTCTCCCACACTGGGCCCTAATTCCCTTTTCCATTTGCCAACCACCAAACAGATGAACTTTGTAAAGCCTCATGAATTCCTGGCAGTTGCCTTTGCAATTTTCATACACCCTGCCCTGTCCGCCATCATCTACAGATGGACTCTGGCACCCCATCTACAGCCAAAATGGCAAAGTTGAATCCTAGAGGGGAAATCCCAATTTCCCACTTTCCATTCCTGTCTCCCAGCCACCCCAGGGTTCTACTTCCTCAGGCAAATCTGATCACAGTTCTCTTTGAGAATGATTCAGTCTACTGTGAGAGGATGAGAATGAGATGGTGGTAGAAACTGGGGGTGGCGGGAACAGGAGGAGATTAAAAACTGTGAAATAGCTGGGATATGATAGGGCTTTTCAGAGTATGTTCTTATATCCAGGACCAAATTTCACCACGTTGAACTCAATTCAACCAACAAGGATTAAATAGTCCCTACTAAGTGCATAGCATTGAGGGGAATATTAAGGGAAAAAGTCTGTCCGTGCCCTTCATGGAGTTTATAGAATAGTGAGAAAGATCAGACCTGGGCACAAATGCAATACTACAAGTTCAGAGAAACTAGAATGAGAGTTCAATGTGCCCATGTTAGTTCAAAAAAAAGAGAAACATCTTCTGGCTCGGGAAATCAGGGAGGTAGAAGCTTGAAATGATGGTAATTAGCACCCCCTACCCTAAAATAAAATGACAAAAGGGAAGAATTAACCAGGAACTACAACTAATATTTACATAGAGCTTTAGGTCTTACAAAGCAAATTCCTTTGTATAACCCGGTGAAGTCTATAGAACAAGTAACATTATCATGCCCATTTTACAGATGAAGGAACAGGCTCATAGAGTTCAAGTGATTTGCCTGTTATTCACTTGCTTTATTAATTCATTGACTGGCAGAATTAAATACTAAGAAAATCTGTCCTGAGAAATTACCTTTAATAAAGTACTTGAAAAAAACAACACAAGTCCTAGAAAGTAAGATAATGTCATTCATACTAGTCAGTAGCAGAGCTGGGTACAGAACTAAGAATTCATATATTGTTTACATCATCATTATTTAATAATATCTCTTGAACTACCTCATATGCATCCTTTCACTAGGTACTTCTTGGAAAATGGAACAGATTTGGCCTTCAGTCCAAAGTTACTTATTGGATGAATGAATGTACAAATGAGGATGAATGAATGAATGAATGGATAGATGGATGAATGAATGAATGGATGGATAGAGGAATGAACAGATGAATGATTGAAAATACTTTTTATGAGCGGTGGTATGACCTACTGAAGAGAGAATTCATCTTGGAATCGGGAAAGACTTAAGGTCAATTCCCATCTCTGGTACATATAGGTTGTGTGACCCTGTTCAAGTCTCTAAGTTTATAATTTGCATAGAAGAGGCATACTTCTATTAGTAAAGGGAGCTTCCTTAATTTACCTTTCCAGTCTCCTTATACTTTACTCCCATCTACAAATTCTATAATCCAGTGACATGGACCTTTTTCTGATCCTCCATCAGGATACCTCATCAGTCTTTTCCCATGATTTGATTTCCATCCTCACCTCTGCCTCCTGAAAATGACTCAGTTCAAATCACACCTTCTACAAGAAGTCTTCCTCTATACCCAATGAGTTTATACTCTGGATCAAACAACATATCTAAAGGAGCAATGATCTGAAAGGAGAGTGTGACTGAGAGTCACAAAGATGGTGAGTGAAACAATAGGGCAGTCGGTCGGCACATCCTTTTCTGAGGAGGTGATAGCATTGATTGGATTGTAGTTTTCAAAGCAAGAAAGAATGAAGCAGGAAAGAGATGGAGTAGGAGAGAGTATGGGAATGGTGTAATGTTAATGGGATAACAAGATCTTCCCCATTCATTCTCCAGTGAAGCCCATTGAAGGAGGGACTTGCCTAAGGAGGAGCTTGCTTAGGGGGAGACTTGCTTGTAGGAAGGCTTCCACACCCTTTTGGTGCTAAGTTGGTTAGGCACTGAGTCAGGAGGGTTATGACGCCTTCTGGCTCTGAGAAGTGTATCTATACTCTGAGTGGGTATTTTGCTTTGGGGACTTGCTTATGAGGACAGTTTGATTCCCTGGTCAAGTCTCTGAGTAGCTATATGTTCAGTACCCCCCCACCCCCCAACTGCTCAGATGTAAAGGCTTTCTCAATCCAGTGGTGTATGTAACATGTACAGCAATATTGCTTTGATTCAGGCAGTCAGAGCCCTGGCTGTTGGTCTTTATGCTAATTTCTCTGCTTGTATTTGCTCTGACATTCAGGGTGCTGACTTTTTCCCTGATCCAGTGAATGTAATTAAAGAAGATTTTTGACTCCTTAAAAATTGATTTCCTTTAAGAAAAGCAGATCAGAGAACCTATGCTAGCAGGTCATCCTGGATGTGCCAGAGTGCTTGCTGTTACAAATGGGAGGGCAGATACATTGAGATGAAGATGAATTTTAGAGTCAAGAATGGGAAGATTGAGCCCAAGAATATCATAATATTACTAAATAATATCTTCCATCTCTAAGAGTTAGCTTAAATTAGTAAACATTTTTGGTAAGTGACCCAAAGGATTTCAATGGAGTAGGGAACTTGAAATGAGGAAACTCCAGTGAAGAGATCAGCAACAATTCTGCAATATGTGGTCTTAAAGCATTGTCTGGAGACATTGAGAAGTTAAATAATAATAGCTAGTTAACAATAATAGCTAATATTTATAGAACTCTTTAGGGTTTGCAAAGTACATTACAAATATTAACTCAATTTATCCTAAGAAATCCTGGGAGGTAGATGCTATTCTTATTTTATTCTTATTTTACAGAAGAAGAAACTTAGGTTTAAGTGACTTGTCCAGGGTCAAATAACTAGTAAATGTGTATAGTTGGATATGAACTTGGGTCTTCTTGAACGCAGATCCAGTACTTTATCTACTATATCACCTAGATGCTAATGTCTTGGCCAGAGAAATGCCACCATGGCCAACTGTAGGTGTCAAAGATGGGACTTCAATGCTGACTATAGTCGATGCTCAATACCCTATGCAATGCAGCCCCTCAGAAAACGGGAGGAAGTTTTCAATAATCTAGCCAAAAACCACAGAAACAAATTTATGATAAAACACTCATAGAAGCCAAAAAATGAACATATTGCTCAAAAAAAGAAATTCATTACTATGTGCTTACTAAAAATTTTCTTTTTACTAATCTAACATCACTAGAAATGACTTGCTATTTATTCACACCTTCATGATTTTCTTTGGTAACAGGAGAATCACAGAGACCATAAGTTGGAAGAGGACTTCAGAGACCATATTGTGTGAAACATTTCTGAGGGAAGATTCCCCACCCCAACCTCCACCTTCCTACAAAAATGATTGACAAAGGGTCATTGAGCTTTGTTTAATTAAAACAAAACAAAACATTGTAGTGAGAGAACCCTTTACATCTCCAAATAACCCATTCCATTTTGGGACAGCTGCAATTTTGAGAAGTTTTTCCTTATGAGAAAGCTAAATGTAGCTCTCTACAACTTTTGCCCCACATCCCTCTCTTCCCTTTCTACCCTCTGGAGCCAGGCACATCAAGTCTAATCCCTATTTCACATAACAATGCTTTAAACACTTGAAAATAGTTATCATGTTTCTCCTAAATTTAATCTGCTTCAGACTAAACATTCCCAGTTCCTTTAACTGATTTTTCATTTGTCATGTCCTTCATTTTTCTCATCATCCTAGTAGCTTTCCTCTGCACATTATCCAGCTTATTAATAACCTTATTAAACTCTGGTGCCCCAAACAAGGCAGATCCCAATGTTGTGGGACCAGGGTGATGTATAGAAGAACTAGCACCTTTGTATGGTGTTACTCTCTTTGCAGCCTAGGATCACATCTGATTTTGTGACTGTCTCAAAAAATCACTAAACTCAGACCCACAGGCAACAAATCCCACAAAAATAAAGCTACAAAGAGGAACTAACTAGGCATGACAGCACACATGAGGAATCCCTGCTGCTGGAAGGGTCTAAGATTGGTGGACTGCTTGAACTCGGGAACTCTGAACTGCAGTAGGGTTAAATCTGATTGAAGGTCTACACTAAGTTTCGCATCAAAATAGTAAACTCCTGGGAATAGGGGGTCAACAGGTTCTCTAAAGAGGGGCAAACCTGCCCAGGTTAAAAAATGGAAAGCAAAGCTCATACAGATTGGCAGCAGGATCTGATCAACAAGAACTTCTACTCTTTCAGCTTGGACAAGATAGGAAGACCCAGTCTTACAAAAAAGAAACGGGTGAATGAATGTACCCAAAAATGTAGTCATTAATGAGTCTATGCCAACTTGGAAAAGAGACTGTATTGGAGTATCTCAGATATCTGTCTTTGGTCCATGCTTTTCAATATTCGAATAAGGGAAATAAACCTATCTGTAGCATTAAGGTACAATTTTCTCCTCAACTTCCTCTTTTTCCTATTAACTGCTCCCATGATTTGTGGAAACTGCCCCTCAAGGATTTTCTGGCATTCCTAATACCCTCAGCTCATATTGTCCAATTGATCAACCCAAGTGATTTCAGTTATATGTATCATTCAGTCCCTAACTATGTTTTCTTCTTCAAGAATACCACTAAAAACTTTCTATCTTTAATCCCTATCCCCTGTAGTTAGTTAGGAGTCTAATGGGAGTCTAATGTGAGAGTGCCTGTTTTTTTCTATAAGACTATGTAATTGATTAACAAAGGAGCCACTCACTGGAGATTCAGATTCTCTGGCTAGCATGGTTTGGGCGCAAAGCTGACCAGAACCAGAGGCTTGGCCTAGATGACTACTACATGACCCTTTCCTCTTGTTCATTCTATTATACCTCTACTGAGTATTAGTAAGTCAGGAGTAGAGAGAACCATCTATATTATTCACCCTCTTGGCCCTTAAAAATGTAAAGGAAAATTCTAGGAGATGAGTTAATGAAGCCCACACTCACTGATGACTTATGTGTATCCCACATTGCCAAAACGCAAAATAAAGCCATCCAAGATTTTCTGTGGTCTGGTGAGGAGTGCAACTGGGGAGCAGGGCAAGGGAGCTGATTAGCAACATTTTTCATTAAATTACAGAGAGTTTTCAATCTCTCCTTGGGGAGTGGGGAATAAGTTTTCTCAGGCTAAATTATTTCATTACTCAGGACATTACAGTGCTTATAAGGGAACAGAATGAATGTGTGGGTGTGTGTGTGTGTGTGTGTGTGTGTGTGTGTGTGTGTGTGTGTGTGTGAGAGAGAGAGAGAGAGAGAGAGAGAAGGAGAGAGAGAGAGACAAAGAGAGAAGGAGGGTAAGTAGGAACAGAAAAGAGAGATGAAGGGGAGGGAAAGTCAGAAGGACGTCTGGTGTAGGTGGGAGTTCTTTCCTTTTTCAGCTGTCCAGTGTATATACAGTTATGGGACTTACAATGTGACAGATGATGGAAAGCAGCTGGAAAATTATACTGGAAAGAGGCAGATCCGATTTCCACAAAATCTTCCCAAGAGGAGATAATATACAGTGATAAACCCAAAGATATTTTTGTAAGGGGAGTGAGAAAGTAGTGTGGATTAGGAGATCAGGCAGGAGGAATGGTAGCTTTTATTCCCTCTAGCCTAGGTAATGTGTGAAAATCCAGACCAAGTCATCATGACTGAATTTTACTGCCTTCTGAGAATCTGCTCTGAAGAACTTGAGTTTTCTCAGACTGGCAGCCAATGGGACAAAAATCAGTCTTACTCAATTGTCACTAGTCTGACTCCAAAGACCAGAAGTATGGAGTCTCCTTGTGGTATAGCTGTCTTATACATGACTTCTCTCTCCTAGCCATCTACAAGTTAGGGCAAGGACAATATCTTTGTCATTTTTGGGGCCACCACACTATGGACCACACATCATGTACACATAGTAGATGAATGTTTTTGAATAAAATAAAATGAATGGCACAAGAGCATAGCTTTGTATGGCACTTTACAATTTACAAAACGTTTTATAACCATTTCCCATTTTACAACAATCTTACAAAGTTGCCGAAGAAGACCATGCCATCAGAGAAATGATGACATGACTTGCACTTGACTTTGTTTTGAGTGAGTGAGGGCTGTGCAGGTCACCAGCCTCACTTCTCCTCCAGAACCATCTGAATCCAGTAACTAGATATTCATCAGGATGACTGGAGATGACCCAGGATGAGGCAATTGGGGTTAAATGACTTGCCCAAGGTCACACAGCCAGTGAGTGCCAAGTGTCTGAGGTGAGATTTGACGTCAGGTTCTCCTGACTCCTGCACTGGTGCTCTATCCACCACACCACCTAGCTGCCCTTAGAGTTTAGAGGGCCCCAACCCATAAAGGAGAAAAACAGCCAGAGAAGTCTTGATGGAGATGGATTCTCCTGCCCAGATTGCTGGTGGCTGCTGAGTCTTATGATCAAGCCACATTTTTAACAGAAGGGGTTGAAAACACCTAACCTACCTCCTCATTAAATATCCACCAATCACAGCTGATTTTCATTCATCAAGAGAATTCTCTTTCAGAAAGTTTATTTAAGACTTTCAGGGTCTTTACGGGGGTGGGGGGGTCTTCGGTTACTGAGAGAAACCACTGATCATAATTTATTGATTGCCGGCTTACCTCCCCAATAAATTGATTATTAATTACCCACAAACTCTGTCTCTTGGAGTTTTTCCATTCATCACAATGTCATCATCTCTCACCTAGACCCCTAAATTATTCTCTTTGGTCCCCCTGCCTCAAGTCCTTCAGTTTTTCCCTCTGGCGCCACGAAGCTAACAAAATAATTTTCCTAAAATGCAAGTGTGACCATCTCATTCTCCTACTGAAGAAACTCCAATGTCTATCTGTTGCTTTTAAAATCAAATATAAACTTCTCTGTTTAGCTTGTAAAGCCCTTTACAACTTGGCACCAACCCACCTTTCCAACTTCGTTGCATATCAGTTCTCCTGCCAAATTCTATAATCCAGTAGACCTGACTTTCTTGCATGCGACACTCTCTTTTCCACTTCTTTGCTTTTTTATTGTCTGTCCTTCATGCCTGTAATGCCCTCCCTCCTCACCTCTACCTGTTAGAATCCTCTGGTTCCTTCAGAATTGTTCACGCAACACCTATGTGCCATCTTTCCTGATCTCCCTCTCCTCCAGCTGCAGGGACTCTCCTTCCAAAAATTAACCTGGAATCAATTTTGCATATAATTACTTATATACACGCTGTCTTCCAGAATAGAGTGTAAACTCCTTTTTTTCCCCTTAACTCCCCAGCACCGAGCAAAGTGCCTGATATTAAGCAGGTGCTTAATTAATGCTTGCTTTCTTGATTGCTATGAGCTATACCTCAATTTCAGAAAAGCATCTGACAAAGTCTTTCTTGATATTTGTGGATAAGATGGAAAGACATGGGCTGGATGACAGTATAGTCAAACAGATCATAGAAACAGGAGTTGTTAATGAGTTCAAGTCAACTTAGAAGGAAGAGTGTTTGGAAAGAAATTCAGTGATCTATTCTTGGGACCCTGTGCTATTTGATATCTTTTATCTGTCAGTGACTTAGAGGAAGCCATAAATGGCAAGTCAGTAAATCTGCAGATGACAAGAAAGGAAACCAGTCAACACATCAATTTACCACGTCAATATCTAAAAAGATATTAATAGGTTCGAACAATAGGCCAAATAGAATAAAACTAAATTGAACAGAAATAATATAGGATCTTATACTCAGGTTGAAAATTTTAATTTCACTCATATAGGATAAGGGAGAACATGGCTAGATGACAAATTGTATGTAAAAATATCTGGGGCTCAGTTATATGAAGTTCAACTGAAAGCTCAATATGAGTCAGAGAGGAGGGGGGAAGAAGGAAGGAAGGAAGAAGGAAGGAAGGAAGAAGGAAGGAAGGAAGGATGAAATGCTTACTATGTGCGAAGCACTGCATCGAGGTGAGGTTACAAATAACAATGAAAGATAGCCCTTATTCTCAAAGATCTCAAATTCTAATGGGTGAGTTAACTCATGGAAAGTTTTAGCTGCCAGTCAGATAGAAAAGTCCCATGGCCCTTAGCATGCAGTGGTAGAGTAGATATTTATGTGATCTATTAGTAGAGGCAGGGGGGGAATGGGGCACCAGGGGTGGGGGTGGGGGGGAACTGGTCCTGTTGTAGGTTACATTAAAAGGACTATAGCATCCTGAACAAGGAGACAATTGTTCTACAACAATCTCATAGGAGTCAGGCCACATCTGGGATACAGTGTTCCGTTCTTAGGTACCACCATTGAGGGAAAACCACATGTAAAGAAGAGTGCCATCTAAAATACATGACCAGGGTGGCTAAAGGACTATCCAACATGTCATCCAATTATCAGCTGAAGGAATTGGGGATATTTAGCATGGAGAAGACAAGTTTGAGGGGCAGTGGGAGGTAGGAAAAAGAGCTACCATAGAGAAGAGATTTGTTGTAGTTAGCCAAAGTGGGTAGGACTGGGAGCATGGAATGGAAGTTGGAGAGAGGCAGATTTGATGAGGTAAAGAAAACCATCCTGGTCACTAGAGCTATTCCGAAGAGGAGTGAGCTGCCTTCCCTAGAGGTTTGCAAGCGAAGATTGTGCTGCTATTTGTTCAAATATTGTAGAAGGGATTCCAGGTCAGACAGTAGTTGGATTAGGTCAGAAGTTTTTAACATGGGGTCTGTGAACTTGGCTTTTCAAAAATATTTTAATATTGCATATCAATATAATTGTTTTTCCTTATAATCCTGGGCATTTTTTATGCACAGAAATCTTTTTTTTTGTTGTTTTGGTCTGATAAAGGGCCTTCAGGCTTCCTCAGACTGCCAAGGGGGTCCATGATGCAAAAGGAAAACAAAAACAAAATATTAAGAACCCCCATACTAGATGATCTCTGAAGTCTGTTCTAACTCAGATGTTTTTACAATACCTCTTCATCAAGATCAGGACTCTACCTTTTCTCTGAGACTCAGTTTCCTCATCTGTTAAAGACAATTGGACTAGATGACCTCTAAGAGCCAGTCTAGCTCTAAACTCAACAGCACTTGATTAGGCTGGCCCAGGGTGTTCTGGAGACAATCCAAACCTGTTCTCGAGCTGGTTGTTCAATTCTCAGTGGGAGTATTTATATCTTTGATATCAACAAATGTTACAAATCAAGGTTGGGTTTATAGCTTTGGTGATGGCCTAAACTTAAGAGAGTGATGGAGAACATGTTAATAAGGAAGATTTAATTTAAAAGTGTGTGTTTCCAGAGTATGCCCTCTACCTAGTCCCAAGTGAAAGGGGCTGAAGCAAGGCTAGAGTCCCCTAAGGAAAAGTGGCTATGAAAACCATAGGTATAGAACAAGGACGAAAAATAAAAACAAGAGGGTCCAGTTTACTGTTTAAATAAGTAATCTGGAATGTCATTCATTACTCCAGATCCTTCCCTTCTCCAGCAGGAATTTGCCAAGCATTACAGAGTAGGCTTTGTGCTCAAATCAGGTCTTGAAGGCCTTGCTGGACTAAATTATGTAGCAACCAGAATACAAATCAAGATGTTTTGTTCAAAATTCCTATTCTGAAGTTTCCTTTGGCTCCCTCTCCATGGAGAAAGAAATATATCTGGCTCCTACCAATTGTGTAAAATGAGACCAAATCATAAAGGGAAATAAAGTCATCATTGACCTCTTAAAATGTATATGAGGCCCCTTGACTTCCTTCACACAAGGAACTGAGTTATCCAGAATGTCACCCCAAACTGTGACAGGTGGAGGGACCCAGAGATTCAACTTTCAAATTTCCAGGGTAGCCCAGCAGGTATTGCTTTGGGAGCTAGTTCTACCTGGCACAGGGTCTGTCCTCTTCATCGTCCCACTCCCAGTCCAGGACCCACTCTGAAAAGACCACCCTGATTCTTATTTATTTTTTTCTTTGTTACTGGAAGGAAACCTCCTGAGTTAAGAGCATTAACTATTGTTTCATTTTACAGCCAACTGCTATATCTCTGCCTCCAATGAACTCCTCATCACACACAAAAAAAGACAAGAAAAAAAATCTTCAAACACATATTTTAAGAAAAAAAGCTCATGTTGTCTCCTGGTAGTCTTACTAAAAATGAGTATCAGTGCTGTACCTGAGTACAATAAGTCTAATGGGCACAACGAGGCCCCCAGTTTCATGAGACTTTTCCCCATCTTCTTACTACTTCAAACAGGAGTTGATGAGGAAGCCCTCTACTTCCCTGCCTCCTTCTAGCCTTCTTATCAGGGTTGACTTTATACACTGGTAGAATAGAAGGCTACCTGTTAGAAAGGCTTATGCCCTAAATAGTTTATCAGATATTGATTTGAATATGACCCTAGTGGTCCTTAATATACAGGCATTTGAGTCCTAGAAAGGTCAAGAGTCTTACCTAAGGTCACAGAGACTAACTCAACACCCCCTGCTTTTTTCTTTCTTGTTCTCTGCCTGTAATTTTAACAACCCATTTTCCTTAGGGAGGTTCTTCCCTTTCTTTATCCCCTTTTACATGACAGCAGCTGAGGAACATGCTAAGAAAACTTAAATAACCTGTCTCCAAATCTGGTTCTATTTCACTACATCAGAGATGCAACCTTTTTTTTTTTTTAATTTTTGAACAGGTGAAACCTCTGGACTCCTCAGAACAATGTTTTTTAAATGCATAAAGTAAAATACATAGAACTACCAAGGAAACTAATTAGACTGTATTACAGTTATCAAAAGATTTTTAAAAACAAATTCTAGGATCCTAAGTTAAGAATCCCTCCACTGTATCAAGCTGTCTTTCCCCCCACTGATGCCTAAAATTCTGCTATTAGAGATTCCTTCTTTTGAGATAAACATTGCCCTCTCCCTGCAGCCCTTCAAAAAAGTATTCAAGTGCCCCAGGGAGGCTGCATTAAAGCTGCTTTAGTCCTTTACACCTCATACAAAGGCAGCTGGATGAGCCAGGGAATAGCAGGAGATATATTTTATTCCCTGCCTTTTACACATGAATGTTAATCTTCCCCTGTTCCCTAACTCAGGCGCCCAGGATTGTACCCTATGACTAAGGGGCCCTAACCCCATCACACTGATGGCTGTGTCTAACGTTCAGCAGCTCCACTAACTCTCCCAGGACCCTGGGACCCTTCTGTTTCCTCTGAAGGGCCAGGAGGTGTATGTGCTCATACGTTAGCAAGGGCAGCCAGGTTCAAAGTGACATCATGAGAGGTCGGAACTGTCCAGATTTACACTTGTAATTGTAAATCACAGAAAACTTAAGAGCGAGAAGCCACCTAGGTCAAAGTTAGACCCAAAGTAGTCAGAAGGCACTCCAGATCTGCCTTTTTCTCTTTTCGCTACCTCTGCAGTCTGAAATTCCAAGCTTCCCCCAAAACTGGCCTCAAACACTAGCTAGCTGTATGACCCTGAGTAAGTCACTTAATCTCTGTTAAGCTCTCTTTCTTCAGCTGTAAAATGAAGAAAATATAATAGCAGCACCTATTTCACAGGGCTGATATGAGGATCAAATGAGAAAATATTTGTAAAATGCTTAGCACAGTACGTGGCACGTAGTAGGTGCTCTATATAGATTTATTCCCTCCCTTCTTTCCTAGTCTCTTTCCCTAGTCACCTATTTCCAATAGAGAAAATAGGCATCCTCTTTTCTTTATTTCCTTTTTTCCTCTCATAAGAAACACATTTGAAAAGCAGTTTTTAAAGAAATCAAATCATTTTTTATTGGCGCTCTCTGGAAGAATTATAGAGGTGTCACACCAGGAACTCTGAAAGACTTGTATATTACAGAGCTAAGCTGTTCTACCCACAGCCCCATGCTGCTGATCCATACACAACTGCCTCTTAATCTACCACCCTGGGGCTGTGAATGGCAACCCATAAAAGTTCTTAGAAAGTTAAAGTTGTGGCATTTTTTTTTAAAGAGAAAATTCCTTTTATTAACAGCTGTCATTTGGGGAATGACAGGGCTAGTAAAGAGCTCATTAGGCACACTCTGTCAAGTTTGTCTGCCCATTTGTTTCCCTATCTTCCCTGTAGGTGCAGCAGATTCACAACCATGCCTTCATACCTTGGTGCTGCCAGCTTCCTGCTCCGTGATGTTTGGGCCACATGATGCAGATCCTGTCTGATTTGGTCTTCTGTAGCAGAGGTGCATAGCTACCAGCCACAAGAATGCAATTCTATAGAGCAGGGCTTCTTAACCTTGGGTCCATTAACAAAACTGGGGAGAAGGACTTAGCTAGATTTCAATATAATTGGGTTATTTTTGTAATCAGATGTATTTTATTTTATGCATCTACAGACATTATTCTGAGAAAGGGTTCATAGGCTTCATCAGACTTCTAGAAGGGTCCATCATGACACAAAATGTTGAAGACCCCTGCTATAAGGATAGGGAATGCATCTGTGATTTCACTGGTGTTACAGTAAGCACCTTGACATACACAGTGGGGCCTGCTATTACAGGTTCTTAGATCTGAACTTCTAAAAGGAAAGACAACTTTTGAGAGTCAACAATCACTTAATCAAGCACATATATCCTCCACCTAGTTCAGGGGAAAAAGTCAACACTCTGAACTTCAGAGAAGTTACAAAGAAATCGAAAATCAACAGACAGACTTTCAACTGCCTGGCGGGTCAACAGACAAATGCAACTGTCTGATCATACATACATAGTTTCCAGAGAGGGAAACACCAACATCTGTGTTTTCAAAGCTGAGTGACTCCTTGGCGGCTGCCCAGAGTCTCATCTGGCCTAACAAATGTTTGCAATGTGTAAGTCTCAAAGTAAAACCTCATCTCAGGGTATTTATATATTTTTCAGAGCCAGAGGAAATCACAATCCTTGAGAACCAGGGCCTCATTAACAAAGGGTATGGGCCTTCCAAATCTTCTCAGGCCCATTAATAGGTGGAGAAGATATTTAATCACGTTAAAATAATACTGTTTCTAGTTAAAAAAAAACTCTTGTTTGTGTATTTTACTCATAGTAAGGACTCTTGATTGATAAAGGCAAGATTCAATCAGGGGCACTTGATTACACTAAAACAAAAACAGCAAAAGATGCCATTTTGCTTGCCATCACAATTGGCAAAGAAAACTTTTGAATGTAGAAATGCAGGTCTCTCACCTTCTCTGCAACTTGTAGCCTTAGTGAGTTGCCTAGAACATTGTGAGATTATATTTATCCAGGATCAGACAGACAGTATATGTCAGGGACCAGGCTTCAACCCAAGTCTTTTTGGTTCTGAAGGCAGCCATCAATTCAGTATGCCAAGTACTTTTAAAAAAGTCTTTATTACCCCATTTTGTTTTTATGTCACCTGGATTTTCCCCAACACCAAATACTTTTCTGTTTTTCTCCTTTATTTGCTCTATACAAGTAGAATTACTCTCATCTTTGAACTGATGAGAAAACTTAATGGCTAAGTAACTTGTAGAAGGGAGAGAGTTACGAATAGCACCCAGGTGTCCTGTCCTTTTGGTTCTTCTGGGCCATTTATTTTTCCATTAGACTGCTTCTTTTATCAGATGCTGCTTCTTTCACTGGAGAAGGAGGAGGAAGGGAATGATAGAGATGATGAGAATGACTGACATTTATGTGACACTTTTAGGTTTGCAAGGCACTTGACATATTTTCTCATTTGATTCTCATAACAGCCTTGTGAGCTAGGTACTGTTATTATTTCCATTTTACAGATGAGGAAATTGAGACTCAAGGAAGTTGTGAAGAGAACTGGTAAACTGAGGGCCAACTTTGGAGTCAGGAACGTCTGTATTCAAATCCTGCCTCAGTCACACACTAACTCTGTGACCACAGATAAGTTATTTCACCTCTCCATGCATCAGTGGAGGGAGTTTATTCCTTAGCAGTGCCTTACAGTGATGCAATCAGGGATCTTAAAAACATTATCACCATCACCAGATCTACCTTCGATTTTTCCATTTAAATGAAATAACAGTTTTGTTTGTGAGCAGTGGCATGTTGGTGTTGAATAAATTGGATGTTAGTAGTGAAATAATGTTGATTTTGAATAATATTGAAATAGTATTGAATACATATTATTGAATAAAGCTAGGATTGTCAATCAATCACTAGTTAGTTGGGTAACTTTGGGCAATTTAATTCACCTCCCTGTGCCTCTGTTTCCTCATCTGAAAAAGTAAGAAGATTGGATGAATGAGTTTTTATTAATATTCCATAGAGTTCTCAAATTTTCTCTCTGTCTCTAACTCCACCTAATATGCTGGATGAACTCTTTCAATGGCAGAGTCCCTCACCAGAGCTTTAGGGGGTAAGATGACCAGAGATTAGTGGCATCCTGTATGACATTACTGGTGAAAGAAGGTTAAGGTCAGGGTAGAGAAAAAATTGGGCATCAAGCTGCTGTGGCTTCCCATTTCATCCTTTAAACTTCTCTGGAGAGGTTGTAATGGTAATTTAAATAGGAAGCTCTTTCCCATTCATTAATAGACCCATGTGACCTGCCCATGTCCCTTGGAGGCCTGAGTCACATGAGCCTATGGAAGGAGGAATTTGCTGAAGGAGTGGAGCAGGAAGAATGGAATGGAAAGAGGTAGAGCTAGAGAAGAGTAGAAAGGAAATTGGGCAGAGCAGTCAATACTGAGGGAGGGAAAGGAGGCATTCAACTAGGCCAGTGAGTGTTTGTCTGTGGGAAGCCTAGAAGGGGGAAGGCTTGGGGATGGTGTTGTCCTCTGCATTGTTATCGTATATAGATTTTTGTTACTATGGTGGAGTTGACTTTCTGGTGTCTGGTTCTGTTTTCCATGTAGAGAGTCTGTGGTATTTTTGTGATTCAGAATTGTGCCAGGATATTCACAGCCACCATAGGCGCTGTGAATTTTGTGCTGGCACTACAGAGGTACACCCATTGAGCAGATATCTGAGCAGTTCCAAGAGTGTGTGTGTGTGTGTGTGTGTGTGTGTGTGTGTGTGTGTCTGTGTGTCTGTGTGTCTGTGTGTCTGTATGTATATGTGTGTGCGTGTGTGTGTGTGTATACACGTGAGCCCATCACCTACATAACCAGTATACGTGACTTTTTCTCATCTAAACTTTGTTTTCTTCTCTAAGACTTAAACTAGTGCGCTGAAAAACCTAAGAACTCAATAAATGTTGGATAAATGAACGAACGATGACAGAATCTCAGAGCCAGAAGAGACACCAAAGGCCATCTAACTTGAACGAGAATCCACTGGCAAGTATTCACGAATCCTCTGCTTTGAAGACTTCTAGGGAAGAACCTACATGCAACCCATTACATTTTTTATCTACTCTGACTACAACCCCTTACACTGAATCAAAATCTCCTTCTCTACAACTTCCATCCATCGGTGCTGGCCTTGACCTCTGGGGCCAGGTAGAATGATACTAATAACTCATATTCATATAACACTTTAAGGTTTACCAAGCACTGTGAGACAAGCAGTAATGTATTATAGCATTCCCAATTTTCAGATGAGGAAATTGAGGCTATAAGAGGTGAAGTGACTTGTACATGGCAGGCAGTCCATGAGAGTTTGGGATGGAATTCAAAGCCACATCTCACTCCAAACAAGTCCAGCACTCTATTCCGTGTACCCCATTGCCTTTCAATAGAGTTAAGCTATCTTTTTCATGAAAGTCCTTCAACTATTTGAACACAGGCATCATGTCTCTCCTGAAACTTATCTTTTTCCATTTCTTTAACTGATCATTTATACAGCCTGTGTATGGCTAATGGGTCATTCACCAGCCTGGTTGGAGCCTAGATTACCAAAAAGATTTGTGATGGGAATAAGGGCTGGGGAGGGGATTCTGACAATAACCAACAATGCTGAAAGGAATTACAATTAAAGACCATGATGTTTTATTTTTGTCATATCAGGTTGAAGCATAGTAGGAAATAAATTTGGATAGGTGAAGCAGAGCTCAATAATGAGGAGTATTGAAAACTCTCCATATGCCTTTAAAGCCAAATTTACCAAGCTACAAAGATTTGGGTAGGAAGAAAAAAATAATGTAGTCTAAATAAATATGGATTTTTATTTTAACGGGAACTGGTCCTGCTTTTTAAAATGTTTGCTTTAGGAACAATGTGTGCTGGTTGTTCTTCTGAGGGGAGGTTTCTAGGCTAGGGCTTTCTGACTGACTGTCAAGAGGTCATAGCTGGTCACTCTGAATGGAGGGTTAAGTTATAATGAATGCCAAGTTCTGGAATTCTATGATTTTGTACTTCTACTAGCATCTTTAGCTCTCTCTCTCTAGCTATAGAGATAAATAGTGGTGAGACTGGGGGAAATGCAATAAACAGTTTGGCAAAGGTTTTTCTTTATGTGACTTAGGTAATTCCAAATTTTACTTTGGGTTCTTTTCTGGTTGCATTAACATCTGCAAAGTGAATTCAGTTCAAAATTTACTAAGCTTCCACAATGTTCAAGATACTGTGCTAGGCTATGAGAACCCAAAGATGAAAAACAATCTGGTCTCTGTCCTCAAGAATTGATTAGTCCCAATGGGGAATTTGATATGTATAGAAAGCAAGATGCACAGTGGAAAGTACACTATATTTAGCATCAGAGATCTACGTTTGAATCCTTGGGAATATTATTTCCCCATTCTGGAATTCAGTCTCCTCATCTGGAAAATGCTGGGGGTAGTATAGATGGCCCCTAAGCTCTTTCTGACTCTTTAGCCTATATTTCACAGACAAGTATAACACAAAATTGAATTTTATATTCTACCATCGTAGAAATAAGCACATACAAAATTCAGGAATCATTTCTGAGTCAGTTGTCTCTGTATATAGTCAAGCTAACAGCTTATTAGAACAAAGATCAAAATAAATACCAGCCTGAAAAAAATAATAAAAATGAGAAGACAAGGCATAGAATCAAGAAAATTCTAACTTGACCTAGTTAAATGACCTATCAATGCTGAAAAATGGGAAATGAATGAAAGAACAGACATGAACATTGAGCATCACCATTTCCTTTGGAAACTCACTATTATAGACAGAGGACAAAGAGGTCTAGAAAGTATCTTCAGCAAGCAAACATTTGATCTCTTTGATAAGTGAGGAGATATAGTCCAGTTTAGAATATAAAACTTAAAAAAATAAAAATGTTAGAGAGGAAAATGGTGAAAGTTGACCAGTATTATCTCACAGGTTAGCAAAAAGCTAAAAAGGAAAAGTCAAGTCTATAGAGACCCTAATATTCAGGTGATCCTGAGACTATTCAGGGATGAAAATGCAAGGATGAAAACAAACATTAAAACTGGAAAATACCAAGTCTTTTATAACAAACTCTTTTCTCCTCCAATTATAGTGGCCTAACCACATTTGAAAGAAAGGAACAACCAATAGGCAATTGATACGCTTCATGCAATATCCATGGTATCCATGCAATGTCAAGAAATCTAAAGGAAGAGGCTCCACATGTTGGACTCTTTGTTGAGTACTTTTAGGAGGAGGAGTTATAGGACAAGAATGGTCAGGATAAGATAGCATAAGTGCATTACTATCTGCACTATTGGATAAATTATATACCTCAACAATATCATTTAATCCAATATCCACTGATCCAACTATACTGTTGTATAATATAGAACATTCACCAAAGAAAATGGAGAAATCTAGACAAAGTTCTCCAAGAAAATTTGATGATAGAGTTTTCACCTTAAGAAATTGTGTGGATAATTCTAACCAAAAAAATCATATTTATTCCATAATTACTCAAAAATTTTGAGTAAAAAGAGCATCTAAGAAAAGAGATTGGAATGAATTGACCAGGTAATTATTTTAACTGTTAATATTGCTTAATATGTATAGATATAACCTTTGCATCCCGTTAATTATTGAGAAACAATTGTGGTCTCTCTCTCCATGTACATATATATATATATATATATATATATATATATATATATATATATACATATATATACTATATGTATAAAATCTATACATATATGTAAATATATGCATAATGCAATCATTGTCAAGAGTCTTCATGATCTCCTCCTTGGGGTCAAAAAGTGTTACCCTTTTGTATTTGTATAACAACTACCCAGGTTTGTGCCTGGCCTACAGCAGGTACTTAATAAATGCTTTTTGTATGACTGAAGGCAAAATATTTGCCATGCATAGATACAGAACCACAATTATACAGATTCCTGTTTGATAGGCGAAGTCATTTACAATTTGTCTTTCTAGAAAAACATAAAAGCTTCCTTCTTACTCCAAGTTTCAGCTAAGCTGGGGATGTGGGGACCGGGTGGTGTATGTAGAGAGAGACAGAGTGGAAGGGAAAAGGAGAGGAAGTGAGAAAGAGAGAAAAAAAGAGAAAGAAAGGAGGGAGGAAAGAGAGAGAGAGACAAAGGCAGTCTTCCTGACTCCAAGTCTAACAGCATTCTATCTGCTGTGACACCTACCTAGGTGTCACACATCAAGCTTGGAAGTGGCCGAGTCAGAACTCAAACCCAGATCTTGAGAATAATTATCTAATACATTGAATTTCTTTCTTTTTTCTCTTCCTTTCTTTTTTTCTTTTTCTTCCCTTCCTTTTTGTCTCTGCTTCTCTCTCTCTCTCTCTCTCTCTCTCTCTCTCTCTCTCTCTCTCTCTCTCTCTCTCTCTCTTTCTCTCTCTCTCCACACACACACACACACACACACACACACATGCATACATGCACACACCTGTGTCTGTCTCTCTCTTTGTCTCCAATCTTGTCCAGCTTCCTATCACAGTGAAGTCTCCAGACTGACCAAAGACTTAGGAAAAGGCCTTCACAAAAAACCTACACTTACAAACTCCTTCAAGGAGTGCCCCAAGCTATACAACTTTGGCTTCTACAAAAATTTATACCCAAAAGAAACCTGGCAAATGCAGCTGTCCTTCAAAGAACGCAGCTGAAGAATGCTGGAAAATTCAGGCTCTTCCTTAGATATACAAACCTTCTGGAAATCTGTGCTCAAGAATTTATATTTATTTTATCTACTAAAAATAAGTGAGCAGCAGGTGCTACACTAAACAAGTGTTAAATGATTTAAGCTGCAGTTGGGAAACCTCCATAATGCACTTAATTCAAGTTGATACTCACTGGGAACTAGGGGAAGTGTTCTATGTGACTGTTTAAATTTTGCATTAAGCCTATTGGCAAAGACATAAAGGTTCCCACAGAGCCCGAAGGGGCATTGGAGAGCAGTTGGATCAATTTTTCTCATCTCATAGATGAGGAAACTAAGACCCAGAAAGAAGAAGGAACCTGGCCAGTTTCACACAACTATTTAATAGAAGAATCAGTCTTCTCATATTCCTGAGTTCAAACCTGGCTTGAGATACTTCCTAGCTGTGTGATCCTGGACAAGTCCCTTAACCCGGTTTGCCTCAGTTTCCTCATTTGTAAAGTGAGATGGAGAAGAAAATTGCAAACCACTCCAGTATCTCTGCAAAGAAACCCCCAAATAGGATCACGGTCAGACAGGACTAAAATGACTAAACAAGAACAGAAAGTACAAGTTAAAATTAAGGCCATTTGGAGTAAGACAGCATGATATAATAGAGCACTGAACTTGACGTCAGAGGAGACATAGGTTTGTATCAGAGGTCTGACACTTAGACTCCCTTGGTATCTTATTCTACCTTTGAGCCCCTAACTTTGATTTCCTCATCTGTAAATTGGGGATAAAAATACTTAGACAATCTTCTGCCAACCTAATCTAATAAAATATTTACTAACTGTCTATTATGGGCAAGGTACTGTACTAATTGGTGGGACTAGGAAGTTTAAAAATCAAACAAACTGAAACAGCTCCTACCTCCTGGAAATGTTACATTCTACTAGGGCTATACAACAGCTAAACAGATAAGGATTTATGATGGGAGAGCAAGAATGCCCTGCACCTGTGATTTCACCAGGATAGAGAACTTCCAACCAAGATAAAGTTTTGTTCTACAATTTATGATCTTAGAGGGCTTCCTAAGGTACTTAGAGGTTAGGTGACTTGTCCATGGTCACAGATATACATTAGAGGTGAGTCTTCATGATTTCAAGGCTAGACCTTGATTCACTACTCTATGTTGCCTCTCACAGATAAGAATATACTTGATAATTGGAGGAGACAGAAAAGAACTCAAAGTGGAATGGAGTAAGAATTTCCATGGGAGAAAATCTAGGACTTGAGCTCTGAAGGAACAGGAATTGTAAAAGGCAGAATTGTGGCCAGAGGGCATTGCCAGCACTGGGCATAGGCTAAGGTAAGCACTTCAGAAATCCTCAAGCAATAGACACATATTGTTTATTAATATCCCTATCAAAAGTCAAGAAAAATTAAGACAGTGTTATTGTTCAGTAGTTTTCAGTCATGTATGATTCTTCATGACTCATTTGGAGTTTTCTTGGCAAAGACAGAGGAGTGTTTTGCCATTTTCTTCTCCAGCTCATTTTACAGATAGATGAGGTAACAGGGTTAAGTGACTTGCCCAGGGTCACACAGCTAGGAAGTGTCTGACATCAAATTTGAACTCAGGAAGATAAATCTTTCTAACTTCAGGTTGGGCACTCTATCCACTGTGCCACTTAACTGCCTTATCTTTAGAAGGCAGCTGATAAGAATTAATTAGATATAATACTTGGGGGTCACTTCTGTTTTCTTTCTATCTTTATCTTCTGTGAATGCATCTGTCATTTGGGTAAATATCTAGGACCATAAATCTGGACATCTTGTAAAGAAAAATGGATTAATGGTCACTTCAAACTCTCTGAACTACATTTTTTAAAAAAAAGGCAGAAAAAAAGGGATGAGAAAAGATACATAAGTAACATATAGATAGAATGAATGAAGTTTGGAATAGGGAAAGATCTCCTGAATTACCCCGTGGGCTTGTAGGTGGCACTAAAACATACAGAGCACTAGAGTCAGGAAAGCGAGAATTCAAATCCTACCACAGTCACTTGATAGCTGTGCAACCTTCGATAAATTCCTTAACCTCTCTCAGATTCAGTTTCCCCAGAATAATAGCACCCACCTCCCAGGGATGTTGTGAGAATTAAATAAAATAACTTTACTTAGAGCACTTTGCAAACCTTAAATCACTGAAAATATGCTAGCCTAGCTATTATGAATTCCCTTGATTGATTTTCTCCCTTTTTTCTGGAGCAATTAGAAGGCGATATTTAACTACTGACAAGTACATTTCCATTGAGTCACTTCTCAGAGGTTCTTTCTCTCTTCTGCACCCAAAGTAGTTAGTTACCTCTTAATGGAACTACATGAGTTTCTCAAGGAGTGATTGATGTAAAAGTTAAATAGATTAATTAATTCGTACACTTTCTCAAAATCCTAATATAGGAAATCAAAAGGCTTTCAGAGGGTAGCTACGAAGGTGGAAAGCAGAAGAACATCTCCTGACTGTCTCAGTTTTCTACCTACTTCTCATTATCACTCGGGGATGGAGGACAAAGGAGCAATTTTATTTCTCTTCCAAAAATAATGCTCTCAGGATAGCTTCTGATTATGGGGAGACAGTCATTTGAGTCATTAGGCAGTGTGATGAAGTGGAAAGAACACTGGATTTTCAGTCAGAGAACCCAGGTCCTGTGCCAGCAAAACATTTCACAAAGTCTTTCATGCTATCCTTGGATGTAATGGAAAAATTAGGGCTGGATGGTGGTACAGTTAGGTGAACTCATAAGTGCCTGCAAGTCTGGATCCAAAGAAGGTCCATTAACTTTTCAACTTGGACAAAAGTCTCTGGACAGGTGCCCTTGGCATCTGTCCCTGTTCTTAGGTCATTGAGTATTTTTATCAGTGATGTGGATATGGTCATTCAGAATGACCAGGCAGCAGGAAGAAGCTTAGGCAACACCTAAGCCATTTGATTGATCACAGGCCTTGGAGGAGATGGCAGAAGGATCACCAGGCCTTACCATCTGCTCTGCCCATATGCCCTCCAGATGATACTGTCATCCTGACCTAAGGACTCCTAAGCCATGCCATCCACCCTTCTGCTCTACCTTTAGGATTTCTGGGTCTTTCCATTTGCCCTGCACATGACCTGTCTTTTGTATGTTGTCTCCCTCATGGAAAGCTGAGACCATCCTGTTTTTTCCTCTATTTTCCCATGTAGTGTGCTGCATGGCACTTGGCACCTAAAAAGCACGTAATCCTCTTTTTCTTCCTTCCTTTCTAGGTTGTATGCTGGTCATCCTTGCCAATCACATGAACCTGGAAGGGATAGCTAACATGAGAGTGTCAGAGCCCTAAAAGATCTCCTTAGCTTAGAAGAATAGATGAGGTGTATATGATAGGGATCAATCTAAAGTTCTACACATGGGTTTAGCAGTTCACATAAACTGGAGGTTTTCACTCAGAACCCAAGAATTTTGGAAGAGACCTCAGAAGTCATTTAGTCCAACCTTTGCCTGAGTAAGAATCCCTATTACTACATATCTGATGAGTCATCATCAGGCATTTGGTGACTATCTAACGAAGATGAACACAGTACCTACTGAGGGGGTCCATTCTTCTTTCAGACAGTATTTTAATTGGCAGGTTTTTTTTTTCTTGACAAGATAAAACCTGCTTCTCCAGGACTTTTATCATTGCTCTGAGTTCGGACTTCTGGAAGCTAGTAAATCTATTCTGATCCTCTCACAGAATATGCTGGATGATCTCCATGCCGCAAGTCTCTCCCCCAGTTCATCCTGCTCTCTGCTGCCAAGCTGACCCTCCTAACATCCAGGTCTGATCACACCACATTCTATCGTTGCTTGGTCTTCATTTTCAAAGATGGCCAATGACATCACTTTGTGAAGAGTGATATCTTGCCTCATAAGTCAACTGAATTTAAGTGAGGCAGAGTTGCAGAGTATCTCTCCCGTAATCATCAAAGTCCAGCAGCAAGACAAAGTCAAGATGACTGGCAATGGCCCAGGATGTACTTTGCTATTTTGAGAAACTGCAGTGGCTCCCTATTAATACCTGGATCAAATATAACATCCTTGGTTTAGCTTTTAAAGCTCTTTATGACCTTATCCCTTCCTACTTTCCAGGCTTTCTCCATCTGACTCCTTTCCACATTCTCTACAGTCCAGTGAGGGGCAACTAGGTGATGTAGTGGATAGAGCACCAGTGCAGGGGTCAGGAGGACCTGAGGTAAAATCTCACCTCAGACACTTGATACTCACTAGCTGCATGACTCTGGGCAAGTCACTTCACCCCAATAGCCTCATCCTGGGTCATCTCCAGTCATCTTGATGAATATCTGGTCACTGGATTCAGATGGCTCTGGAGGAGAAGTGAGGCTGGTGACGTGCACAGCCCTCCCTCACTCAAAAAACAAAAAAAAAGTCACGTGCAAGTCATGTAATCATTTTTCTGATGGCATGGTCTTCTTTAGCAATATCCAGTGACACTGGCCTCCTTGCTCATCCTAGCACATGACATTCCATCCCTGACTCAGAGTGTTTTCATGGGCTGTCCCCCATGCCCAAAATTCTTTCCTTCCTCATTTCTGCCTCCTGACTTTTCTAACTTCCTTCAAGTCTCAGCTAAAGTCCCACCATGTGCAAGAAAGCTGTCCTAAAGTCTTCCTTAATCTTAGTGCCTTCCCTCTGAGACTATTCCTAATTTATCATATATATGTGTGTGTATGTACACACACACACACACACACACACACACACATATATATATATCTTTTTTGTATGTAGTTGTTTGAATGTTGTCTTCCCCATTACACAAAGTTCCTGGAAAACTCATACTATTTTTTTTTTTACATTTCTTTTCATCCCCAGCACTCAGCACAGCACCTGACAATGGGTAGGACCCCAGTAAATTCTAGTTGACTACTGACATAGCCCTTCAAATTCCACAGTCACCATGACCTTCTTTAAATATTCTCTTTGGCAGGAAGAACAACCATAGATCCTTCACAAGATCCTCATATTCATCTTGTATTAATGAAATTGATTTATGAACCCAAGAAAAATATCCTATTAAATTTGATCTGTTCTATTAAATTTCATTTTATTAAATCACCCTGGGCTTCTGATTGGTGACTGAATCTTGCCTGGAATCAGACAATACCATGCTACTTCCTAACCACAGTCCTGTTCTCTAGCCTCTACTTCATACCAGTCACTCCAAGTGGCAATCTGGGTTTTTGATATGTGAATAGTAACATTCATCTCTTATAGCCAAGACCAAGACTTAACCATACTTCCTGCTTATGCTTCCATACTACAGCCTCTTCCTCTGATCTGACACTCCACACTTCATGTCTTGGTACACTGGGCTTCTGATTGTTGAGCATTCACCTAATCTCCCACTCAGAAAAACCAAACCTTTTCTCAGTCATCTTCATGCTATACCCCGAGATGTGAACTCATCACTGCCTATCTCCCTTCCAACTCTATCTGTCAAAAGTAATGACAACAACACAGCCAATACACTCCCTCCCATCCACCATTCCCCTATTTTCCCTTATTAGACTATAAGTTCCTTAAGAACAGAGACTCTTTTGCTTGCTTGTATTTGAAACCATGGTGCCCAAAACATTGAAAGCACTTGATAAATGGATTTTCACTCATTCATTCATTCACCCATTCATTTTCCCATTCAACCAACATTCTAGCTTTTCAAGCTCTATTTGAATCCTGACTTTTCTATCCAGTGTGCCAACATCCCTTCCATATTTATATTATCTATAAATTAGATTATCTGATCACCAATGTGTTTACTCAGTTCATTAATAAAAGTGTTGAAGCACAGAACTAATGACAGATCCCTGGGATACTCTTCTGTATGCCTCCTTCCAAGTCAACAGTAGGCATTAATGATTACTCCTTGGGTAGAGCTATTCATCCAATTTTAAATCCCCTGGACTACTGTCATTCCATCAAATCTCCCTCCTTTTCACAAAAATAGTATTAGAGTTTAACAAACAGTTTGCCATAAATCCAGTACTGTAGCAGCTATCCTATCCTCTACCATTCCAAATATTTCAAGATAACTATCATGGGCCCCCTAAGTCTTTTCTGTTCTAGGCTAAAGATCCCTAATTCCTGAAACTGAATCTTTGTGTTAACATGGTCTCTGAGGTTGTCAGGTCCTCATGGCCCCCCTCTAAACGCATTTGAATTTATCAATTTCTATCCTAGAATCTGGAACTTAGAACTATGTCTATTCCAAATATGATCCGAGCTGGTGGAGAGGGGTAAGATTTGTTTTGGTTGGCTCAAAAATTCTAAAAGTAGGAATAATGGAGGGAAGTTATGAAGAGGTAAATTTTAATTCACTTAAGAAAAACTAACCATCTCAAAGCAGAATGAATCTCTTCCGAAGGTGATGCACTTCTAGTCACTCCAGGACTTCCAGCAAAAGCTGGATGACCACTTGTCTATAAAGAGATTTCTTGTTTAGGTATAATTTAGGCCAGTTAATTTCTGAGCTCCCCTCTGTTAAACCAGGACTACACTTGTAATTACCGAGATTTTGTAATTTCATGGGCTTTGATCCCAGGGCTGTTATTTACTAACTTTGTGGCCTTCAGCAAATCATTTCCCTTTGCTAGGTCTCAGTTTCTTGATCTGTAAAACCATTATTAGACTGAATGAGATAATTACTAGTGTCCTTCCAGCTGTGAAGCTTTAACTGGGCTTTAATTCCAGGTGATGCCAGCAAAAGAACCAGGAAGAGCCCTACAAACTCTTGCCTGGACTCAGACAAAACCATGCTACTAAGCATTTTTGCACTAAGGAATGTAGTTGAGAAAGGGAACTAAAATCCTCTTTCTCTGTAGCTATAGAGGGGGTAAAGAAAGAGATTAAAAAACATAACAATGAAGTATAACTAAGAAAGATTCTAGAAATAAACCAAGGACTTTATTTCTTTAAAATCTGCTCTATGAACCTTCTTCAAGATTATCTACTTTAACAAAGAATTGCATAGATTGTATACTTTTTAATGGATGAACATTTTAATTCCCACCCATTAAATCCCCATCACCTATTATACCAAATAATTTGAGTAATGTGGCCAAGATATCTACTGTTACTTATTGACAGTTTGCACTAAATGCAAATTTAACTCCAGTTGTAAATCTCTTTAAAATCTCATTTTCAAGCCTTAATATAAAAG
Source organism: Potorous gilbertii (assembly GCA_028658325.1). NCBI lineage: Eukaryota > Metazoa > Chordata > Mammalia > Diprotodontia > Potoroidae > Potorous > Potorous gilbertii. Next base: position 28,269,370 of record CM053769.1, read on the forward strand.
AAAAATGACATATCCAATAAATTACTTACTTTACATTGCCCCCCGCCTTGTTTTCTAGGGTTGGTACAGTGGAAAGAGAAGAGTCATCCAGAAATTGAATCTGGATTGTACCACTTACCTGTGACCTTGGGCAAGTCATGGGATCTCTATGGGTTTCTATTTCATCATCTGTCAAATTATAACATTGGACTCAGTAGAATCAGGGGTCCTTTCCAGATCTGAGTCCATGAACAAAAGCTCTTTTTCTGTTCTAAAATCTATGATCCTATGTTCTTCACCCACCTTAAAATCAAGTTGTTTCTTCATCTCAACTCTTTTATTGAGTTAGATCATTTTAACAAGACTTTCAACATGTAGCTAGGTCTCATTTTTTCCTTCTGGATAAGTCTCGATTTGGGGTAAGCCTTGATTTATCTACAAAATACCCTAAGCCCTTTTGGGTTGTTTGGGGGGAGGAAGAGGAAGGTGGAGAGTATACCAACCTCTTAACTAAATTGGGATTAAATGATCCATTTATTCATTCACTGACCATTTAATGAGCATCTGCTATGTGCAAGATACCATGCAAAGTACTACTGGGGAATATAGAGAAGTATAAAGTATAACCTCCTTCTTCCAAGTGTCTAATTTAATTGGAGGGTGAGAGGAGAGGGAAAGTCATGCACACAAATAACAACATTCCACAACAGATCAAGACTTCTTAACCTTTTTGTGTCATGGTCCCCTTTGGTAGTCTGGTGAAACCTATGGAACTCTTTTCGGAATGTCTTAAAATGCATAAAGAAAAATACATCAGATTACAAAAGAAACCAATTTTAGCAAAATGCAGTTATCAATTTTTTAATGAGTTCTTAAACTCCAGTTTAAGAACCCCTAGTCTAGACAGAATATAATAAATACCATATGAGTGGAACAGATCACCCTCACAAAAGAGTTTTCCTTTCTCCCTCCATCCTCCTTCTATCCTTTTGATAATGAGAAGCATTTTTCCAGTGGTACAAACATGGAAACATGCTATACTACACCTGAAATCCCTGATCCTATTGGGATTTGGAATTTCTTGGAACACTCCTTGAGTGACTCTCCTGGGACTGTGGAGTTCTGGGAAAGATGAACTGCAGGACAGGACTCCTGGATTACAGAAACTGAACCATCAAGTCAGAATGCTGGACTCCTTCCCTATCTCTCCCACAGGGAAGGAAGACAGGTAATCATCCACCAAATTATCTCTTCTCCAGCCCCACCGGTTGTTTATAGTCATCAGAGTCTCTGCCAAAACACCCCATAAAACAAAGAAAAGGGATATGAGGAGAGCATATTTCGTAACTAGGTTGCTATGCAAAGTTTGAAACCTCACCAAACTGGGCTATTTTCCTGATAGTTAAAATATTTGGCACAAGGCATTTTTTTCATGACCCTGTTGAATTTCTCTTTTCCCCATCCCCCTCATGGTGGGAGACTCCATGAAAAAAGAAGAGTGTGCTTTTTCCAACAGGTTCCCATTTTTCTTGCCAAGGAACTAACAAATGACACGGCAGTTTGGAAATGGTTGCCATTTTCTAAAGATTTCAGCTATTAAGCCTTGGTGTTTGTTCGAGTCAGCTCAGAAGGGAAACTTGTACTTTGGCATTTTTGCTTCTCTGCTTACAAAATACACTGGACTGGTCCTCTGCGGTTGCTTTTCAAATCAAAAAGGATGCTATTGTTCTAAACCTGAGCAAATTTTCCATCTTGGTCCTAAACCTCCAAATAATTGGCATACCCAGTATTCCTTTCATATGATATGCCATCTGTGAACAGGAATTAAAACAATACTTTAGCTCCTCCTTGACAATTTGACCTCATTATGGAGGGTTTATATAATGTAATAATCAATCAATCAACCAACATTTATTAAGTGCCTGTTATGTGCCAGGCATTGTGCTAAGAGTTGGGAATACAAAAAGAGGTAAAAGATAGTTCTTGCCCTCAAGGAACTTACAATCTAGTAGGAGAGATAACATACAAACAAATATATACAAAGCATGGATTATATCAGTGATTCTTAAACTGTGGGGGTGAAACCCCAAATGGAGTCTTAAAAAATTGGGCCACAGTACAAGATTTCTGAATGTGCAACGACCAAAAATTAATGAAAAATCAAATACATAATGAACCTGAGGTGTTTCTGGCAGCATTTACCCATGTTGTATCATGCAATTTCACTGCAACCTTGCTTTGGAACACAAAGCATGTGCACTTTGTACTGCCCATGGCCTCAAGCCATGCAGTGCCAAGGAACATTGCTGAAACTCAAAAAGGGATCATTTGTGGAAAAAGTTGAAGAAACTCTGAATTACATTATAGGCCTTGAGCTGGTGCTACAAAGGCTCCTCAAATCTCACTTTTTTTCAAGTGTTGTCATAAGTAGAGTCTCAGCCTTGTATTTATTTTAAAATACATTCAAATTCTACTCTGACCTATTTTTGTATTATTATAAGAATTATAGCAAATAATGCAATAACTAAAAGATATATTGTTATATGCTCCTGGCTTACTTTATAATGTGGTGGTAATATTTACTGCAGTCCGAATTTGCCAGTCCCATAGGAAAGTGTTGAACTTAAGGCAGTGTGATGGACCTATGGTAAAATCTTTCCCCTTGGAATAGATCTCCCAGGAAGTCTTGTACCAAAGAGTGTGTAGGTCCTGAGTGACTTCCCGGGGGTCTGGACTTGACATTTCCATATGGGTTAGTAGGTGTATGGAGCTAAAATGAGAAAAACAGAGACAGAGGTGAGAGGCATACAATAATAATAGGTAATAGAAGACATCCACACATCACTTTAAGCTTTACAAAGAGTTTTATGTAATGTTATATGGTCCTCCTAACAACCTTGTGACATAAGTGCCATTTTTCCCTGTTGACAAATGAGGTTAAGGTTCAAGGTCATATAACTACTAAGTGTCTGAAGTAGGATTTGAACTCAGATGTTCCTGACTCTAGATCTTCATACAGTGGGCCACATAGATGCTCAATGCAAAAAATTTCTCCCTGTTTCTTAGACTGTGATTCCAGGCTGTGAATCTTTCTATTCCACTAACCTAGGGGAAGAAGGGGGCAGAAAAATATAAGCCAGGTCCTGGTACAGGAAATCTTTCCCAGAGAGAAGGAAAAGGGATTTTCAGGTACAATACTTCTTTGTGAGTTAATAGGCAGATGAACTGTCAAATTCTGTGCTTGAGCCATGTGGGAGTGTATTAAGCAGATGAACTTCCTGGTTACTTGCCTCCATTTTGCAGAATAGGAGACCAAAGAGAAAGGGGATAGATTCTAATCAGGGGCCAGGGTTTGACAGGAGACCAGACCTACAAAGTGTTTGTAAATTGGCATTCAACTAGTGCTTTCTTGATTTTACTTATTTTTTATTAATCTAATTAAACTATCATTTAACCATAACCCAGGTATGAGTGACTGAAACAATGCTGATTCTGAAAGAATGAGAGTGGCAGATAGATGGGAACATAGCCGTGAATGTCCCAGGATTGATAGACGCTACAAGAAATAGAGTCAGGGATATAAAATTAAAGGGTGGAGTGGTAGGTGAAAGAAAGACAGCCACTTGCTCCATGATCTTGGCTGTTGACTGCACCTATCTACTACATGGGGAAATCTAAGGAAACCAGGTAACAATTCTCTGGGTTTTTGAATTATTCCAACATTTCAGTTTTATTGTTTTAATCCAGATCTTAGAGTAATATGGTCATTCCTGCAGTCAGTAGAATATAGAACTATAATATATAGTCATTGACCTTACAGAGCTTACAATCAAGATTAAAATGCAGGATACCTACAATGAGAAAACAAAAGTCTGCCTGGTTCACATGACCTCTGCAATTGCCCTTATGTGCAAGCCCTCTCTTTAGAGCATACTCTGATGGAAAATTCTATCTGTGATATGACATGTGGAAAGACTCATGTATGATAGAGGACATGGTGAAGGAAACTCTTCCTTTTTCTATTCCTGAATGTCTACTTGAAGAGTCAGTTACTTGAGGGGTCCAGTGCTCTGGAGCTGGAGTTCTTTGTGGAGTCTCCTGACCCAAGGCAGCATTGAGGCAATTGTCTAGCATATGCTACATAAAAAGGGGGCCATCTCCAGTTGCTCTGATCTACATTTTGTTATTTAATCCAGATGACTGTGGAGGAGAAAGTGAGGCAGGTGACTTTGCGCAACTCTCCCTCACTTAAATCCAATTCACTTGCAAGTCATGGCTTCATCTTCCTGATGTCAAAGTCCTCTTCAACAACGAAGGCCAAACAGCAACAACTACTCCCTATAAAAGAATACTGTCTCAAACAGGAAACCTGTGGGAGACAATCCACCAATTCACTGATGCCTAGTGTTGGCCCCTCCATAGTGTTTTCCTTGGCTTAATCAATGCTTAGCTTCCTCCCAGCTCTGGACAACAGCACTCTATGATTCCTGTCTCGTCTTTTAGATCTATTTAATTTCTGAACTCTAACTTGATTGAGCACAACTTTTGATTTATATTCTCGGGAGATAGTGCTCCCTTTGCTACAGGAAAACCAGCCATGATTTATCCATCTCCAGTCACCAGCACATTGGCTTCATCCCCTAGAGAAGCTGAGGATCCCACAGTAAGAAGCTGTCAGAACAGGGGGGTTGGGACTGTTGATCAAAGCCGGAAGAATACAATGATAATCCTTTATCCGCCTAATTATTTATTATCTGATCAGCTCCAATGGGTTTAGTTATCATTTCTACACTAATTATTCTCAAATCAAACTCAATCTATCACCAAATCTTTCCCCAATCTCTGCTGACCTCCAATTCTGCATCTATTACTGCCCTTCAGACATCTCAAACTGGATATCCAATAGACATCTTGAACTCAATGCATCCAAAATTTAACTCATCATCTTTCCCTCTAAACCCTCCTCAACCTCTCTACCTTCCCAATTGCTGTAGTGAGCAACACCATCCTCTCCGTCCCTTAGGATTGATCACAACCTAGGAGTCACCATGGACTCCTCACTCTCTCACCTTCTATATCCAAATAATCATCTTCATTATTGCAATAGTATGCTAATGGGTCTGCCTGCTTCAACCCTCTCTCCACACTGATCCATTCTTCCCATTCAGCCACTAAAATGTTTCCCTAGAAAGCAGCACTGATGATGTCACCACTCTCCCCCCAACTCCTTACTACTCAGTAAATTTGAGTTTTAAAGTGAACTTTAGTTTAATGGCTTTCTATTGCCTCCAAGAGCAAGCACAAAATTCTCTGTTTGGCATTCAAAGTTCTTGATTATCCTAATCCCTGCCTATCTTTCCATGGTTCTTATACCTCACTTTCCAAAATTTATTCTTTGATCTGGTGACACTGGACTCCTGGACAGTCCATGAACAAGGCACTGCATCCCTCAGCTCTGAGCATCTTCCCTAACTGTCCCCATGTCCAGAACACTGTCCCTCCTCAATGCTCTCTACCTACCTAAGCTTTCTGTAAGTCCCAACTAAAATCCCATCTTTTACTGAAAACCTCCCCCAAATCCTCTTAAATCTAATGCCTTTCCTCTGTTAATTACTTCCCTGTTCATCCTGTACATAGCTTGCTTTGTATATATTTGTTTGCATGTTGTCACACCACCCCCACCCCCCCATTGGATTATGGAGTAGGGATTGTCTTTTGCCTTTTTTATATCTCTAGTGTTCAGCACTGCACCTGGCACATAGTAGGCAATTAATAAACATTGATTGATTGATTTATTCATTGACTGAATGATACTTGAAATGGAACTAGTTGTCTGGATCTTCTCTGAATGGCAGCATCAGATGCTGGTCATCTGCAAACAGAGACAACTCTTTGTGTGGATTTGTTATCTAATTGTTTCCTATGCTTTATGCATTAGTTTTGACTCTCCAGCTAGATTAAGAGCAAAGACCACGTTTTATATTTCTTCCTTATCCCCTGCCAGAGTGATGGTTGCTTAGGAAAGCAGGAAAATTGAGCTCATTTTTCTATTAAGGATAAATTGTCTTAGGGGAAAAAAAAAGGAGGGGGAAGAAACTCTTTCTTCAGGAAATGGCATAAGGAAGAAATACTTCTCCCAAAGTGTCAAGAAGTAGCTTTTTCCTCCTGCAAATATCCAGACGACTATGTCATTCATCATTAACATATGACCTGTCTGCTCCTGTTCAAAATTCTCTTTGAAGTCTTCCAACGGCCCCTTTGTTAGATACATCAACATTCAGAATATTTTTGGTGCCCCCCAAAATCCCACTTGCTTCCCCTCAACTGCAAAAAAATCTGTTCCATTAGACTGTAAGCTCCTTGAGGACTGGGACTGTCTTTTTCCTCTTTTTCTATCTCTGGAGCTTAGCACAATGAGCACCAAGCACTTAAAAAAATGTTTATTGATTGCTCCATTTCTAGTCACCACCACAACAGCAAGTTAAAGGGAGAATCTCCCCTGTGCAAGCAACAGATCTCTCTCTCTCTCTCTCTCTCTCTCTCTCTCTCTCTCTCTCTCTCTCTCTCTCTCCCTCTCTGTCTCCCTCTCTGTCTCTCTGTGTCTCTGTCTCTATCTCTCTCTGTCTCTCTCTCTCTCTCTGTCTCTCTCTGTCTCTCTCTCTTTCTCTCTCTCCCTTCCCCCATTAGCTCTACAATGTCCAGTTTGCATGAAAATAGGGTAGATATTAATGCTAAATAAATATTTGACCCCATCATTAAAAATTGATTCAAGTCAGTTTTTCAGAGTACTAACTAACCAATGAGGGAGACTGCAGCCATAGCAGCATGCAGGCAATTCCTTTTCCAGTCTGGGGAAGGGAAGAAGGAAGGAAGGAAGATACCCCAAAATGGAGCCTCTTTCCCATTTACCACCTATGTTTTAGAGGAACGTCTGACTTCTTCAAAGTTGTTATTGTGATTTTCCATCACCACAACATGTTTAGGAGAGAGGCAACATTGTATAGTGAAAAAAAAAATAACTGTGTTGGGAGCCAGGAGAACTTATTTATTTGAAAGAATTAGGTTTTCCCCAGGAAGAGATAATTAAGAGAAGTGAGATGAAGAATACGTTCCCATCAAATCTAATTTTTGGCTGGTGCAAATATATTAAAATAAGAACATAATTACCACTTTAAAGCACCAATTGCACACATTTGCATATTAATTGTTTAAAACTACTATTTTCCACAAACTTAAATATAATCCCAAAGAACTATTCATATTTTGATTTTACTACATTTCAACTATTTAACTCATCAGTATTAAGCCTAACTTTGTTGGTCTCCCATATATAAAATGCAAAATTACCTTAGGCCAAAATTCCTTGCATTTGGCCTTTTCCCATGTTCTGTATATGGCTGAAATCAAATATTTCTGGGTCTGGCCAATTATTGTCTGTATTAGGCTATTTTGTAGTGAAGTGGTCTCCTTGCATTGGCCTCCCTAGCTCTCTCAATAAGCTATAGGGCCAGCTCCCCACAGCTCTTGGATCCCCTTAAGGTTCAAACAAACCCCTCCATCTTCTCTGACCAAAGAGCATGGGGGCACACACAGCCCAGTGCATCTGTCCTCATAGCTGCCTCCGGCTTTACTGGGCTACCCATTATACCAATTATTTTCTCTCAATACCTCAATCCTACAAGAGGTTCTCCTTAAACTTATTATGGGAGGTTGTTCTTTCAAAGGGGCCAAAGTCCTTTTCCTACTGAACATGAGACTATAGAATGGTGGAAGGGTTTTTTTTTGTTGTTTTGGGGTTTTATTGTTTTCATTTTCTCATGGCTGTTCATAACGATCCTATTCGCCATGATCTCTGACAAATCTCCTATTTTACAAGCATAGGCACCAAGATCCCAGTGGTAAAAGAAATCAGGAAGGGTCCCTTTTTCAAGGCTCAGCCTTCTCGCTAGCTAGCTAGTCATATACTTGGGTAGATCATCTCCTCTCTCAGAGTCTCAGTTATTTCATCTGAGAGGGTTGAATTAGATGTCTGTATTGTCTTCCAGCCTTATATTCTATGATCACACCCCCCTGATCCAAAATCTATTCCCTACTTGTTTGTTACTAAACCTGAACATTTTCCATTAGGGATTTATTCCCCTGGCAAAAAGGCATTGTTTTCTTTTAAAATATTTTCTTCATTCATTCATCCAATAAGCAATTATTAAATACTTATATTTCAGGGTGAAGAAAAAAATGAAACATTTCTTGCCTTCAAGGAGCTTATTATCTTCTATTGAGAGGAAGACATATACATGCAAAATTATATTCACACATAGAGAGACAGAGAGAAAAGAGAAAGTTGCAATTGAGCTACCCTTTGGAGAAAGCCAGGAATTCAGTGAGGCAGAGGTGAAGAGGGACTGCATTCTGAGGATGGAAAGAGAATGTGCCAAGTCAGTGGATGGGATATTAAGGGTAAACAACCCTTTGAGGGATAACTGTTCCCACCTCACCCCCAAGTCTAAATTATTTTATCTGTTAGTTCCTATTACCTGAAATCTTAAGAAGAAACAAAAGAGGGGGTTGGAATATGGAATCTAGATCAGGCAGCCTTAGATGCAGCAATACGGTGAAGGACTTCCCACAGAAATCCATTGAGGTTGGTAGGAAAAATCTTACTGAGGATCAGAGAGGTTAAGCAGTTTGGTCAAGGTCAGGTCAGGTCTCAAGCCCACATCTTCAGGCTCTCAGTTCAATGCTTTTTCTGCAAATCAAGTCGTCCTCATGTTGACTCCAACAGGTGCATATGTTGGTGTCTATGTCAGAATAATTAAAGTCCAAAATGACAAACTATTTAGAGAATCTCAGACCCATAAATTTATCTTGGATCTTTTTGTGGAGGTGCAGAAAGAAAGCAGAAATCAGTGAAAAAAAACCCAGCACATGGGACAGGGGCAATGGAACTTCCATTTCATTTTTGAGTTTCTGGCCGTGATTTGGGTCATGGTTTCCAAAGGACAGAGGATTATATTCTGGACTCATGTTCCAGCCTAGAAAGAATTCAAAACTAAAAACATGGCTTGGTTCTTTGTTTTCTTTTGTTTGGTTCTATAGGAAGAGAACATTTAATGAACTAATAGAAGACTACAGAAAGAAAAGTCTAGAAGAAATTTTTATTTCCTCCATATCCCTGCCTTTGACCCACACTTGAACCCCCGCACCCAACAGGTGAGAAGTTTTTCTGGTTTTAAAGACCTTAGAATCTGATAATATTCACTTAGAATCACAGAATATTAGAGCTGGAAGTGACAGCAGAGATCTTCTAGTCTGACATACTCACTTTACAGGTAAGGAAAATGGGACCAAGAAAGATGAAATAGCTTACCTAAGATCACACAGATGGTAAGTGAGAACACTTGAGAATGCTCTGCTCTTCTCATTCTAAGTACATGGCTCTTCCTCTATAGCACAGAGGAAATTTTTCATTGTGCCTAATCTGAATCCTTCTGGCTTCAATTTAAGCCCATTTCCTCTTGTTTCATCATCAGTAAAATGGAAACTACTGGTTTTCTTCCTCTGCATAGGAGCCCTTCATATAATTGAAGACTATGATTAAGTCACTTCTCTCCTTTAGGCTAAATAATCCCAAGTCTTTTAACCTTTTCTCATAGTTCTTATTTCTCAGCCTTTAATCATTTCCATTAATGATCTTAAAGGGAGAGTAAATAGTACTTTAATGAAATTTTCAGGTGATATTTTATTAGGAGGAGATAGAAACACCATTGAGAATAAATAAATAATGCTGCCACATTGAAGGGGATGGATAAATTGAGGTTTAATTTGAGAAGGGAGGGAGAGTGAGAATGCTAGTTATTACCCAGGAAAGCAATAATCTAAGATACAATTAAGCCTATTATGGTGAAAGTCATGATAACAAAAGAGGCATCAGTGAAGTCAGGCATGTGATATTTGCTATAAATGGAAGTAGCAAGAATCACATGACTTCTGTATGCCTTGAAGAGTTTCATCTACTCATAGCCTAACTCAAGAATTAAAGATGTTCAAGGGCCACAAGGTTATGTGTAAAGGAGCCACCTTTGACTTAAGAGCCATGATCTAAGATTCAAAGGGTTCAGGAGAAAAGAGGAATTGAACTCATGGCTGTAAGGGGTAAGAAAATGTGACAATAAACATCCACTGCTGCCTTTTATCAGGGGACAGGAAGGTAGATTATAGTGGTGACATTCAACCTGCAAGGGATGAATGGAGGCCCTCCTGAGCCCCTTTGAACTGGGAAGTCATAGATCAGATAGGAAGACCAGCAGAAAAGATGACAGCCATGCAGTCATTGATTTATGGAGGAAGAGAAGGGTATTCAATTTGCACAGCTTGGCTAATGACTAGGAAAAGACAGAGAAGTCTATAAATATTTGAAGGACATAAATACTTCGGAGGCAGCAATATTATTTAGAAAGGCGGAAACCGACATAACTACTCAGAATAATGGAATGAAATTTAGAAGAGGGAAATGTAAGTGGAGCATAAGGAAATACTTAGAGTGAAATACATTATTATCTGGCTTAGGCTTCCAAGGGAAGGGGTGGTGCTTAAAAAGCCTGATTGATCCAGAGCTTGAATCAGGAAGCACTGTTACACAGATACTTGGAAGTAAGAATACTTCCTTTTAGTATTGATTTAAGTAAGTATTCCTTACTTCCTTTAAGAAGCCTCTTCATATGCCTTTCTCTTTTCTATAATCTGGTAACAATGCCATGTTGGAAGTACATGTCAGTTGGATTCTCACATGCCATGAAGAAAGCATTTAGTTGGGCTCATATGATTATATAAGGGCAAAGGACCACCGTTTTCAAAACATGTTGCGTAAATTCTAGCTATCATTTTCATCTTTTCTTCCATATGTTTTATCCCTGCCCACCAGAACACTGGATTCTGCCCCTGTAATCACCCTAGACTCTGAGAAATTGACATTCGCTTCATTTGACCTAGAACTAGGCTTTCACCTCACTTCCTAGCCATGCTCTCCAAACCATACTGCCATCTTTTTCAGCCTCCTGTATGGTCTTTCCCTTCACTGGAATGTAAGGTCCTTGAGGACAGGGACTATTTTACCTTCTTGTATTTTAATCCCTGTGATTAGCAGAGTGCCTGGCACATCCTAAGTGCTTAACAAATGCTTATTTATTCATCATTCACTTAAAAGTGCGGATAATAGAAAAAACACTGGACTTGGGGCTGGGAAAGAATGGGGTGCTAATCTGGACTCTGCCATTAACTCGATAGATGACTTTGGGTAAATTAGTTTCCTCCTCTGTGAAATAAGGAAATTGGATTAGATGTCACCTAGAAGACTTTTTCTAGCTCTCACATTCTATGATGGTGATTCATGGTCAGATATCCTTTAAGATGGTTTCTGGATCTATGTTTTGGGGATTCTCTCCAAGTGATAACTCCAAGTGAGATTTGAGAAAAATCAACATTTATGTTTTAAAATTAATAAAAAGCTATTCACAAACAAGGGAAAACATTCATTTTGATTACTCTCCTGGATGAGAGATATAAGTCAGGATCTGCCCACATTTGGAGCCCATCATCCCCCTTCTAGACGTGTGCCCATTTACCTACTGCCGTTCTTAGGTCCCAGAAGTCTCAAGGTGTAGAAGAAGGATTGCTGTTGCAGTTATTACTCTTTGTCCTACATTCTTGAAGAGGACCATATCATTACGGGGGTGATGCCATGATATGCTATTGAATTGGATTTAAGTGAGGAAGGGCTGTGCAAAGTCATCAGCCTCACTTTCTCCTCCAGTGTCATTTGAGTCTGCTGGCAAGATATAAGTCAGGATGACTGGAGATGGCCCTGGATGCAGTGGGAGATCTTAGCCTTTTTTAAACTAAAGTCTTTAACAGGTTTGACTAAGGTAATACCCAAATCAGTGATTAAGGCTAGATAAAAAATGAGACAGAGAATGGCCTCTTTTACCTAGCCCCCAAAAAAATATCTGGGAGGGGAAGACCCTCAGGGTTTCTGGTCAAAACAGAAACAATTGCTATTTACATTCACTTTGAGCCAAATCAGGTCCAGACAATGACTTGGTGAACCCTATTTTTGGCCAATCAAGGAAAGCCAGAGTGATTTGGTTTTAAGGCTAGGTCTTTAATTTAAAAAAAAAAAAGATTTCAGTACAATTTACATTCCTTTGGGCAGAGACAGAGGATTAACAGAATAGAAAGTTTTCCCCTGTGTGGAAGTCTCTGTTACTGCTACCAGTCTGCTGTCCAGTGCTGATCTCCTTGCCCTGCTCTCCATTTCCTGTAGGTTTCCTGGTTTCTGTTTATATGTTCAGTCTTTGTTGTGCTGTCTTTGTCTTATTCTCTGGGCTGGGGAGGCAAAGTGGCATAGAAGTCTACAAGGTCTGTGTTTGAATCCTGCTTCTAGTATATTGATTGGGCAACTCAAGGTTTCATTGAGCTATAATTTTCTCATCTGTAATTGGGGATAATCCTATAGTGCTTAACTCACAGGGTTATTGTAGCCTCAAATGAGATAAAGTAGATGAAGCATTTAGCAAACTTTAAAGCAGTATGTAAGTATAATTTGTTATTGTTTTGCTTTGTAGACTCATTTAGAGGTGAAAGGGACTATTGTGGTCACTTAATTCAACACCTTCCCCCCATTTTACAAATGAAGATACTGAGACCTAGAGAAATTAAGTGATTTATCCAAGGTCCCAAAAGTAGTCTGTGGCAGAACCAAGATTCAAACACAGGTCTTTTCCCTATACCATGCCTCCTGCTGCCCATCTATCTATCTGGTTTGACTTTTGCCATACTTGGCTTTTAATTCTCATGTGTTTCCTGCCTGCCTGTCAAGTTTGACTCTTGTCCTGTCTAGAATTCTGTGACTGTAGACTGTCTGGTAGTGACTGTCTACAGATACAAAAATACTTAAATCTATTCACCTTCTGACTAACAACTCTACCATGAACTACAGCTTCCTGGTATATTCCCATATCTAGGTTCATCTTCTACTCATCTCTCACCCTGTACTTCTATCCCTGAGATAAATAAGAATAATAAATATTTCTATCTCACTTTAAGGATACTTTACAAATATTATCTCACTTGATTCTCACAATAATCCTTGGAGTTAGGTGTTACTATTGTTGTCACTTCACAGAAGAGGAAAATGAGAAGTAGAGAGCTTAAATGACCAAAGTCACATTGCTGAGGTCAGAGTTAGGAGAGCTGATTCAGATCTGAAAGAATTCACTTAGACAGTCTCTTTAGTCAATGGGAGCTTTATTGATGCAAAAGTACACAGACCTGAGATTTAACAAGGAGCTAAACAAAGGCACTGATATAGGAAAAGAACCAGACTTATATAGACAGAAAGCTATACAGCCTGTAGGATGATGACATCATTTTTACGGTTTCTAATAAGAGTTGGAGATTTAGGGACAGGTGAGGAAGGTGGTTGTTTACAAGATAAGGACAAATTGTCATATGTAGGATAAGGAAGATGAAGGACAAGATAAGGAACACAGGATAAGGAGGAAAAAAGTAATTCTTTTGGGACAGTTGCATAGTATTTCAAGATAAGTGGGAAAAGGCATTAGGATTCTCTCATGTTAAAGGATAGACTACAGAATGAGCCACCAACCCCCTCAGAGAGCCTGGGAGAGTGACCCTTATTGACCTTTAGGGCACTGTTTGTATCTACATCCACATTGTTAGTAAGTGCCTGAGACTGGGCTTGTACTCTGGTCTTCCACATTCCAAGTCCAGCTCTCCATCTGCTGGGCCACCTAGTAGTTTCCAGGACAGCCTGGTCTCAGTTCATGCTCTGTCCTCACAACTCACCATGCCTCAAAGACCCCAACAGTGATGTGTTCAAATCCTCATTTCACCAGCGCTGACACTGTAACCAGCATCCCTCAAATCTCAGAGATAGTCATAACCAGCATCTCCTCTATTCTTCAGTTCGCCTTTTCCTGTCTTTTCACTTTTCCCCTTCTTTTCCTTCTCTCCAGTGGCCCATTAGTCCCTCCAAAATCAACTGGAAAGCTAAGATTGTCAGCTGAAAATTTGGTCACCAGCCCCTTGTCCTCACTCTGCTCATTAACAGCGCTCTGTATGGAAAACCACTGAAGATCATTACCGTCGTAGTTGAAAGCCAATGTGCCAGGATAATGAAAAACAATTCTGCTGTTCCCCATGCTCTGTTGGTTGTGTTTGTCATAAATGAGTTGTGGAGATTTGGAGTGAATGATCCATATCAGATTGAACTGTCCTTTTTTATAGCTGACAATTGAAGGTGACTGAGAAGCAGGGTCAGTGTCAGACTATATCTAATTGGAAACCTTCCCTCATTAATGTTCAGTGTTGACTTGCATTAGTTGATGAAATTAGGACCACAGTGGAATGGATTCGATTATGCCAAACGAAGTGGTTGTGCTCTCTTCCACTGCGGTGTTATTTTAACCTCACTCCACCTCCAGAGTACGTGGCAGAAGGAGCCCGATGCTATAAGGATCTAGAGAAAGGCAGGTCTCAGTACAAACATAGTGAAAGCATCAGTGTTGTAGAAGAAATTGAAAGCATATGGGCTTTTATGCCACATATGTTTCAGTAACTCTTGGGTACTACTCACAGAACCACAGGGCTGGGACGTACCTTGAGAGGTCAATTCATCTAGGGCCTTCAACCAGAACTAATCCAATTCAATTGAACAAACATTTATTCAGTACTTTCTAAGTGCTTGGCTCTCCATTAAAGGCCTTGCTGATGCCTCAAGGTAGCCTGAAGGTGACCTTGGATTGACTCAAAAGTTATACCACTTGAGGGCAAGCTCTGGCAATTGTAGCCAAACTGGAAAGATGATTCAGTGCAGGCCTGGTGATAGGGAATACCTATTATTTAAGGACTGGATAGAGTTGGATAAATTCATCACCATAAGGTTACCTAGGAATGCTTTTGGAGGTTTTTTGGGTTTGGTTTTGTTTTTAAGCTATAGCAACCTACACAGAAATGCCATAGAGCAAAGAGGAGCTAAGATCTGCTTTGGGGAGAGAGAAACTCACATAGATTAACTCACAAATATTTGAAATATTGAAAGATATACCAGATGTAAGGGGTACAAATATGGAAAACAATCCAGAACTCAGTCTCTGTCAGTATCACTTTTTTTGACCCAGATCTATAACTGTTTCAGTGTAGAGAATTCCAGTGTGGGGAAAACCTTTCACTGATTTAGACTGGCAACCTATCCATAACCTCTAGTTTTAGAGAGTCACTTGGGGGCACTGACAGGTTGGATAATTTGCCCATATGACTGGTATGAATTAAAGACAAAACTTAAACCGAGGTTTTTCTGGCACTCCATCTAGCCCTCTATCCACTAACTAAACTCTGCTTTCTCTCTGTCATTAATGAGTTTACAAGAAATATATCACATACATAAAGAAATGTGGTACGAAACAGGAAATCTAGGGCAAAAGAAGGATTCAGACACAGTGCTCAGGGAGGATTTTTACATAGTATGCCTATATGCCTCCTCATTTTGAGGAGAGTTCATCTACTTCTCTTAAATATACTCTTAATTTTTTTCTTTAACCTTTTTAAAAAGTTTGAGTCAGGAGCTGACACAATGATTTCCAGGTAAAGAAGAACAACCAAAGGATTTAGGCTTTTCTCCAGAGATTTTATTCCCCTAGACATACTTTACAATCTAGCCAAACTGGGTGGAGCCAAGATGGCGGAGTAGAAAGACTCACATTTGCTAGCTCCAAACCCACAGCCCATGGATTTCCTCTAAAAAGAACTCCTGACAAATTCTGGAACAGTGGAAGCCACGCAACAACACAGTGAAGGAGATTTCCGTTGCAGAGAGCCCTGAAAAACTGAGCCCAAAGGTCCATAGTGCCCCTGATGGGAGCGGAGCCCTCCCCTGCCCTGCCCTAGCTGCGTGGCACTGAGAGGAGAGAGCAGATCCAAGCAGGATTCAGGGACAGAATCTCCAGCAGCCACGAAGGTCCCTCTATCCACAGACACACAGGTCAGTGAGAGAGACGGGCTGAGAGGGGAACAGGGTGTCTCTGGGACTCAGGACCCCTTGGGAGGCAGCAGCGGCAGCAGAGGCAGAGGCAGCAAGCAGCCAGAGGCTCCCAGAGTAGGCAGGAGCTCTGCAGCAGCTCCATTACAAAAGGTCTCTGCATAAACCCCCTGAAGGAACTGAGCCTGGGAGGTGGCCCTGCCCCAACCTGAGCACCAGCAGATAAGCTCCCATTGAATAGCAGCCAGGCCTGCCACTGAAAGCCCTGAGGCTGGGGAGCAGCATTTGAATCTCAGACCCCAAGCACTAGCTGGGCAGACCTAGACCAGGGGTGGAGAGGACTCTCAGAAGTCAAGTAACTGGCTGAGAAAATGCCCAGAAAAGGGAAAAAAACTAAGACCATAGAAGGTTATCTTCTTGAAAAGATGATTCCGCCATTCCTCTCTGACAAAGAAGACCAATGCTTACCATCAG
>CM053769.1:28286376-28308499 GCA_028658325.1 Potorous gilbertii
CCTGAAAGAGATCCAAAAAGAGAAACTCCTAGGAACATTGTGGCCAAATTCCAGAGTTCCCAGGTGAAGGAAAAAATACTGCAAGCAGCTAGAAAGAAACAATTCCAGTATTGTGGAAATACAATCAGGATAACAATCTAGCCAAACTGCCCTATCCGCTGTTCTCTAGATATTCTATCTACCCCTTCCATGCATAGGGACAAACTGTCCCCAGTACTACAAATTGCCTTCTCCTCCTCCTCCTCTTGCCATCCTTAGCTCTCTTTAAGGAGCTCAAGGGCTACCTCCTAAATGAAGCTTTTCATGTTTCCTCCTCAACTCCACCTCCCAGGTCTGGCACCCTCCTCAAAATTATTTTGTTCATACTGTATAAATCAATAAATATTTGTCAAGCATCCCTATATGCTGGACATTATGGTAAGTGTTGGGAATACAAAAAGGGGCAAAAGATAGTCCCTGCCCTGAAGGAATTTATAATCTGTCCATATTTGCATATTTTTTTCATGGGTTGTTAATCTGAAAACTATGATTTTTAAGTTTTGGGGAGGGATTATGGGGGTGAGGTTTGTTTTAATGTTTTGTTTCCCATTAGTATAAGGGTTCTGAACCCAAAGTTGCTAAATGCCTTCGTCCTTTTTCAGTATTTTGGTAATTGCATTTCCATGTAATTTATTCCCTTTGTAATTCTATGTATTTTACTTTGTGCATTTAAAACATTATTCTGTGAAGGGATCTATACAGGCTTAACCAGACTGCCAAAAGAAGCTATTCTAAAAAAAAATTAAAAACTCTTATCCCAATAGAATGTAAACTCCTTGAGAGCAGGGCATATTTTCTATTTGTCTCTGGATCCCCAGGAACTCCCTTCAGATCTGGCACATTCAGGCACTTACTGCATTGCTAATCCCAACTCCCTTGCCTGAGTTCTACCTCCTCTCAAGAGGCAAAGGAGGGAAGGAAACAGCAGTTGGTAGCCTTTTGGAAAGAACCTACCAGTGAAGCCTGACCTAGAGCAAATAAATAGTTGTTCCCAAAGCTTTTTTCAACCTTACATAAGAAAAGCATCCCAAATCCACCTCTACCTGTCACTGTGAGTTTTTTTATTTTAGGAATAGTTAGAGAACCTCAGTAGCTATTTTGTTCTATTGAATACTTTTGGTGGAGCCACAGTCAGTCAGAAGATGCTAGTTCCTTGCAACTTTACTAGTCTATCTATAAATTTGGACTGATTATACCTACCAACTGTACAGGAATAGGAGAGGAAGAACTCAAGAAAGTGTTCACTGAGCAAGTTTCCAATGGAAGATTGCTTTGGGGATGCTTAACAGGAACCAGCAAGTGCTTAAAGCCCACCTGGAAAGCATCTCATGCCAATATCCCCAGATTTATTTATGCTCCCACAGTACAGCTTATTTGGATCTATTTCTTGTTGGCTCATATCCATATGCAGTCATTTTTCACGTGTGGACAGAGATGGCTAATTGAGTTAGTTAGCATGTCCAATCAAAGCTTGACTCATGCTTTAATGTTTCGGGGTCTTGATGGCTTATACATGGCATTTTCATGCCCCTCTAGCCCAGCATACCCTGTGCTCCAACAGAAGAGTAGAGAAGCCTGGTTCAATCTTGATGGTAATAGACAATAAGAGTAATGACAGTTGTAAATATCCTTTAAATTATTTTCCACTAATATCTTCCCTCCATCTTTATTGTGGGGTTGAAGTGGCCCTGAATTCTTGAAGGTTTTGCCAGAGGTTCTATCGAATTGGAGACAGTCCAAAGATGACTATAGTCATAACCTGTAGATCTGTTGCCTGCTAAGCTCAGAGAAGCACTTCACCAGATTGGGCAGTAGTGACATAATTTCTCCTTAGAGCCACTCTCAAAGACCTTCTGTTAAGTGATGAAGGAGTCTTAATCTGAGTTGGTGAAGAGTACCCAGGCAAACAATAGGGTGAAGTTTTGAAATATTTAACGTTTATAGAGGATTTTTCTAACAACCCTTTGAGACAGGGAGTGGAAGATAACTCTTATCATTCCCTTTCTATAGATCATAGAAACATAGATTTAGAAATGAAGAGGACTTGCAAGGTTAGTTCAGCCCTTTCATTTTGGAATTGAGGAAACTCAGAGGCATTAAATGACCACAGTGACAAAGCTAGTATATTTCAGAGCAAGGATTTGAACTGAAGACTTCCTGACTCCTGCTCTACTACTCTATTGGTTGAAGTGTACTATCCCAGAACTGAACATAATGTAGTACACATTAGGTGCTTAATAAATACTTGTGGAAATGAATTATTCATATGGCCTTTAGAAATAAAATCCAAGGCAGATTTATGAAAACATGCTCATCTTTCATGAATATTTAAACATTCTCATGATAATGACTCTCTGACAGAAGGGCCTTAACCATTACCAATATCTCCAAGGAACAGTTATGCAGATGAGGTCCAGGTTGAGAATCTCCCTTTAATGGATTTAATGAACTCCCAGGCTGCTATGACATCTATGAGGACCCTCTCTGAGGTCATTTCTCCATGACCACCCCCAAAATAGGCACCAAAGATTCAACCCTGAGGGATGCTGCCCAATTTAAGCACTTGCTTGAAAGTTGGTGATGGATATCCAGGAAAAAATGAAGTCAGTTTACACAAGGACTGTAATCAGGATTTTGCTTCTGTCATTTCAGCAACAAAGCACACGTCTGCGAGGAGGATTCTCATATAATCAACATGATATTGACCTCAGGAGACTACTTGTTTAAAGTTTCTGCTCAGAGACTAGGCTTAGATATAGCCAAACATCTGGAAGAAGAGTGAAAAATTCAGTCCATTGTCCAGATGCTTAGTCTATATGATGCCAAACATCTGGATAGTTAGAAATGGCCAGAACATCTGGACAATTGACTGAATCTTGTGTGTGTGTGTGTGTGTGTGTGTGTGTGTGTGTGTGTGGGTGTTTTCTTTCACTATAGATGCAATCTCATAGAATCAAGGGTGCTTTCTATGGGAACACAGTGTGAGAATGACAAATCTATTGGCAGTAGATTAGTATTTATAATTTTGAGCCACTTTGACTCCAATGAATTTTAGAAGTCCACAAAGAGAGGATACCCTGAATTGTACAAGTGTGGTATTGATATTCAAGGGCAGGAAGCCATTGACTGAAAGCTGCATTGTTTTACTCCTAAATTGTCATTAAGTAAACTTGCCTTGGCTGCTTCAGCTGTTGTGAGGAAAAGGTGCCGACATTTTGTTGGCATGAGCCTAGGGATTCATAATGGGTATCGTATTTGGCTTTGTTATTAAACAACATCATCTATCTGACAAAGGGAGATGACTTAATGGGCCCTCTCTTAATTATAACAATCTGTTATACAAAAAAAAAGTTAGGATAACAGCTAAAAGTCTAACAAGGTCATTTGATGAAGATTTTTGTCTTTGGAGTCCCTTCCGGTAGGACTAAGATCATTTCACACCATGTGCCTCCTCAGTCCAAAGCCAAGGCTGAAAAGAGAAAGGAAAAATTGACAAAAGGAAAAGGAAGAAAGGGTTCAGTTTTCTTGTTTGTCGAGGAGTACTGTGGCTGCTGTGACATTTGCTCAAAGGTCACAAAGCTTCATGCTGCAATGGGGTAATGTTTTCTTTCTCCTTGGGGGTCTTAAAGGAGATGCCAAAGGAGGTCGGTCACCCCTCAGGTCTAGGAACCAAGAGTATTTTCAGAAAGAAAGATCTAAGGATGACATCAGAATAGCTTCCCTCTGTTTGAGGAGTCCAGAATTTTGGGGGTGCTCTACCTTCCTTGCTAATAATACCTTATATTTGTACAGTATTTCATGGTTTTCAAAATATTTTCCATGTATTACCTTATTTTTTGTTGTTTTCATCTTGGCTGGGTCAAAGGGCAATGATTCCAAATAACATGAAAAGCACAATCTTCCAGTCCTGACCATTGAAACATCAAGACTTTATCTGACTTCATAGTTATGCTTCATGTCCAGCACACCAAAGCAGTGTTTGTCAAGGACTTGCTATGTTCTCAGAACCATGCTAAGTACTGGGAGAGATGGAGAAGTGAAAGAACAATGGTCCTGCCACAAGCATCTTTCCATCTAGATAAGGAGATAAAATAGTGCCTTGTACTCAAAAAAATACTATTAAAATGAAACAATAGATGAGACAATTCTTAGAGATGGAAGACAAAATATAAATGTTTGACTCGTATATATAATTCAGATTATAAGAGGTATATGTATTCATATATATAATTCCGATTATAAGTGGTGTAGGAGTTCAGAAGAAAAGGGATTAATGAACTAATCAATAAGCATTTATTAAGCACCTACTTATATCAGTAGGTTCTAGGAATAGGGATAAGGACTGGAGCTGTGACTTCACTGATAATAGGGCACTCCCAGATGAGGAAACGCCTTCTGTCAGTACAGATCATCATCTCTCTGAAGCTTATAGTTCTAGAGAGGTGTCTAGGGCACTGCCTATTTAAGAGACAGAGGCAGTTCATGGATCTAGGTTTTTCTGAATCTACAGCAAGCACTCTATCCACTAGGTAATTCCAGTGGGGAAGTCAGTATAGAGGAGTTTAGAGAGATAGGAAAAAGGACTAGGTCCTTCAGTTTCACTGGCATAAGGAATTCCCAAATGAGGAAACTTCTACCAAATCAGACTGGTAACTTAGAGTCTTAGACAGTTGCCTATTGAACTGAGAAGTTAAATGACTTGGCAAGAGTTAAAAAACCCTGGCACAGGCCAGACTTGAACTCAGGTCTCTTTTGCTTTCTATCAGGCTGCCTCATACCATCTAAGCATTTATTTTTTTAATATTATCACAGTCATTTTTTAAAAATTTTCTCCAGTTACATGTAAAGTTTTTTTTTTAATATTCATTGTTTTGGTTTGGTTTTAAGTTTTGAGTTCCAGATTCAATCCTTCCCTCTCCTTTCCATACCTTGAGACAGTAAGCAATCTGATATAGATTATACATCTTCAATCACATAAAACATTTCCATATTAGTCATTTTGTGCAAGAAAACTTGAAAAGGAAGAGAGAGAAAGAGAGAAGGATAGAGAGAATGGAAGGAAGAAAGAGGAAAAGAAGGAAGGAAGAGAGGAAGGAAAGAAGAATAGGAAGAAAGAAACAAATGGAAAAATAGTATACTTCAGTCTGTATTCAGACATCAGTTCTTTCTCTAGAGGCAGATAGCATTTACCATCATAAGTCCTTCAGGATTATCTTGTATCATTGTATTGCTGAGAATAGCTAAGTCATTTACAATGTTCAGCTTGTAATATTGCTGTTACTGCATACAATGCTTTCCTGGTTCTGCTCACTTCACTTTGTATCAGTTCATTTAAGTTTTTCCAAATATATCTGAAACCATCCTGCTTGTCATTTCTTATAACACAATAATTTTCCGTTAGAATCCATCTAAGCATTTATATTATACTATGAGACAGGAAATAGATTCTATTATTCCTCATTTTACAGAAGAGGAAATCAGAAACGTAAGGTCCCACAACTACTAAATAGTAGATCATGGAATTAAAATTCAAGTCTTCAGGCTTAAAGTTCTTTCCATTACACCTCTCTAATAAGGTCAATTTCCATGGAGAAGATTAGATTGGTTTCAAGCCCATCTCCTTGGCTCTTCTTGGCAATATCACAGACCAACCCCAAGTCACATTTTAACTATTTGGAATGTAGTAGATAAGATGTGTCTTCCCTCTTAGGAAAGAAGTTGGAGGGAAAGTTTGAATCCTAGCAAGAAGGAACATAAGGAGGAGTGTATTATGAATGATTTAAGGTGGTAGGTGAGGCCTCCGTCTCTAGGTTTCTGCTTACCCTGCTCTCTTTGCTTTCAGGTCAAGAAAGAAGAGCTAAGTTTTTCCTTCATTGTGATGTTTGCTCACTGTCTCCTGACACTGTTCTCTTGTTTCTAGGTCAACTATGAAAGCAGAAGCCTCTTGGATTAGACCCTTCTCTCTTCTCTACCTAAAGAGCAAGAGAAAAGAATCTTGTTAATCCTTCTTTCTCTCCCTCCCTCTATCATTTCTTCTCCTGTTTCCCTCCTCCCTGCCCTCCACACTATCTACTCTTCTGGAGTGCCAAGCAATAAAAATCATAGTGGCATTTCTCTGTCAGAAGACAAAGAAGGAAGCAAATATTTATTAAGAATAGACTAGTAGGGGGGGGCGGAGCCAAGATGGCAGAGTATAAAGACTCACATTTGCTAGGTCCGAACCCACAGCCCATAGATTTCCTGTAAAAAGAACTCCTGACAAATTCTGGAACAGTGGAAGCCGCGCAGCAACACAGTGAAGGAAATTTCCGTTGCAGAGAGCCCTGAAAAACCGACCGCAAAGGTACCCTGGACAGGAGCGGAGCCCTGCCCTGCGGAGTCCTCCCCTCCCCCCGCCCAGGCCGCACCGCACTGAGAGGAGCGAGCAGAGCCCAGCAGGCATCAGAGACCTGAATCTCCGGCGGCCGCAAAGGTCCCTCCACCCACAGACACACAGGTCAGTGAGAGAGACAGGCTGAGAGGGGAGCGGGGTACCTCCGGGACTCGGACCCCCTCGGGAGGCTGCGGCCGCAGCAGAGGCAGAGGCCGCTAGGCCAGAGGCCCCCAGAGCAGGCAGGAGCTCCATCCCAGCCCCATTACAAAAGATCTCTGCATAAACCCCCTGAGGGAACTGAGCCTGAGAGGCAGCCCTGCCCCTACCTGAGCACCAGCAGATAAGCTCCCATTGAAGAGCAGTCAGGCCTGCTGCCAAAAGCCCTGAGGCTGGGGAGCAGCATTTGAATCTCAGACCCCAAGCACTAGCTGGGTTGACCTAGGCTGGGGTGGAGAGGACTCTTAGAAGTCAAGTAACTGTCTAGGAGCACTTGAATCTCAGACCCCAAGCACTAGCAGGGAGGATCTGGGCCAGGGGGTGGAGAGCACTCTCAGAAGTCAAGTAACTGGCTGGGAAAATGCCCAGAAAAGGGAAAAAAACTAAGACCATAGATGGTTATTTTCTCGAGAAGATGATTCCTCCATTCCTCTCTGACGACGATGAAGAGATATACTTACCATCAGGTAAAGACATAGGAGTCAAAGAATAGACTACGTAGGGGGCAGAGCCAAGACAGTGGAGTAGAAGGATGGACCTACTCTAACTCCCCCCAATAGCCTATAAAATACCTGTAAAAAAATGACTCAACAAATTCTAGAGCATCAGAATCCACAAAATGACAGAGTGAAAGAGATTTCCAGCCCAAGACAGCCTGGAAGGACAACAGGAAAATTCTATCATCCAAGGCTTGGAGTGGAGAGCAGTCCAGCCTCAGCCAAGCAGCATGGCAGGGACAGGACTGGAGCAGGCTTCAGGGTGCAGGATCACAAGTAGCAGCTGCAGTTCCCAATTTCTCAATCCACAAATGCCAAATACAGCTCCAAAGGTCAGTGAGAAAGCACTTTTTTACAAGGAAATCCCTCCAAAAGGGGAAAAAAACCTATCAGGAACTGAATAAATGAGTCAACAAAAACAATAAAGGAAAGCTCCTAATCTCTAGAAGAAAAGAATAATTCTACACTGACAAGAACCCTAGACAAAAGAATGGGATGGCTCCAAGATCCCCTAGAGCAGTTTGGAAAGCCTGATAAAATATGTTTTTAGAAAAAGATCAAAATGAGAGGTCTTAATGAAAGATTTCAAAAGAAAATCAGTAGCTTAGAAGAAATGTTAGAAAATCTTACTAAAAGAAAGGATACCATGAGAAAGGAAATAGAAGATTAAGAACTCAAAAAAAGACACTGATAAAAATTATTAGAGCAAAATCAAAAGAGAGTAAAATTGGAAGAACAAAGGAGGTCTCTAAAAGTCAAAGTCAACTGACCTCAAAGAGGCAATATAAGAAGAGTCTCCTAGAAAACCACAATGAAAAATAAAGTAGGGATGGTAATTCCCATACTATCTGCTTCACAAGGTTGTTATGAGGATCGAATGGGGGAATATATGTGAGAAGTTCTATGGACCATTTTGGTGGGGGTTGAACAGTAAGAGAGGGGGGGACCTGTGATTTCATTGGCATGGAAATTCTTTGAAGGAGCTTCCTCTATTAACACAGATCATCAGTTTCTTTCAAGTTTTATACTTCTAGAACTTGCGAGGGATCACATAAACAAAAGGACATGAACCCAGACTTTCTTGACCACAAGACCAGCTCTCCATCCACTATACTACATTGCCTCTTTTTGTTAACCATAATGCACTCTATAAATAAGAGAAATTATCATATATCTCTACTTCCTCCTATAGGATCCATGCAGAGCTGGAAGGGAGCTTAGAGATCACCAATTCAACCTCCTCATTTTATGGAGGAGGAAACTGAAACACTGAAAAGGTAAGTGACTTTCTCAGTGTTATATAAATATCAGAGCCAGAATTTAAATCGAGGGGCGATTAAATCCACCTTTGTAATTCCAAAATCAACTACCTTCAGACTACATCACATCATTCATAATCGATGAATCATTCTGTTTCTCTTCCTTTCTAAGCCTCAGTTTCCTTTGGTGTAAAATGAGAGAAAATGAAGGAAATAGAGAAGATATCTGACAAGTTCCATCCTGCAGTAAAATCCTGATCCTGTGATCTCCAAGAAAGTCAGAAAGAGGCCAAATTAAAACATTATTATGCCTGTGACATGATGACTTTATCTCAGGTTAAGACTGTTCTCAGCTTCATTGGACTCAACCCCAAACATTAGGTTTGGAAGGTTTTTGTTTTAATGAGGCAAGAAAGCAACATTTCCAAAGAGTGCTTCCTATCATGAAGGGCAAAAATGTCATGTCCCTGCTGGACATGCTCAGGGACAGCGCATTCTTCCTAAGCCGCAAATCAAATAGAGATTCAGAAGAGAAGAGAGGGACAAAAGAATCAGAGAATGATTTGATCTCCAAATTGAAAAGGGCCTCAAAAGTAATACAGTCCAACACATACCCAGAAAGGAATCCCCCACTAAACATACCTAGCAAGCATATCATGTGTTTGTACATGTGTGTATATATGTGTGTGTGTGTACATATATATTCATACATGCATGCATGCATACAAACATATACAGTCCTGAACTGGTGGCATTTCTGGTTCACGTTCCATGCATTGCCTGAATCCAAAAATAATCTGCTAGATTTTTCTTGAAGACTTTTCCTGAAAGGAAAGCCACCACCAAGACAGCCCATTTCATTTTCTCTTATTGTTCAGTTGTTTCAGTTGTGTCTAACTCTTTCTGACCCCATTTGGTGTTTTCTTGACAAAGATACTGGAGTGGTTTTCCATTTCCATCTCCAACTCACTTTACAGATGAGGAAACTGAAGCAAACAGGGTTAAGTGACTTGCCCAAGGTCACACAGCAGGTTACTGAGACTGGATTTGAACTAAGGTGCTCCTAACTCCAAGACCAGTGTGCTTTCCACTGTACCACCTAACTGTTCCATTTCACTTTCAGATAGTTTCAGTTGTTAGGAAGTTATTGTTGTTTTTCAGCTCATATCAACCCTAAATTTGCCTCCTTGAAATTTCTACACCTAGATCTACCTTCTGAGGCCAGATAGACCTATCTAATCCCCTTCCATATGACAACCCTTGAAAACATCCTTTGTGTCTCCTCTAAACCTTCTCCTCTCTAGGATAAGCATTCCAAGTTCCTTCAATTCATCCTCATACTACCTGGTCTCAAGACTAAACTTGGCTGCCCAAAATCAGACTCCTAGAAGAGTTTTCTTGTGTCCATAAAAGTTCACAACTCAGAATCATGCATTATGACAAATGGAAAAAAGGCTTAAAACAGAAAATACTAGAACATAGGATGTTACACTTTGAAAGTATCATATACTCATAGATTGATAGATACCTAGCTGGAAGGGTCTTCAGAAGACTTTGAGTCTAATTTCCTCATTTTACAGATGAGCATACTGAGGCCAGAGAGCAGAAGTGATTTGCCCAAAGTCAAAAAGACAGTAAGTAGGAGAGGCAGGATTTACACCCAGATCCTCTAACTCCAGAGCCATTGTTTGTTACACCATGTTTAGAGATCACTTCAACTAACCTCTTATTGAAAAATCTGAACTCAGAGAGGTTGGATGATTTCTTTAAGCTCACACAGATGGTAAATTATGGAATTGGTAATAAATGCTGCCTCTCCTGATTCACTTTCCCCTATACAATGTTGTCTCATCAGGTTCTTGAGATTTAAGAAAAAACTAAATTTTGTATACATATATATATGCATGTGTACATGCAGGTATGGCTGCTTCTGTAGCTGGCAGATCAGGTCTTTGGTCTCCTCCTTCACCATTCATCCTTCTGTATGTCATTTCCCAACATGTCAAGCAGCTATAGAGAATGAATGCCAGCCACAATAATAGATAGCATTTATATAACACTTTAAGGAATGCTTCAGTAGATAGAATCTGGGCCAGGAGTCAGAAGAGATGGGTTTAAGTCCAGCTTCAAATACTTACTATCTGCCCAAGTGACCTTGAGGAAGTCACTTTACCTTCAGTTGCCTAGGAGGAAGCTAAGTGGCTCAGTGGATAGAGCATTGGGCCTGACATCAGAAAGTCTTGAGTTTAAATCTGGCCTCAGACTCTTACTACCTGTGATACTATGGGCAAGTCACTTAACTTTTCTTTGCCTCATCCCACTGGAGAAGAAAATGGAAAACCACTCCAGCGTCTTTTCCAAGAAAACCCCATGAACAACATGGTGCACAGGTGCCACAAAGAGTCAGATATAATGCAACAACAATATATCACTTAAAGGTCTGGGAAGAGCTTTAAATATATTATCTCATTTTGTCTCCAAAACAACTTTGGGAGGCAGGTGCTTAGTATTATCACTATTTTACAGATGAGGAAACTGGAGCAGGCAGGGTCACAAAGCTAGTGTATATCTGAGGCTAGATTTGAACTTAGGTGTTACTGGCTCCAGGTCCAGCACTCTCTGCTGTACCATCTGGGGCTACCAGATAAACCAGGAAAACTCACATAGTACCCAGGTGTGGCCTTCTACAGGGGCGCTTCAGAGCCTTCCAAGCTCTATGACTCTCTAAGTTCATAAACCACAGTCTTAAGGATATCATGCTTTAAATGTGAAGCTCTAATGACAAAATAAGGTAAAAATACAGCTGTAATGGTGACAGGTGGTTGTCATCTAACTTAGAAGCTCAGGGAAAAAGTACAAAGCTGGTCATGAAAATGTTAGTAAGAGATGAGTGTTATTGGGAAGGGAAGTACTATGTGGGAAATCAGAGGGCCTGGATTCAGATCCCATATCTGCTACTTATTGTTCATCTGAGGCTGAACAAATCACTTCGTCTTCTTAGTTCTCAGTTTTCTTATCTGTAAAATGGAGTAGATTGCACTAAATAATCCCCAGAGTCCCTTTCAGCTCTAAATCTTCTGACTCCATGATTTAACATAGCATCATATCTCAGAAACAGCACCATAAACACTCCACTAAAAGTTAATGGCCAATGTCTTACTTCCTCACTGAGCCTTCTAGCTAAGTGCACTGTTGATGATTCAGTGTCTGACCTTGGGCAAGTCATTTAACTAATTCTCTTCAGAGCATCAATCCAATAGGTTATTTTCCTAACACGGACTTGGTCTTCATTACAATATGAAAGACAATAAACAAGAGAAAGGTAATGACTGTACTGTAGCTGGACTATAGACAACCACTGAGAACTTAGAGTGGCCCAGCACTGGACTAGATGGCTGGAGAGAAAACATTGCATTAAAAATAGACACATCCTTATCTTTATTTCAGAAATTTGAGCTGTTATAAAACTACCAATTAAACATGTTCTTCGATAAATCAATCAACAAGCATTTATTGAGTAGCCACTATATTGCATGCTTTTTTGTGTCACAGAGGTAAACCTGGGTGGCTAAAGGCCCTAAGTCCTGATAAGTCAGAAAGATCTAATATAGGCTTTACATAGACTGTGAATCTACTGTATTTAGATTAAGCGAGGAAAGGCATATGGATAGAAGGTTGGCCACTAAGTGATGAGTATTTTTTAGCAAGAAAAACCAATTAAAGCCAGATACAAAGGGAATGGAATTCATATTATTGGATGGATGAATGGATAACAATGAATGAAATCCTACATCCTTCAGGTCTTGAAATAAGGGGAGTCAGTCCTTCCAAAACTTGGTGGTGCTTCCACTCTACTCTGATTCTGAAGTCCTTTAACTTTTGTTGGATTTATATTTGGAAAGGCTGTTGGCATGTTGGATGAACAGTTTTTAAGAGGATATAGTCAAATATCATCTTAGATAATAAGCAAATGAATTATCTAAACACTGACAAGCAGCATGAATAAAAAATAATGGTAGTTTTGGAGTCTGACAAGGTTCTGCCACTTACTACCTATGTCACAATGAACAGCTTGCTTAATCTAAGTCTCTGTTTCCTTGCCTATAGCATTAGGGGTTTGGAACAGATAGTCTCTGAGATTCCTTCCAAGTCTATGTCTATGTCCTATGGAAGGAGTTATGATAACCAGAGATCACAATTCCACAGAAAAAGTAAAGCAACAATATGTTGTCATGTCCTCAATCACAGACTTAGACAATATAACTTTTCATCCTCATATCCCCAGTGCCTAGAATAGTGCCATACATTGAAAAAAATCTTTATTGAGATGAACTTAATTGAAAACACTACCGTACATATAAAAAGATTTAAGATAAAGCCCCTGTCTAAAACAAAGAGCATATAGCATGATTCCCATACTAGTCTTTGTGCTCCCTATCACAGCGAATTTATGGGGTCACCATGGGATACTTTACATTTTGACTGAACTTTTTAATAAATGGAGTTGTTAGGTATTTCTTCTAACTAAGAGGCACTATGAAAAAAATTGCTGAGACAACAGAACGTATGAATCAAGGAAGTTTAGGAACCTCTGGCATATGATATAAAAACCATAATTCTATACTCAGGAGAATGAATCCTAAGCAATCCTGGAATCTCTGAATTGGAAAAGTCCTCAAAGACCATCCAGTTCACCCTGACCACAAATCCTTGCTGTAATACCAAGAATTTCAATCCCATGTCCATCTTGCTCCCAGCCTTTTTTTTTTACAACTTCTAATTCAGTCCATTCTCTTTCTGGACAACCATCTGGAATAATTAGAGATGAAATTTAATATCTAAACTTTTTTAAAAAAGTAGTCATAGGATTTGATAGGGGAAAAAAATGAGAGACTTAAAAATGTAAAGAAAACACAAACATATACAAAGCTAACATGAACGTTTTAGAAAGGGAAGTCTCTCTTGACCCATAAGACCTAGTCATAGCAACATGATGATGGATGGTGCTTTCCATTTTTCACTCATAAACACCCAACCAACCCTTCATCTATGTCCCTTAATTTCAGAGGAAATGGGAGTCCTTCAATATGGCCCTTTGGAGGTTCATAAAGGCACAGCTGCTATAAATCAAACCAGTGGTGGCGTTAGTGAAGTAGGGGGAGAAAACTACAAGTAACATTTCCCCTGACCTCTCTGAGAGGGAGTCAAGTCTGGAGTTTAATGGAATGAAATCTCTTCCTTGAGAACACGAATCAGGCTGCTGGAGCAGCATTCTATTGGAATTGTTTTTAACTGGCCTCTGAAAAGATTTATACCTAGGGCTCCAAAGTCAGAGGCAGACCAGGCTGCATTTCCCCACCTGGATTCACCTAAGGAGAAGCAATCCACCGAGCTCAAAGACCTGTACATAGCGGACTGAAGTTGAAATATTTGGGAAGCGGGGAAAGGAAGGGAGTGGGTCAAGGACCCCCAAGCACACAGGTCCCTGAGGAGGAAAGGAGAAACTCAGCCTCAGAGTCATGTGAAGAAAAATGAGAAGTGCATTTGTGTTCACAGGATCGTTATATATGATCCCCTCTGAGCCCTTCCCCAGTTCCCACTGTCATTGGCAGGTTGATCACCCAGAGGGCAATGATTAGTTTGCCCCCTCAGAATTCTAGGGGTAAACCTAAGGGCCTGCAGTGTTTATTACTGCCACTTAACAAGCTCCCATCTGGTGAGCTCTCCATTGATTAGCAATCAGCCAACCAGAATTAATTACCTTTTAGAAAGGGGTATTTGATAAGCGGTTATCATAAGAATAGTTAGTACAAAAACACTCTGCCCAAACCAAGGGCATGATTTTCCTTCGCACGCTTGAGGTTGGGGGAGGAGGGAA
Source organism: Potorous gilbertii (assembly GCA_028658325.1). Lineage (NCBI taxonomy): Eukaryota > Metazoa > Chordata > Mammalia > Diprotodontia > Potoroidae > Potorous > Potorous gilbertii. The sequence continues at coordinate 28,300,639 of CM053769.1, forward strand.
AGGAGAAATGAGTTCTAACTTTGTAAACTCATAAGGCCAAGGGATGAGGTTACAACCCTGGATTATTGGAAGTTCTCTTTTCCTCTCTGTCCCTAAGGCAGTTAGTTGGCACAATGAATGGAGCTCTGGGCCTGCAATCAGGAAGACTCGAGTCAAATCCATGCTCAGATATTTACCAGTTATATGACAAGTAATTTAACTTCTGTCTGCCTCAGTTTCTTCCTTTGTAAAATAAGAATAACAATCCTGACCTGAAAAAAAAACAACACCTACATGGCTGGGTTTTTGTGAACATCAAGTAAGATATTTGTAAAGTGCTCAGCAGGGTACCTCCTTCCTTCCTTCCTTCTCTTCATGGAGCCTACATTTGCTCCCCTTAGGGGTAGATCTCTGCTGGGCTCTGAGTTTTGTTGCAGTTGTGATGACCTGAAGCTGTGTTGTTCAGTTGTATCCAAATCTTCATCTCTCTATTTGGGGCTTTCTGAGATTTTCCACAATGGTTTGCCATTTTCTTCTCCAGTTCATTTTACAGATGAGAAAAGAAAAGTAAACGTGATTAAATGATTTGTCCAGAGTCAAACAGCTGGTAAGTGTCTGAGGCCAGATTTGAACTCAGAAAGATGAGTCTTGGCCTGGCACTCTATCTACTGTACCACCCAGCTGCCAATCAGAAGTTACTTTTCTTCAATAAATCTAGCTTGTCCTTGGGTTATTGCTGCCCCTGCGATGCTATTGCAGTTTGTGATGGTGAAGTGCAAAATTTCCAGCCCTTTGAAGTTCATAAGATGATTCACTGTTAATAAATCTTCCCTTCTCCTTGGATGCTTGCATAAGGCACATCTAATTCTTTCAAACAATCAAACAATATATTTCCTGTGTACGTATCTAATTCTTTCAAACAATCAAACAATATATTTCCTGTGTACGTATCATCATCTGATTTCATCCAATAACTAGAATTACTTCCCTCTTTTCAAACTGATGGAAGATTTATTCAGCCTAGTTTAGGGGTGGGGAACCTGTGGCCTTAAGGCTACATGTAGCCTTCTAAATCTTTAACTATGGCCTTACAGAACCAATTTGTTCTGTCAAATTTGGACTCAGTCCAAAGGCCACACTTAAGGATTGAGAAGGCCACTGCTTCCCCACCTCTGATCTAGTTTATACCTGTGGTGGTTGTTTGATTCTGGTATTCAAAAAGATTTGTCAGTTAATAAAGGTATCTAGGCTAAAATATCCTATTAGGTGCATTAATTGGGGTTGGGGAACAAGATATTCCTCTTCTAACAGAATCATTGGTTTAGAGTTGGGAGAATTCTTAGAGATCAGCATAGCCGACCCCTACATTTTATAGAAGGAGAACCTGAGACATAGAGGTTAAGTGATTTGCCAGAGACAGAATCCGGACCCAGCTCTTCCTGACTTCAAGTCCTACACTCAAAAAATGTGGAAGCATTCTGCTTTTCAAGGACTTATTTCATGCCTTACCTCACTACTAAACTGAGCTCAACTGAGAAGGGTAGATTGATAACATGGAAAGAGAAGTGGACTTAAATTCTAGACCTGGCCCTCTTATTTACTTATTTCCTCATTACGACTATAGAGGAAATCTCTCTAGGCTTCAGTTTCTCCATGTGTACAGTGAGTAGGCTAGTTCAGACAATCTCAAGGTCTCTCCCAGTTATAACATTCTATGATTCATCTTCTCTCCCAAATAGACATCTTGACTCAAGAAAGAGTGCGGTGTCCTATGTAGCTCATATAAGGAAAATCTCAAATTTTTAAGGTTACTAAAGTTCTTTCTTCACAACAACCCTATGAAGTACATAGTACAAAGGTTATTTTCAACCTCATTTTGCAGATATGGAAACTGAGGCTCAAAAAGTTGAAGCAAATTGCCCAGGGCCACACAGCAAGTAAATGTCAGAAATGAGACTTGAACCCAGGTCTCTTGAAAACAAGATTTGGAAGTATTCTAACCACAAAACTACACTGATTTCCATACATACAGGTTACTACTTGCATGAGGGTTCAAATTTATGTGAGATACCTTGGGGATATTCATTCTTCCTATAAGCATTTATTCAGTGCCCACTATATACTCACTACTGTGGTAGAGGCTGGCAAAGAACCCATTTGCTGTCCTCAAGGAGCTTTGTTATGGTTTAGTCATTTCAGTCATATCCCATTCTTCATCACCCTTTTTGGGGTTTTCTTGGCAAAGATACTAGAATGAATTGCCATTGCCTTCTTCAACTCATTTTACAGATAAGAACTAAGACAAACAGGTTTAATTGACTTTCCTGGGATCATACAGATTTGAACTCAGGAAGATGAGTCTTTCTGACTCCAGACCTGACACTCTGCACTATAGCACCACTGATCTGCCCCTTATACCTGCAATCCCCTCCTCACTACGCCACACTTTAAATTATATAATTTCCTGACATTGGACTCCTTATTTCTGATATAAGACCCTCCATCTTCCAACTTAAGGCATTTTTATAGGCTGTCCCTCATTTGGGGAGCACTTTCCCTTCTCATCTCTAGCTCTTGGCTTCCTTTAAATCCCAACTGAAATCCCATCTTCCACCAGGAACATTTCCTGATTCCTCCTAATTCTAGTGTCTTCTTCAGTTGATTATTTCCAATTTATCCTTTATATTGCTTATTTAAACATAGTTATTTGCATTTTTTCTCCTCTATTGGACTATGAGTTCCTTAAGACCAGGGACTGTCATTTACCTTTCTCTGTATTCCAAACACTTAGCATAGTACCTGGTCCACAGTAGACACTTCCTGTTTATTGACTAACTATATTGGGGAGAAACAAGCCATACACTCTTCACCCTTTCAAAAGCATTGATTGATACTGTGTTTAACTATGCTAAAGATAATATACATTTTTTAAAGAAAATGGTAATGATGACCTATGATCATAGAAAGATAATATTTACAAACACTATCACAGGTCAAAAAATAGCCAGTTCTCTGACTTAAGAAATGTAGGCTCTTTCTGTATCTTTCCCGTTATGGAACTCCAATCTTGACTTTGCATATTGTTTTATCTATTAGATTAAATAAAAGAATTCTGATCTCCAATTGAGTTTGGTAGAGAAACCCTATGAAAGATGCCTTTCTCCCTGTCATCTTCTATGTTTCTACTGAGTATGTGTAAGTGAGATTGGGTATGCAAATGAGAGAGGCAGATCAAGAGAGAGAGAGGCAAGAGAAAGAAAGACACAGACAGAGTGACAAAAAAGACAGAAACAGAGAGATTAAAAGCAAAGAGGCAGAAAGGGAGAAACAGACAGAGAGGAAGAAAGACAAAGAATGAGGATCCTGATAGATATTCACATCTGGCATCTTAACAGTGCGCTCCCTTCCTTAGGTAACAATTGGAAACTGCTCCTTAGTGCTCTCTGCAGCTCTTGGAAACACTATACCTCCCCCTCCACCAAATGAAATAAGGGGCTCTAATGGCAGCGCTGACAGAACTCTACACTATTGCAGCTTGCGTTTCAGATATCCATCTGTGCAGGGGAAAATAGCTTGAAATCCTCAATGGGGAGTGCAGACAGAAAGGTCAACAATTATGCAGAATGAATGATGGACTTGGAACAATCACTATATGCAGCTGCTTCCAGGTGTTCTCTAAATCTGTCTGCCAGGTGTCTGTGTCCTTCCCCCAGTGACCAGGACCAGGCTTTCCTAACCACAGCCACTGGTATGAGGTGTTCTTAAACATCTATGGACAGTATTTAGTAGCAGAGGTGAGAGCAAGAAGGTTTCATCTTCCTATGGACGATGTCCAAGGTAGAGGGCTTTTATTTTTCTTCTTTAAATCAGCGAATGATTTCTTCCCAGAGGTGAGGACCTGAGAGTGGGGCCAAGAGTCAAGTACCTTGCTGAGTAAGCTTCAAAAGCAGGGCTATCAAAGCTTCTCAAAACCGCCATCCTTCCCTAGAGAGAACAAGATACTGCCTTCCTTAGTGTAAAATCTTCAGTCAAATCCCAATTATTTATTAAAGGCCATCCCTTCCTCTGCCCTCTAGGCCTAGGAGAAAGGGAAAGACTTCAGATGGTACTGTCAAGAATGTAGACATTGCTTATTTCGTGATGGCAGCCAAGATGATAGAGAGGAAGACCTTAGTTTGGAGTCAGAGGACCTGAGCTTCCATCCAGGTTATGACCGACATGACTTGAGGCAGCTTTTAGAGCCTTTTGGGGCCTCAGTTTCCCTATATGTCAGCCTCTTACCTTCCCTAGCTTCCTTGGAGTCTCAGCTTAAGTCGTAGTCCTACTTAATTTTTGTGTGTTCCCTCTGAGACCACCCCCAAATTATCCTGTATACAGCTTGCTTGTATAGGGTTGTTTACATGCTGTGTCCCCCATTACACTGTAAACTGTCTGAGAACTAGGATTGGTTTTGTCATTCTTTGAATGCCTTGTGCTTACCACAGTGTCTGGCACATAGTAGGCAATTAATAAAGACTAGTTGACTGACACACAAATAACACATATGTAAATGTATGTACATGTATGTGAATGTGAGTGTGTATATACAGTATACCTGGCCTTAAGGAATGGACAATGGGCTATATATAGTGTGCATTAATGATGGGGAAAACCCAAGCAGAAGTATAATAGTCCAGGATATTATGATGCAGACCAGGCAGCTTGAGTTACCATCCATGCCCCAACTACCCCCACCTCACCCTAACTACCCTAGGTTATCATGAACCATGAATCTATGGCATAGACCTAGGGTAGTGTGAGGCAACTTCACTCTCCAAGTCAGATGCTTGAAACCCAGATGTGGACCCTTTGGACAAAGAGTATTTAAGGATCACTCCATGGATTAAGCAAGAGTCTTCTGAGACCCCCTTGTGGGCTGCTTTTACCTAGAGGTCACTTACTAAAATCTTAGTAAAGTAATGGTTCCTATGAACCCTCAGGTTCTAAGGGCTCCATGCACGGGATATAGAAGGTCCAACACGAGGAAATGACAAGTGACCCTTTAAGTTAATGAAGAGAAGGAAGTTATGGGGAGCAGGAAGATCTGAAAGAACTGTGAGGGTTGGGAGGGAGGGAGATGAGGGGGAATATACTCAAAATATCTTCTACTAGAACTTTTCATGCAATTTTAACTGCTCTCATGCTGGACAGTATTTTAAGGAAAGTAGCTGATATTAAATACTAGGAGAAAAGCCACAAGATTACAATCTAAGGAATAAAAGATGTTGCTGCCCCATTCCTTCTTTCAGCAAAGAATAACGAGAACTCTAAACATCACTTCCGAAAAGCAAAGACCCCCACCACCTTGATAATAGCCCCTTTATGTGTCAATTTGCCATTCTCTACTTTCCAAACACTTTTAAGAAAACAAATTTTTATCAAGTGCTTGTTTTTTATAGCATCTAAATCCTCCCACCTACCCTGCCAGATCCATCCCTTATTAAAAAAAAATAAAATAGAGGAAGAATAAAGCTCAGCAAAATTATCCGACATATCAAAAACTCAGAAATTATATGCAGTTACACAGCCATATTCTTCCACCTCTTCAAAGAAGCAGGACCAAGTTCTTTCTGTTATTTCTTCTGGGGAGCTAAACTTGATCATCAAAAATTCTCAGGATTCAAGATTCCGAATATAACACTGTCCTTGTTGTCATTGCTGTGGTCTGCATTTTTATAATTTGAGTAGGCATTGTTTCATTCTCTGTATTTGTACTCTCAGCACCTAGCATAATACCTGGCACTTAGGCACTTAATAAATACTTGTTAATTGATCTACTAATTATGATCATTGTGTATGTTTTTTCTTGTAATTTATTTTCTTTTTAATTTATGGAATAAAAAAAACATTTCCATAACACTGTTTTCTAGGTTCTACTTTTCATCCGTTCATGAAAATCTTCCCGTGATTTTCTGTTTTCATCATAATTTTTATTTCTTATAGCACCGTAATATTTCACAATATTCATGTATCACAATTTGTTTAGCCATTCCCCAGTTGATGGGAATCTACTTTGTTTCCAGTTTTTGCTATTAAAGTAAAGGTACTGTCATAAGCATTTTATTGTCTACGGGGCTTTTCTTTTTGTCACTGAATTCCTTGGGGTATGTGGCTAGCTGTGGAATCTCTGGATCGAAGGGTCTTTTCCAAGCACTTTTCAAAATCTCTCACTGTATTCTGGGTCAAGCAAGTCAGCCTTTTTTTTCCCTTTCCTTCACAGAGCTTATATAGCAGCAGAAATTTAGTGATAGCATAGAGGTGAGTTAAAGACAGTGATGAAGTTGAATTCAATGACCTTTTGACTCTGGAGTCACCAACCTTTGACTCACCAGTCCACACCAATGCTCAGTGCCCTTCAAGCTGGAGGAGGAAGCCCCCACTTTGATGAAGGTAGGTCATGAGTGCAATCAGTTTAGATGAGGAAGTCTCTTTATCACAAAATACATCAGAAAATTTAGTCTTTACTGAGGAAAGGATGAGAAAGGAAAAGGATCAGTCAAAAGGTCAGATTGCATCAAGAAACACTGAACAAATTTGTTGTAAAAACTTCTAAAAAGGCAACATGACACAGTAATATAGCAGATAGATAAGATGCACTGGATAGAACACAGGATCTGGAGTTAGGAAAAACTGAGTTCAAATTTAGCTTCAGATACTTACCAGCTCTGTGACCCTGGGCAAGTCACTTAATTCTGTTTGCCTCAGTTTCCTCATCTGTAAAATGAGCTGAAGAAAGAAATGGCAAACAGCATCTTTGCCAAGAAAACCCCAAATGGGGTCAGGAAGGATTGAACATGACTGAATAACCAGAAAAAGATAAAGGAGATTTACAGTCAATAAGACCTTAATTCAAGTTCTGACACCTACTAATGATGTGACCATGGACATACAGCTTTCTGGTACCCTCTAACAACTCTTTCATACTAGAAGCTAGAGACAAGTTACTGAGGGCTACTGTGGAGTAGGGTTTATATACACTGACAAAATTGAGAACTCCCCATCCCCCTTCCACATGATGATAATAAGTCCCACTTCACTGAGTTTTAAGGTTTACCAAGTGTTTTCCTCACAACCCTGTAAGGGGAAGTATAAATATTTTATCTCTTCCTAAAGAAAGAAAAAGGGGGGCGGAGCCAAGATGGTGGATAGAAAGACTCACATATGCTAGCTCCGAACCCACAGCCCATAATTACCTATAAAAAGAACTCCCAACAAGTTCTGGAACAGTAGAAGCCATGCAGCAACACGGTGAAGGAGATTTCTGTTCCAGAGAGCCCTGAAAAACCGATCCCAAAGGTCCGTCACGCACCAGACGGGAGCAGAGCCCAGCCCTGTCCTGGCTGCACAGCACCGAGAGGAGCAAGCAGATCTGAGCAGGCTTCAGGGATGGAATCTACAGTGGCCACAAAGGTCCATCCACCCACAGATGCACAGGTCAGTGAGAAAGACATCTGGACAGGCTGAGAGGGGAGTGGGGTGTCTCCATGACTCGGGCTCCCTTATGAGGCAGTGGCAGCAGGCCGCCAGAGGCTCCTGGAGCAGGCAGGAGCTCAGCAGCAGCTCCATTATGGAAGGTCTCTGCATAAACCCCCTGAGGGAACTGAGCCTGGGAGGCAGCCCTGCCCCCACCTGAGCACCAGAACTTAAGCTCACATTGAATAGCAGCCAGGCCTGCCACTGCAAACCCTGAGGTTGGGGAGCAGCATTTGAATCTCAGACCCCAAGTACTAGCTGGGCAGATCTAGGCAGGGGTGGACAGGAATCTCAGAAGTCAAGTAACTGGCTGGGAAAATGCCCAGAAAAGGGAAAAAAATATAAGACCACAGAAGGTTACTTTCTTGGG
>CM053769.1:28308999-28340167 GCA_028658325.1 Potorous gilbertii
GACTTTCAAGCATTCTTGATTGAAAAGACCAGAGCTGAATAGAAAATTTGACTTTCAAACACAAGAATGAAAAGAAACATGAAAAAGTAAACAGCAAAGAGAAGTCATAAGGGACTTACCAAAGTTGAACTGTTTACATTCTAAAGAAAGAAAAAAACAGTGCTCAGTGTTTCAACTCTCTTTTGCTTTGTCTCTCCCACTTGGCCTGTTTAAACATTATCCATTATTTAAAACCCAAACCAAGCACCACTTCCTCCACACAACCTGGCCTGATCTTTCCCCTCCCCATCAAACTCATGTAGCATTTTGCACTTCTCTAATGCATTTGTCATGTAATATTGTGAATTATAATTATCTGCATTTCATAGTTCAGGGACAAGGCAGAAGCTGTAGACAGCAGAACACTCCAAAAAATAATATCCAGGTAGCACAGTAGATAAAATGTTGGATCTGTTATCAGGAAAATGAGTTCAAATCTGACCTCAGACACTTACTAGTTATATGACTCTGAGAAAGTCACCTAAAATTCTTCCTTCCTCTATCTCCTCATCTGTAAAATAGGATAATATTAACACCTTCCTCCTAGGGTACTTGTGAAAATTAAAGGAGAAAATATTTGTAAAACACTTTGAAAACCCCCAAATGCTCAATAAAAGCTAGCTAGTGAGTTAGTGGTTGTAGCTGCAGTGGTAGCAACAGTAGTATCATCCTTATTACAACAAGACCAGGGAGAAGCAGGCCTGGTAAGTAGGACCAGCACAGATCACTGAGTCAGATCACTGAAAGACATCAGTAGCCCTACAGCACTGAAAATGCAAACTGACACTCCAACGCTGAACCCTGGTGACGTGTGTGCCACCTTTGTACCTGTGCCTGGGTCAGATGTGTTCTGCATGTTTGTCTCAGACATGTATGTATACTGTATGTACACTATAGTATACATACTATACTATATACTATATACTATACTATATACTATACTATACTATATACTATACTATACTATATACTATACTATACTATATACAATACTATACTATATACTATACTATCCTATATTATATACTATACTATACTATACTATATGTGTCTATCCACCCATGATCCCTATTTTGTCCACTATTCTTTCGGAGGCAGTTTTTGGGAGTTTGCCGCATGTTTTTAAGGAAATATTTTATTTCTACTTTTCTTAGTTTATCCTTTCATTAGCTGAATTGTGCTCTAACTAGCAAAGATAAAAATGTCTGAATATGTTCATGAGCTATAACTTTTGGTTGGGGTTTTTCCTTTTAATCTGGATAGATTTTACCAGGGAATGCTCCCAAGCACTTCAACAGGTTTGAGGTACAAACTAACCCGTTTAGTTTTGAACATGATTAGCTTGACTAACTAGTTCAAAGGTACATGGAATGTAGTTGGAGCCAAGAGGATGAATGAGTTTGCCAATGGAAAGAGAGAAGAGAAAGAAAGAAAGTGTGAAGTTAGAAAGACCTTAAGAGATGGGCAGCATTGAAATAAAATGAGTGAATAATGAATAAGCATTCAGAGATACGGGTCACAAGGTGACAACCTAAGGAATCCAAGATACTGTGTTCTATATAAGTGACAGTTTGATGGGGGTGGAGCACTTCAGATTGTAATTGTCTCTTCTACAGCACAGTTATGGCCATCCTGCTCTCTGAATGACGAGGAGAAAGAGGGACAGAAAGAAACATAGAGAGACAGAGACAGAAAAAGAGAGAGGCAGGGAGAGGCAAGGAGGGACAGAGAGAAATTAAATGGAGATAGACACAGAAAGGGAGGGAAGGAGAGAGAAAAAGAGACAGAGAGACAGAGAGAGAGACATAGAGTGAGAGAGAAAGAGAGAGAGACAAAGAGAAATGAAATGGAGATAGACACAGAAAGGGAGAGAAGGAGAGAGAAAAAGAGACAGAGAGGAGGGAGGGAGAGACAGGGAGAGAGAGACATAGAGTGAGAGAGAGAGACAGAGACAGAGAAAGACAGAGAGGAGGGAGGGAGAGACAGGGAGAGAGAGACATAGAGACATAGAGTGAGAGAGAGAGAGACAGAGAGACAGAGAGAGAGAGAGAGAGAAATGAGCCTGAGAAAAGTAATAAATGTAAAAGTAGCTAAGAAAAGGGATGAGATAGGTGCCAGAACCCCAGAGCTAGCAATTCCTATAATGTAATCTCACCCCTTTTTGAGTATCTGTCACTGGATACCTTTGTTCAATTTTTAGATCTGAAAGATAAGAGCCTACCCTTCTAAAATATATTCTTATAATTTTGAAGTTAAAAGTAAAAGCTGTGAGTGTTTTCCCATTGAGGGCAGGAGGAGGAGGGGAGTTCTGGGGAGAAAGGCAGAGCTGGGTGGCTTTGACCCTTCATCCTAAGGAATGAAAAGGACGAATACCCAAGCAGGCCCGGAGAAGCTAGAGAAAACAAGCTGGATGCTGACATTTGGGCTGTGCGGCTTTCTTCTGGCTCTGTGACAATGAGAACACATTTTGCTTGCTGTGGTTTCTATTTTCCTACCGCCAGAAAAAGGTCTCTTCACAAAAATGTCTCAATGAATCTTATTTTCCATTTTCAGTCTGTGTTCCTGGTAGAGACTGACACCCCATCCTGCCCTCATGCACCAAAGCCCCAGAGGGTGGGTGCACAGGGGAGGAAGCGACAGGCAGACTGGAGGCTTCCTGACTAGACTGCCGACCCCTGAACACTTTATTGCTGGGGAGTGGGGGTGGGAGGGAAGACTGGAGTGAGAATTAGTCAGGGATGGAGGGGGGAATAGAGAGAGGGCTCTACAACACTAAGTGTCTGATATAATGTCAAAAATGCATTTGTCTGACAAATCACAGTTCCACCCATTTTCCTAATTCATGGGATACTTGGGTATCTCATTAGGGGAAGCACATTTACAAAGAGGAGCTTTTAGTGGGCAAGTTATCGTCTGTTAAAGTTTCCTTGGCAGGAAGACATGACAACATTTGGTGATACATCTGAGTTTGAGCCCAGGGGCTTTATCGGATCATAAGATTTAGAAAAGAAAGGGATCATGGAGATAACCTAGTCAAACCCTTGCCTCCTTTTACAGGTGCAGAAAACTAGGGTCCCAAGAAGGAGAATTATTGGCTCAAAATCATAAGAATAGGGTCAAGGACAAGATGTCTAATCTCCTGGGTACCAAGAACTTTCAGATGAGGAAATTCCCTCAGTTAGTACAGGTTAAGACCTTATCTGCAAATTATAGTATTAGAGAATTTCCCTGAGCATGGAGAGGGTAGGTAACTTACCTAGGGTTACAGAGCTAAGTATATATCAGAGGAGGGAATTGAAATGCTTTCTTCTTGACTTTGAGGTAAGCTTTCCATCGACTATTCCATATTATTGACTCCACAGTCAAGATAAAGCCATTGTGTTCAGCCAAATGCCATTTTAAATCAGGTCCTCTGACTCCCTGCGCAATGTTCTTTCCTTTGCAGCGTACTGCTTTGAGGGCAGCTAGGTGACACAGTAGATACAATGTTGGACATGGAATCTAGAAGACTTGAGTTCAGATTCTGATTCAAACACTTCCTTAGTTGTTTGAGCCTGGGCAAGCCACTTAAACTTCTTTCTTGTTGTTTCCTATTATGTAAAATGTATTAATAACAATCGCTACCTCCAAAGCTTGTTACGAGACTAAAATGAGATAACATTTGTGAAACACTTTGGAAACCTTAAAGCACTATATAAATGCTACATTGTAATTATTACCAAAGGAAGAGTGAGAATTACCCTTCCACTACATTAAAATGTAATCCTCTCAACTTTCCTCTTGTCTTGACTTTTAGATATTGAATAGTAAAAAAGAAAATAGGAATATCTACATAATTGGAGAAATATTAGTTGTTCATGACTAGGCTGAGCCAACATAATAAAAATGAATACTACCTAAATTGATTTATTTATTCAGTGCCATATTAATCAGAGTGCCAAAGAATTACATTATTTTTTAATTTATTTTTAGATTTCAACATTCATTTCCATAAAATTTTGAGTTCCAATTTTTCTCCCCATCTCTCCCCTCCCCCACCCCATAATACCTTGCATTCTGATCACCCTTTCCCTCAATGTACTCTCCTTTCTATCACACCCCACCCTTCCCTTATCCCCATTTTCTCTCTTTTCTTGTAGGGTAAAATAAATTTCTATAACCCATTACCTGTGTTTCTTATTTTCCAGTTTATGCAATAATAATTCTCAACATTCATTTCTAATACTTTGAATTCCAACTTCTCTCCCTCCCTCCCTCCCTACCCATCCCCACTGAGAAAGCAAGCAATTCAATACAGGCTATATATGTGTCATTTTGCAAAAGACTTCCATAATAATTATGTTGTGTAATATTAACTATATTGCCCTCTATCCTATCCTGCCCCCTTTTATTTATTCTCTCATTTGACCTTGTCCCTTCTCAAAAAGTGTTTACTTCTGTTTACTCCCTTCTTCCACTTGCCCTCACTTCTATCATCCCCCTTACCCTACTTGTCCCCTCCTCCCCTACTTTCCTGTAGTGTAAGATAGATTTTCATATCAAATTTAGTGAGCATGTTATTCCCTCCTTAAGCCATATGTGAAGAGAGTAAGATTCACTTTTCTCCTCTCAACTCCTCCCTTTTCTCCTCCATTGAACAAGATTTTTCTTATCTCTTTTATGAGTTATAGCCTGCCCTATTCCATTTCTCTTTCTCCTCCCAGTATTTTCTGCCCTCACCCCTTAATTTTTATTTTATGTTTTTTTATGGATATAATCTCTTCTGATTCAACTCAACCTATATTCTGTGTATGTGTATATATAATCCCTCCACCTACTCAAACACTGAGAAAAGTCTCAAGAGTTACAAATATTATCTTTCTATATAGGAATGTAAACAGTTCAGCTTTAGAAAGGCTTTTATGATTCTCTTTCCTGCTTACCTTTCTATGCTTCTCTTGATTCTTGTGTTTGAAAGTCAAATTTTCTATTGAGTTCTGGTCTTTCATCATCAATGCTTAAAAGTCCTCTATATCATTGAATGACCATTTATTCCCTGTCATTATTATACTCAGTTTTGCTGGGTAAGTGATTCTTGGTTTCAATCCCAGTTCCTTTGACTCCTGGAATATCCTATTCCAAGCCCTTTGAACCCTTAATGTAGAAGCTGCCAGATCCTGCGTTATCCTGATTGTATTTCCACAATACTGGAATTGTTTCTTTCTAGCTGCTTGCAATGTTTTCTCCTAGACCTGGGAACTCTGAAATTTGGCCACAATATTCCTAGGAGTTTCTGTTTTCAGGTCTCTTTCAGGAGGTGATCAGAGGATTCTTTCAATATTTATTTTGTCCTGTGGTTCTAGAACATCAGGGCAGTTTTCCTTGATAATTTCATGGTACATAATGTCTAGGCTCTTTTTTTGATCATGGCTTTCAGGTAGTCTCATAATTTTAAAACTGTCTTTCCTGGATCTATTTTCTATGTGAGTTGCTTTTCCAATGAGATGTTTCACATTATCTTCTATTTTTTCAAACTTTTGGTTTTGTTTTCTAACTTCTTGGTTTATCTCAGTCATTAGCTTCCCTGAACTCGATTCTCTCTTTTAAAGAACTATTTTGTTCAGTGAGCTTCTGAATCTTCCTTTCCATTTGGCTAATTCTGCTTTTTAAAGTCTTCTTCTCTTCATTGTTTTTTTTGGACCTCTTTTTCCAATTGAGTTAACCTCTTTTTAAAGGTGTTATTTTCCTCAGCTTTTTTTTTGGTTCTCCTTTAGCAGATGGCTGACATGCTTTTCAAGCTCTTCTATGGTCTGAGCCCATTTCATATTCATTTTGGAGGTACTGAAGGCAGAGGCCTTGACTTCCTCTGACAGTACATCTTGCTCTTCCTCATCTAAAAGGATGGAAGCAGACACCTATTCACCAAGGAAGTAACCTTCTAATGGTCTTATTTTTTTTCCTTTTGGGGGGAATTTTTCCAGCCAGTTACTTGATTTCTGAATCTTTTATCAAGAAGACTGTCTTAGTGCTCCTCCTCTCTTCAGTACCATGCTCAAGGCAGAGATTCAGATCAGCTGCTCAACTCCCCCAGAGGCTTTAAGCTGAGCTGCCTGGACAATGGACCCAGGCTGCTTCCAGGTAGTTGCCCACCACCTGCTGCTGCTGCCACCTGGACCCAGTGCTAGGGAACCCTGCTTCCCTCTCTCCCAGCTGGGAAAGCCTTCCCACACTGACCTTTGGAGCTTTTGTTGTTGCTTGTGGGTTGCAGGATCTGGGACCTTCCCCGCCAGGAATTCTACCCCAGAGGTCTGCTCAGGTCTTGTTCCTCCAAGTGCTGCACAGCCAGGGTTGGGCTCTGCTCCACTCAGCATAGACTTTTCCTGTCAGCCTTCCAGGTTACCTTTGGCTGGAAACCTCTTTCACTCTGTTGCTCTGTGACTTCTGCTGCTATAGAATTTGTTGAGAGTAATTTTTTATAGGTATTTAGTGGGTTATGGGGGAAGTGCTAGAGTATATGCGTCTTTCTACTCCACCATCTTGACTCCACCCCCCAAAGGATTACTTTAGATAGGTAAAATAATAATAGTAGTTGCTAAATTGATCTGGAAGAATAAAAAGTAAAAGTATCAAGGGAATTACTTTTTAAAAAGTGGAAGGGAATGGACTCTCAAATTATCAGATATTACACTTCAAGAACTATACTTCTAGTTTATAATTATCAAAACAATTGAGTACTGGGTAAGAAATAGAGAGGTTAAACAACAAATCATAGAAACAATTAATAACTTCATTCAGAGAATGACAATAATGAGACCACCTACCAAATCTTATGGGAGACTACAAAAGCAGTTCTTAGGGGAAGTTTATATCTTTGAATGCCTATATGAATAAAATAGAGAAAAAGGAGATCAATGACTTGGGCATGAAGCTGAAAAAGCTAGAAAAAGAACCAATTGAAAATCTCCAAGTAAATACCATATTAAAAATACTGAAAAGCAAAGGAGAGATTAATAAAATTGAAATTGAGAAAACTATTGAACTAATAAATAAAACCAATAGTTGGTTTTATGAAAAAATTAATACAAGTGATAAATTTTTGGTCAATTTGATTAAAAAAAGAAAGAAGAAAATCAAATTACTAATATCAAAAATGAAAGGGGTGAACTCACCTTCAATGAGGAGGAAATTAAAACAATAATTATAAATTACTTTCCCCAACTTTATGCCCATAAATTTGACAATCTAAATGAGATGGATGAGTATTTTAAAAAATAAAAATTGCCCAGATTAACAGAAGAGAAAGTTGAATACTTAAACAACCCCATCTGAGAAAAAAGAAATTTAACAAGCCATCAATGAACTCCCTAGGAAAAAAATTCTCCAGGGCCAGATGGATTTACAAGTGAATTCTACCAAAAATTTAAAGAACAGTTAATTCCAATACTATACATACTATTTTTGAAAATTGAGGAAGAAGGAATCCTCCCAAATTCTTTTTATGATACAAATATGGTTTTGATACCTAAACAAGGAAGAGATAAAATAGAGAAAGAAAATTATAGACCAATTTCTCTAATGAATATAGATGCAAAAAATTTAAATAAGATTTTAGCAAAACGAATACAGCATCTTATCACAAGAATAATACATTATTATTAGGTAGGATTCATACTAGGAATGCAGGGCTGATTCAATATTAGGAAAACTATTAGCATTATCAATCATATCAACAATAAAACTAACAGAAACCACATGATAATCTCAATACATGCAGAAAAAACTTTTGACAAAATACAACACCCATTCCTATTAAAAACACTGGAGAACATAAGTATAAAGGGAACTTTCAATAAAATAATAAGCAGTATCTTCCTAAAACCTTCAGCAAGCATTACATGCAATGGGGATAAGCTAAATGCATTTCCAACATGATCAGGGATGAAGCAAGGATGTCCATTGTCACCACTATTATACAGTATGGTACTGGAAATGTTAATTGTAGCAATTAGACAAGATAAAGAAATCAAAGAAATAGAATAAGCAAAGAAGAAACTAAATTATCAGTCTTCGCAGATGATATGAGGACACACTCAGAAAATCCCAGAGATTCAAGTAAAAACCTACTTGAAATAATAAAAAACTTTGGCAAAGTTGCAGGTTACAAAATAAACCTGCACAAATCTTCTGCATTCCTATATATTAGTTAAAAAGCCCAACAGCAAAGGATAGAAAGAGAAATCCCATTTAAAGCTAGGGTATACATTATAAAATATTTGGGAGTTTACCTGCCAAAACAAACCCAAGGACTATATGAACACAACTACAAAACACTTTTCACACAAATAAAGTCAGATCTAAGTAAATGGAAAAACAGCAGTTATTCGTGGGTAGGCCAAGCCAATATAACAAAAATGATAATGCTACCTAAATTAATTTACTTATTTAGTGCCATACCAATTAAACTATCAGATAATTATTTTCTAGAGCTGGATAAAGTAATATCAAAATTCATCTGGAAGAACAAAAGGATCAGAATATCAAAGGGACTAATGAAAAGAAATGGTAGGGAAGGTGGCCTAGCTCTACGAGATCTCAAATTGTATTATAATTGTATTATAAAAATTGTATCAAAACCACTTGGTATTGACTAAGAAATAGGAAAGTAGACAAGTGGAATATGCTAGGTACTCAAGATGCAGTAGTCAATGAATACAGCAATCTACTGTTTGATAAACCCAAGGATCCCAGCTTCTGGGATAAGAACTCGCTGTTTGACAAAAATTGCTGGGAAAACTGGATAACAGTGTGGTGGAAACTAGGCATATACCAATGCCTGACACCATACATAAGAATAAAGTCCAAATGGATACATGAGCTAGGTATAAAGATTGATATTATGGACAAATTGGAGGAGCAAAGAATAGTGTATTTATCACATTTATGGAGAAGGGAAGAATTTTTGACTAAAGAAGAGATAGAAAGCATTATGAAGTGCAAGATGGATAATTTTGATTACATTAAACTGAAAAGTTTTTGCAAAACCAAACTCAAAACATCCAAAATCCAGAGGGAGGTAATATATTGGAGAAGAATTTTTCAGCTAATCTTGGGGATAAAGGCCTCATTTCTAGAATAGAGAACTGAGTCAAATGTAAAACAATATAAGTCATTCTCCAATTGATAAATGGTCAAAGGATATGAACAGGCAATTTTCAGAGGAAGAAATTAATCATATAAATCATATAAAAGTGCTCTAAATCACTTTTGATTAGAGAGATGCAAATCAAAACAACTCTGAGGTACCACATCACATCTATTAGACTGGGAAATATGACAGAATAGGAAAATGATAAATGTTGGAGAGGATGGGAGAGTTGGAACACTAATTCATTGTTGATGGAGCTGTGAGCTTATCCAACCATTCTGGAGAGCAGTTTCAACTATGCCCAAAGGGCTGCAAAAATGTGCATATCCTTTGACCCAGAAATATCACTTCTAGGACTGTATCCCCAAGAGATCATAAAAATGGGAAAGGGTTCCACATATACAAAAATATTTATAGCAGCACTCTTTGTACTGGCCAAAAACTGGAAATCAAGGGGATGTCCATCAACGGGGGAATGGATGAAAAAATTATGGTATATGGATGTAATGGAATACAATTGTACTATAAGAAATGATGAACAAGAAGACTTCAGAGAGGCCTGGAAAGACTTATATGATCTGATGCTGAGCGAAAGGAGCAGAACCAGGAGAACTTTGTGCACAGCAATGACCACAGTGTGTGAGAGCTTTTTCTGGTAGACTTGGAACTTCATAGCAATGCAAGGACTTAAAAAAAATTCCCAATGGTCTTCTAAGACAAAATGCCTTCCACATCCAGAGAAAAAACTATGGAAGTCAATTGCAGAATGTAGCAGATCATTTTTTATGTGTATTATGTTTTGGTTTGTGTTTGGTTTGGTATATGACTTCTCCCATTCATTTTAGTTCTTCTACACAACATGACTATAGTGAAAATGTATTTAATAGGAATGTATGTTTAGACCCTGTATAGAATAGTATGCAGTCTTGTGGAGGGATAGGAGAGGTGAGGGGTAGGTAGGGGAAAACAATCTAAGTTGTATGGTAGTGATTGTAGAACACTAAAAATAAATAAAATTTATATAAAAAAGAAACAGAGAGGTTGATCAGTGGAACAGATTGGTTATATATGCTGGTCCTCTTCAAAAACAAAGGATGAACACAAATGGATACATGAATTAAACATAAAGGGTAATATCACAAACAATTTAGAGGTGCCCAGAAGAAATTCCCCGTCAGATCTACAGCTAGGGGAAAAGTTATGACCGAACAAGAGGAGGACAGGTTCACAAGAGGTAAAATGGATGATTCTGATTACATTAAATTAGAAAGGTTTTTTCCCCACAAACAAAATCAAAATCAATGCAGCTAAAATTAGAAGAGAGGAGAAACATGATGAAAGGAATCTTTGCAACAAGTTTCTCTGATAAAAATATCATTTTAAGATATCCAGGGAATTGATTCAATTCTGTAAAAATAAGAATCATTCCCCAGTCATTAAGTGGTTAACAGATATGAATAGGCAATTTTCAAAGAAAGAAACCCAAGCCAAATCCATAAGAAAAAAATGTTCTAAATCACTGATAGAAAAGTGCACATTACAACAACTTTGAGGTATTACTTCATACTCATCAGATCATGAAAGTTGGCAAAAAAGAAAAGTAAAATGACAAATGCTGGAGGGACTGTCAGAAAATAGGAACATTAATACATTGTTGGTAGAGCTGTGAACTGGTCAAGCCATTCTGGAAAGTGATTTGGAACTATGCCCAAAAAGCTATTAACTGTGCATACTCTGATCTAGCAACACTGCTAGTAGATCTATACTCTAAAGAGATCAAAGAGTGAAAAGATCCATACGTACAAAACTATAGCACCTCTTTTCATGTTGGCAAAAAATTGGAAACTGAGGGTGTACCTATCAATTAGTTTTAGAAAAATTAGGAGAAACGTGTATGAACTTAGGATGCAAAGTGAAGTGAGCAGAACCGGAAGAACAACTTATATGATAACAATATTATAAAGACAGACAACTTTGCAAGACAGGAACTCTGATCAACAAAATGGAACCAACCACAATTCAAGAGGACTCATGATGAAACATGCTATCTATTCACCTATAGGGAGAGAGGGCATGGCTTCCAAGTATTGAAACAGACAGACATACAGACAGATGTATATACAATGAGGGCCTTCCTACTTTCCATCAGCCCCAGCCCTTAGCACTATGTACTGTCCTCAGTATATGTTTCATGAATATTTGTTGAATCATCAAAGTCTAAAATGTACTTTTAGTTATTTCTCAACAGCACGGGTAAATAGGAGAGTTATTTCATCACTTATACACTGAATTACTCTAAGATTGTGGTTACTACCCTTGTTTTATACATTAAGTAACTGCTTTTAGTCCATAACGATAGAATCCCCTTGTCAAGGTCAAATTTAAAAAGACCAGAATTTTCTGATGATAATTTGTGATTTATAGGCAAATGCTTAAAATGATGGATTGATATTTTATTGCGGTCCCTTGGGAAGGTTTAGAAAGAAGTTCCTTACTATTTTAGGATCTTAGGGATTAGAGCTGGAAGAGAACCTAGAGCTAATCTAGTCTAATTCTGTTATTTTCTTGAAGAGGAAATTGGACTCAGAGGAAGAATATGATGTACTCAGGATCAGATAGCTTGGATTTTTATTAGGATCAGAGGGTCAGTGTTCATTCTATCACATAGTTTTGTTTTGTTTTAGTTTAGGAGTAGTGTGAAGCAGTGGAAAAGGCAATGAATCTGAAGTCAGAATATCTAGGTCTGAGTTCTGGTTCAGATATTCTAGCTGTGTGATCTTTTGCGCTCGTTGCTGGTGAGATGTTTCAGTTGTGTCCAACTCTTTGTGATCTCATTTGGGATTTTCTTGGCAAAGATGCTGGAGTGCTTGGCCATTTCCTTCTCCAGTTAATTTTACAGATGAGGAAACTAAGGCAAATAGGCTTAAGTGACTTGCCCAGGGTCCCACAGCTAGTGTCTAATGGTGGATTTGAACCAATGAAGATGAGTCCTCCTGATTCTAAGCCCAATCCCCTATGCCATCTAGCTGCCCTATATGAACTTGAAACAGTCATTTAATCTCTTCAGCCTCAGTGTTTTCAGCTATAAAATGAGGATAATGGCATTTGTATTTCCTTCTTCATAGGCAAGTGAGATGTTTGAAAAGAGTGCTTTGAAAACCACTAGGAACCATGGAAAATGTGAGTCATCCTAAATTCTGGAATGGAGAGCAGTTATATAGTACAACCCAGAGCTGAGAAGCAATCTCTTTTTCTGCAAACCTTGAAAAATCACAAGTTCTCAATTGCATGGGATGCCTGCCATGTCTGACATCTATGACATCTTAAAGCAACAGAATGATGGCATTACCTCCATGGTAAAGATGAATATAGAATTGGACTTAAAGTCAAGGAGACCTTAGTTAAAGTTCAGCTTTAGATACTTAGTAGCTCTGTGACCCTGGGAAAGTCATTCCAACCTTTCTTAGCCTCACTTTCCTCATCTGTAAAATGGAGACAAATAATAGGGTTGTCATGAACATCAAATGAGAAAAACATAAAGTCCTTTGGAAACTTAAAGTGCTATATAAATGCCAAATATTACTACCACAGATCCTATATTATGCTTCTGTAGCAAATTCAATGACAAGAAAATCAGACTGGGAATCAGAAGACCTGATGTCATTAAAGCTTTGTCCCTAACCATTTGGGTTACCTTAAATACATCTGTCAACATCTCTGGACTTCTATTTTGCATCTATAAAATGAGGAGGATAGACTAAATAATCTCCAAGATCTTTTCCATTCTAGGATGCTACAATTCTGTGTAAAATTCAGTGCCAGCTCTGGGAATAGAATGTCAATTTCATTTCTTTCATTTGCCTAAGTTCGTGACGCAGAGGACAATAGCCAATAAATTCTTCCAACCTACATACAAAGATATATTAAGCCCTACTGTAAATGACGATTTAAATTAAAGCTGAAATCTACCTCAGCCATAGCAAAGGAAATAACCCCATTACAGGATGCATAGAATCTACTTCTTCCTTAATTCCAGCTCTTAGAATCCCTATCTTCCTGTAGAACTCAGCTCAAGTACTTCTTACTTCAGCCTTTCCTGACTCCTCCCCTCTCAGTTGCTAGTGCATCCTTCCCCTCAAAACTAACTTGTATTTGCTACTGTTTGCTGTTGAGTCATTTCAGTCATGTCCAAGTCTTCATGACCACATTTGGGGTTTTCTTGGCAGAGGTACTGGAGTGGAGCTACATAAATACTTATTTCCTCCTCTCCCTCCCTCATCCAATAAAATGTGAGATCCTTGAGGGCAGACATTGCATTTTTGTGTTTCTGTTCTATATATCTAGCATGTTCTGATTTGTGTCGTCTTCTCAATTAGAATGTAAATTCTTTGAGACTCGCAACTGTTTTTTTGTTTTTATCATAGCACTTAGCACAGTGCCTAGCATAAAGCAAATGCTTAATAAATGCTTTTTGAATGATTACTACTGTTTCAAAATTCTAGTAGGAGGAAGTTATACTTTTTTTTAATTTCACTTATTTTCAAAGTTCAACCTATATCTCACATGTAAATTTGTATTCAGGCATCTTTATGAAGTGTTTCTTATTCAAAAGGCAGAGGGCATAAATGTGTGGAAAATAATTGAACCATGATTAACCATATCAAACAGCTTAATTATACAGGTCAAAAAAATTCTTGAGCCAGACAATCACAAAGTCAAATAATTAATAGGATTCCAAAGTCATATTTTGCTACTTTTGAGAAAAATAAAGGAAAAAATGTTATACACAAGCTCTCTCTCTCTCTCTCTCTCTCTCTCTCTCTCTCTCTCTCTCTCTCTCTCTCTTTCTTTCTCTGCCTCCTTAGGATGTTTTCAACCAAAATAAAATGAAAGTGGTGGTGGGGAAGACTGCAGTACCATTGAAAAATTAGGATGTCATCATGGTGGAAAGAACATTGAATTCAAAGTGAGAAAACTTGGCTCCAGGTTTACTTACATAGATCACTTTAAGTCATTTTACCTCTCTGAGCCTCAGTTTCCTTATCTGTAGAATGGAAACAATAATATTGTAGCCTGGCACACAAGGTTATTATGAGAAGAGTGTTTTTATAAACATTGAGGTGCTACATAAATGCAAACTATTATCATGACACTATTGTAGCAGACGTGTCCAGGCATATTCCAGTGATAAAAAGAAGCAGAAAGAACTTGAGATTAACAAGGAGTTCAGCAGACCCCTCTGGTAGGTACCACTTCAATAAGTAATTTGTGACAACTAGAAAAAATGTTTGCCCTGTAGCTAAAACAGGAGGCGTTAAGAAGAAAATGATGGCACTAAGCAAGAGAAACCTAAGGCCTCTGCACCAAATGAGTTAGATAAATGACGACGCAATAGGAAAATTCCAAAACAACGACTGAAGGATATTTAGCACAGCAAAGCATGTCCCAAGTTGCTTCACCTCAAGAAAAGGAGACGAAGCAAGAGAATAAGCCAGAGTATTCAGTCAAAACTTTAGCTTAGAGAAAAAATGCCATTCGTAGGAGAATTTTGAGATATCAGAACCACCAAAACCAGAAGAGGCCTCAAGGAATCCAGCTGAAAAATGTCAATCAGAAGATGTAGAACAAGAGATAAAAAAGAAAAAAAGAAGATGAAAAATCTTCGTTAGATCTAGAATTTCATATACTGAAGGGTGGTTTCTTCTGTCCTGTTTGTTCCTGCTTCTACTCAAATCAGAAAACAATGACAAATCATTGCAAAAGTGCAATATTATAAGCAAAATACAGAGAAATGAATGATCAGGCAAAAACAAAGTGTGGAAAGAGGATGAAGAATAAAACTCAAAGTGAGTAAGTGAAAGAATTTACTAAGAATTCATTTAGGGTTCAGCTGATTTTATGTATTCTGTTATCACTTAATTTGAAACTTTGTTTAAGAAGCAGATATTCAAGTTGTACAAATATTTAATTGTATTTTATGTAGAGGGACAGCTAGGTGGCACAGCGGATAGAGTACCAACTTGGAGTGCCAACCTGGAGCCAAGGTTACAAATAGGCAACTCATCTGTAACTTCTAGCTTTAGAGGTTTGCCTTAGGCACAGAAAGATTGTGACTTACCCATGCATCCGCAAATGCTAAGAGTTAGCATTTGGACTTGAGCCTAGATCTTTGGATTGTAAACCAGTGTTCTTTTGCTCCACTAGCTGACCAACTTGGTGTAATGGTAATTTAAGTGGGAAGATCTTTCCCATTCATTAATAGGTCCATGTGACCTGCCCAGGACAAATGCAAGTCTGAATCTCATGGAGCCTATAACAGCAAGGACTCTGGCACACATAGGAGGGCCTGGTGTACAGGTGTTTAGATCTGCTTTTCTAAAAGGAAAGCAACTTTTGAGGGGTCAACAACTTACTTTAATCAAGCCTATATATCATTCACTTAGTACAGGGGGAAAGTCAGCACCCTGAACTTCAGAGAAAATACAAACAGAAGTTACCAGCAGAAATTAAAAACAGAAAGACCAGGACAGGGCTTCCAACTGTCTGACCATAGATAATACAAACATCGTTACCAAAGAGAGAAGCACCAACATCTGGGTTTTCAAAGCTGGGGACTTCTTAAAACAGCTGCCCAGAGTCTCATCTCAACCTTCTTCCAAAAACTAAGCCCCAAAGCAAAGCCTCACCTCAGGGAACATATACTCTTTTCAGAGCTGGATGGCACAACCCTTGTGACCCAGTGCCTCAATAAAAATTAACAAAAGGTGTCTGAGGCCTATTAATGGGCGGGGAAGATCTTTAGCTACTTTTTACATCTTTAATCCCATCTTTTAGCCTTCCTCTATTCCTATTGCCTTAATTCGAGCACCTTGCTTCTGTTAATTTTTTCCTATTTATCCTGCATATAACTTGCTTTGTATATATTTGTCTGCATATCTGCCATTACATAGTAAGTTTCTTGAGGACAGGAACTATTTTTTGCCTCTTTTTGTATCCCCAATGCATAGCATAGTGTGTGGCACACAGTAAGTAGTTAAAAGTGTTTATTGATTGATCTTACTACTCAATCATACCGCTTCATTTTTTACTGTATGACAATCTGAAGGGTCTCTGAAGAGACTAAAAAAAAGACGGGAAGATTGTTTTGGTTTTTTCTAAGCAGGAAGTTACTGTCAAGGTCGCTAGCATAGTTTTGGTTTGATATTGCCCTAGGTGAAATTATTTTAATTTACCAATTTGCAGAGATAAAAAATATCCCACTGTGAAAACCACAATATTCACAGTCAAGTGCAACACTGATGAGCCCTGCCATATGATAAAGCAAATTGAGATCAGGCATTTGCAAGACCATTTCTTAGTGGGGGGAAAAATCATGCAAAGAGTTATAATGTGCTTAATGGTACTGCAAGGCTGATCTTGCTAATTTTACAATTCTCTTTTGTGCATAGGTTATCATACTAATTAGTTACATCTGGAATATTTGTCATTTTAATGGAGTGCTCTCATATTTTCTTTTACTTCTTCTCTCTAGCTTCCAACCATCCTTTACTGAGGCAAAATGATGGAATTTGAAACAAATCATTTACTTTCATGTGGGCAAATCATCCTAGAAAGTATTATTTATTCCACCAATCTGACTTGTTTCAGCAATAGAGTGGTATAGGCAAAAGGATTCTGGCAATGGAGTGAGGAGACATGTTACCTATGTGACCTAGAGCAAGTCAGTTCCTCTCTCTGGGACTCAGTTTCCTTATCTATAAAGTGAAGTGACTGGAGTAGATTGTCCCTTCCAGCTCCAAGCTCTATGTATGATTCATAAGGAAAAAAGCAAAACAAGAAACTCAAGAGGGACAGGAAAAATAAATATGTCTCCTTATTACAAAACCGTTCAAAGCTTTTAGATTTATGAGATTGTATCACTTTCCCCCTTCCAGAGAAAATCAGATTGTGCAAGGATTTTATTAAACATTCAAGCCCAAGGCAACACCTTGGTGTCAACAGCAGGTGTATCCTAATGGTGACAAAATGACATTCCAGCATAGCCTGGGAGTCTATACTTTTGTTGCCCTTAGGTGAGGTGCTGAAAGTTATGGTTTCACCTCAGGTCTGTGGAATGGTGATTCATTCAACAAACACTGACTGATACATACTATGAGCAGGGACAGCACTGTGCTAGGCACTAAGAGAGAAATAAAGTTTAGATAAGATTTAGCTCATACTCCAAATCGAAAATCATTTCCACTATAGCACTGCTTTTGAATAAAGCTGGAAATCATTCCTATAATAAAGAACACTTCTCAGTTGGAAGAAGAACTGACTCTGTCCCTGCCTCCCTTTTCTAGATATTTTAGAAAGCAGCTCTACTTAATTTGAATAACTGCCCAGTTGCTACACCCATGTGAAGAAGCAGGGATGGAGGGCTAATCAAAGGAAAAAGTGGAGTGTTCTCCTTGAGTCTCTAGGCCAGAGGATGCTCATAACCTTTCTTTGTTTCATGGACCTCTTTGGCAGTGTGGTGAAGCCTATGCATCCCTTCTCAGAGTTAAGTTCTTAAATGCATAAAATAAAACATACACGATTACAGAGGTAACCAATTATATCTCAAAAGCAGTTATCAAACTATCTTTAAAACAAGTTTGCAAACCCCAGGTTAAGAACTCCTGTGCGTACCAAAGAAAAAATACACCCACCTCCGTTAAGGGGATAAAATAATAAATAATAAAAGTCACGATGATGATGATGCTGGCACAAGAAAAAATAATAGCAGCCAGCTTTTATATAGTGCTTTAAGTTTTGCAAAGCACTTTACAAATATTTATTAATCTTTAATCTTTATTATAACCCTAGGAGGTAGATGCTGTTATTAGCCCAATTTTACAGATGAAAAAACTGTGATAGTGGTTAAGGGACTTTCCCAGGGTCACACAGTTCTTAAGTGTCTAAGGCCAAATTTGAACCCAGGTCTTCTCAGCTCTAATCCAGCATGCTACTCTGCCACCTCACTGCCTACAAAAAGCTGTCATGAGCCTACTTGGAACAGGAAACACTGAAACATATTTGAGGTACAAAGGTAGGACATTCCTATAGCCTGGAAGAGACCATTCTTGTTTGGGTCTATGGGGACAAATGTACAATGCTAGGACATCCTGGATGGTGGTATGGTTTTGAGCTATAAAAGGCATCCAAAGTATTCTTCCCCTATGAATCACTTTTCAGAGAATTGCTCCCCAGAGAAATTGAAAGAAGTGCCATCTGCTGGAAGCTGAGGAGAACAGCAGCACTGTGGAAGACAGAACAGGACCATGGACAAAATCACCACCTGATGGAGTAACTGTTAAGATGGTTAGGGAGAACTTGACAAAGAAAATGAGTTGTTCCCCGACAAGAAGCAGCAGAGGAGCCGTGAGCAGAGTGATTATGTGAAGGAGCAAATCTCTATCATTTAATCAACAAGCATTTATTATGGAAGGGAGGAAAGGAGAAAATGAAGGAGGGAGGGAGGAAGGAGAGAAGAGTGGGAGAAGGAAAAAGGGAGGAAGGAAAGAAGGAATGGAGGGAGGGAGAGAAGAAGAGAAGGAAGGAAGGATTTATTAAGTGACAACTGTGTGTCAAGAACTGTAAGCATTTTACAGATACTTCATTCTCACAACAACCCTGGAAGGTAGATGCCCCATTTTAGAGTTAAGAAAACTGAAGTATATAAAAGTTATGTGACTTACCTAGGATTATGCAGCTAACAAGTGTTTGATGCTAGATTTGAACTTAACTCTTCCTGACTCCAGACCTAATGCTTCACCCACCATACCACTTAGCTGCTCTGTGTCAGATACTATCACTCTTTACTGAAGCCTCAACTAAATTAGTATTGTAAATCACAGAGACCCTAGGAAGGCTTGCTAACTAGTGAAGAACATTACATTCAATGGCCTCATGTGTGATTTATATATTACTAACTTGTAAATAAAATTTCATGTTTTAAACCTGTAAGAAGATCTAGTAGTGACCTTTGAGGGGAGGTACCCGATACTGAAATTCCGAAGTGATTTAGATAAAGGCAATGATCTAGAAATGTGAGAAATCTCTTAAAGTGCACCAAGGCATTTATATCTAAGGTATCCCTTGACAGGGGCAGCTAAGTGGTGCAGTGGATAGAGCACCAGTGCAGGAGTCAGGAGGACCTAGGTTCAAATCTCACCTCAGACACTTGAGACTCACTACTGTACGACCTTGGGCAACCCCAATTGTTTCATCCTGGGTCATCTCCAGTCATCCTGATGAATATCTGGTCACTGGATTCAGATGGCTCTGGAAGAGAAGTGAGGCTGGTGACCTGCACAGCCCTCCCTCACTCAAAACAAAGTCAAGTGCAAGTCATGGTATTATTTCTCTGATGGCATGGTCTTCTTTGGCAACAAAGGACAACACATACATCCCTTGACACAAGAGTTGTGTGAAGAGTACTGATCAAGATATAACCTGGCCTAACCTCTTTTAGAAAGTACTCTAAGAATACTAAGTTGAGTGCCATATGGGATATGACACCCCCCCATATGAAGTCAGAAAGAATTTGACAACAGTAAAATATTTCTGAACATGCAACAACAAAAATTAATTAAAAATCAAACAGGTAATGAATCTGACATGTTTCTGTCAGCACTTGCCCATGTTGCATCATGCAAC
This sequence comes from Potorous gilbertii, assembly GCA_028658325.1. Taxonomy (NCBI): domain Eukaryota; kingdom Metazoa; phylum Chordata; class Mammalia; order Diprotodontia; family Potoroidae; genus Potorous; species Potorous gilbertii. The sequence continues at coordinate 28,328,843 of CM053769.1, forward strand.
TTCACTGCAGTATTAGTTCTAAACACAGAACATGCACACTCTTCACTGTGCATGTCCTCTGGCCTCACAACACCAACAAATTTCACCTAAAAGGGAAAAGGGGTGGCAAGTGGAAAAAGTTTAAGAAGTTGTGGTATAAAGTAGCATATGAACTAGATTTGGAGCAAAGAACCTATTTTCAAATCTACAGTTTGCTTCTTACTTAGCTGGGTAATCTTGGGTAATTTAATTTGACCCCTAAGTTTTCAAGACTCCATCTGTAAGATGAGATAGTTGGTTCATAAAGTAAGCATTTATTAAATACCTGCTATGTATATTATGCTATGCTACACTCCAAAGCAAAGAAAAAAAATGACACAAGATCCTATTCCTGAAGGAGGTTATGTTTTACCAGAAGAAATATGACGTACACAGATAAATATCATACAAGGAAGAAATGATCGGAAAGGAAGAGATCAAGTCAAAATGCTAGAAGTAAAAACAATACTAATAACTGAAAAGGAGAAAGCTTTTATGTGGATATGCATGGTACTCCATGCTTTGTGTAAAAGGAAAGAAGAAAAAAACATGATAGTGACTTACTTCCATCCAAGTTGGGAAGTATTTTCTCCCTAAAGATTGACCCAAGTGACATTTCAACATAAATTTATCCACTCTGAGGCAAATATTTAATAAACTAGACCAAAATCTATGCTGTTATCAGGCTCTTTAGACTCCTTTCCTCTCCCCTGCAGTAGGAGGGAGAAAATCCATAAGTTCTTTGGTTGCTCTAAATGCCATCATTCCTATCCTAGCTTTGCCACAAAGTATTGGATCCCAAATCAGAGACTTGGGTTCATAACCCATCACCAGTACTCATTAATTCTGTGACTATGGACCAAATTGCTTCCTTTCAATGAACTTCAGTTTCCTCACCTGTAAATGGAGATAACATAGCATGTCTATGCTTACAAGGTTGTTGTGAGAAAAGCTGTTTTTTTTTTAATTTTAAAGGACTTAAAGAATCTCAAACAAAATAATAATAAATATATAAATGAAGGGAAAATAATACTTCCAGACATCAGATTATATCATAAAGCAGTAATTGTCAAAAACTATTTGGTACTGGATAAAAAATAATAGAAGTAGATTGGTGTAGTAGACTAAGTAAGAATTAGAAACAATTGAACTCAATAACCCAGTGTTCAACAAATTAGAGTACCTATATTACTTGGGGAAGAACTCCCTACATGATAAGAACAGCTGGCAAAACTATAAAGCATTTTAGCAGAAAATAGAATTTGACCATCATCTTACACCATATTCCACAATAAACTCAAAATATATTCATAATTTGAATATAAAATACCACCAAATTTTTTTACTTGAAGAGAACATGATCAGGTAAATAAAATATGTCTTTTCAATTACATGAAATTGAAACACTTTTGCACAAATGAAAAAACACAGCTAGGATAAGAAGGAAAAATGCAAATGGGGAAGAGAGAAACCTGTATATCAGCTATCTCTGGTATGAACCTGATATTTAAGATATATAAGCAATTAACACAATTATAGTCAAGAAGCATTTTCCAATGGATAAGAGATCAAAGGATATGAACAAACAGTTGTCAAGAATCATAAACTGTTAACAATTATATGACAGATTCCTTAAAAGAGAAATGTAAATAAAAATAACTGAGGTTTCACTTTTATCCAGAAAATCATCAAAGATGACAAAAGGTAGAAATAGTTAATGCTTAAGGAACAAGAGAAACAAGTAAACTAATGAGATGCTTTAGTTTTTAAATTGCTCAAACCATTTTTTGGAAAGTAATTTGAAATTATTTTTGTAAGAAAGACTAAACTGTCCATAATTGTTGACCCAGAGACCACATTGCTAGTCATGTACATCACATAAGTCAAAGATAAAAAAAAGGTCCTATTTACAGTAAAACATTGACAAAAAAATCTATCAAAACATTTACAAAAAAGGGACACTTTTCATGGCAGCAAAGAAATGGAAATAAATTAAGAAATAAAGAAACTGACCAAAAACTAGCTAAATAAATTGTTGTACATAAAGGTACAGAAACGTGACTCTTCCAGAAGAAAGAATAAATATGAAGAACTCAGAGAAGCATGGAAAGATTTTTAGAAACCTATGTAGGGTATAGTAAGACAAACTAGGAAAGCTATGTACAATGACTAAAAAAAATGTAAATGGAGATGACAGAAAAATGAAATTGAGTATTGTTTAATTGTGATGACCAAGCTTTACTGTGGGGAAGAGAGGAGAAAAGTCACCGTCTTTCTTTCTTTGAGAAGTAAGGGACTATAGATGTGGAATATTGCCTCATTGTCCTCAACTGTAAAATGGATAATAGCATCTTCCTCTTAGGACTGTTATGACCATCAAAAGAGGTAATATTTCTAAAGTGCTTAACAGAGTGCCTGCCCATAGTTGACACTTAATAAATGCTCATTTCCTCTTCTTCTCTTTCCCTTATGTACTCTTAAAGGTGGCAGATATGTTTATTGATTTTGTTCTAACTGCTTTTCTTTTTCCTCTAAGTTCAGAAGAGCAGAGGGTTTGAAAACAAAGAATTCTGCTTTGAATATGTTGAATTTGAGGTACCCGTAGGACATCCAGTTTGAGATGTCCAAAAGGCAGCTGGTAAAGCAGAGTTGGAGCCTGAAAGATAGACTAAGGCTGGAGATATAGATCTGGGAATCACCTGCATGGAGGTGATAACGGAACTCCTAAGAACTTATAAGATCACCAACCAAGAGACCGTAGGGAGAGAAGAAAAGAACGTTCAGATGAACTTGGGAGACATGGAATGTTGATGAGTGTTTAACAATCAACTCTCTAGAAAAAATTTATGTGTAAATGGAAAACTGGTGAATATTTAAAAATCAGCTGGGGGTGATGTGCACATAAAATCTAACCTGCATTATGAACATTTTCTCCATCACATTCTTAAGTCTAGAAAATCAACAAGACAATAGATCAAACTAAATTGTAACCTTTACCAATTTCTCTGATATAATACACTGAAAATTTAACATTCTTGTGAGTCAATTTGAGCTGACTCCACTATACCCCTGAACATACACACAGTTAGTGGATGCAACCTCCAGAAAACAAGAATGAGAAAGAATGGTCAGAAAGGTAGCAGGAAAGCCAAGAGTGAACAGTATCATGAAAACCTAGGGAGAGGAGAATACCCAGCAAGACAGGGTAATCAATAGTATCCACACTCATAGGGCATAATGTGGAAAGAATGTGAAGGCATGAGGACCTCTAGCTGTTAGAATTTAGGATCTAGATCAGAGATGGAGAAACTGTGACCTCAAGGCCATGTGTGGCTATCTAGGTCCTCAAGTGTGGTCCTTTGAAGTCAGTCACATGTGGCCTTGAGGCTGCAGGTTCCCTCCCTATGATCTATGACTTTTATCTGGCATATGGATTTGGTGATGAGGATTTAATTCTTTGATCAAAGCTACTATTTTTCACAAATTCTGAATTCTAGTTGTTCCTGACACTGGATGTGATTTCCGTCTTCTGTGTATGTGTACAACTTACTTTCCTTAACCTTTCTCTGCCTCTCAGTAACCTTGACTTTCTACAAGGTTCAGCTCAGGCACTACCTCTTCCATGAAGCCTTTCCCAATCCTACTCAGTTGTTAACATCCTCCTCTCCCTGCTCAGTTTTCCTTATATTATACTTTATGGTGTATATGCTGTATCCAATCTGTAAACTCTTGAAGGCAGAAGTGATTTCACTTGCATTTTTTGTGTCCTTGATTTGCAGCCTAGTTACAACACATCATAAATGGGGAAGGAGAAAGTATAAATTATGTCATTAAGAAAATTTGATTGATAACGATGTAGCCAAATTGAGGAAGAGCTAGCTGAAGCAGCGAAGATATTTTGAGAAAAATAGAAGGTGACATGGGTCAGGTGGGTCGAACTACTGCCATGACCTCTATCGCCACCTCTCCCAAAACTCATGGGGAGACAGCCTAGTACCTTTCATCCAGAAACTTCCAGAAAATCATCATCCTCAGTCTATGGCACTGCTTCTAATCTGGCTCCTCTCAGGGAAGTAATCTCTGTGGAGGGGAGGGTTGGGAAGGCTGCTATCCTATCTACCACCCCCATGAACACCACCTAGAGATAAGTAATTCTAATAACTCCAGGAAAAAAGCACCTGTACTCCCTAGAACTTTCAATCTCCCATTCATGGTTGTCTCCCTGCAGTAGAGTGTGAGTTCTTTACGCACAGAGACTATTTGCTTTTCTGTTTGTTGGCTCAGTGTTTAGCGTGGGGCATTGTATGTAGTATAAGCACCTTTACATGCTTTTGGCATTTATTCATTCATTTCAACTTTTGTGTTTCATGGGTATCCTTTTAATATCAGAAAAATTAGCCTGGTAAGTTAGGTGAACTCTCTGCAGTGAACTCAAGGGGAACATAGATAGGAGTTAAAAGAATGAGAAGGCATAGATGGGTGGTAATTTGCATCACTGGAGGTATCCATAAATCAGTGAAATAACAGATCCATTTGAGTATTTGCAAATGAAGAGAGAAGAGGAAAAGTTGAAAAACCAGATTTGAACTATAATGTAAATTACAAGTATTACATTTACATATATTGCATATAAATATAATGCCAACTGCATCCAGTTAAGTGAACTGCTTCAAGTTTATGCCTAATTACTGTGCAGCATGTGCATCTAATGAAATATATGAGTTTAATTTTTATTTTATTACAATACTACCTTTCATTTATGTTTAATCATTCATCATGGTTTGTTGATCCCAAAGTATTGTCTTCTCCATATAAATTGAAGATGTTAAAACTAGGGAGAGTGGCAGACAAGGTAAAATAGATAAGGAAGCACAAAATGAGAGAAGACTCAATGCCCAGAGGACATATGAATTTTTTCTGCATATACTGAGGAGACAGCAAAGATGGGGAATATGTGAGGATATAAGTGAAAATAGAAGGCAGAGCAACCATGTTACTGGTTTTCTCTTCTGACAAATGGTGCTAGTACCCGTCTGAAAAATGGAGTTTTACCCTCACATAAACTCCTAATGCCGAGACAATGCATAAGATGTTCACATATCCTTTATGTCTGGTTTCAGCTGATTCCAAATGGGACCAATTTTAAAGTCACCTGCTATGAGACTGTAGTCTCTCCATAAATATGATTACATGTGGCTTCTTAAAAAGAAACAGTAAAGATGAATGCCAAAAACACATGTTTATATCTAAACCTGCTCTGCACAAGAGTTGTGTAGGAAGAGAATTCCAGTGGGTTAATGTGTGTTTCTGTTGCTTGTAAGAATGATTGTCTGTCAAGTGGTTTTACAGACTCCAAAGATTCCCTGGAGGAGTAGATCCAGGGGGGTTGGAAATGGAAGCCATTGCAGCCTAGATACCATAACCAGGCAAGGCTACATTCTCACCTAGTGACATCTGCAGGCTTGAAAGGGGATAGTGATCTCATATAACTGGGACCTGTGCCTCACACACCTCCTTTCCTACTCCTGGTTCTCTGAGGTGCCTCTTTTTAAAAGTCATCTGCAAAGAATCTGAGTAGTCTTGCCATAAGAAAATAATATCACTATGTTAAATAAAAGCCAAGGATCCAAGCTCCATGACTCACTAAGAACAAGTTCTGCTTTCCATTTCTTTCAGATCAAGCCCTACAAAGTTATTGGTCTACTGAGTATTTTTAATTGGACGTATCCAGCAAACTTTGATATTTTTCCCCCTTTTCTTCCCAAATGACAGACAATATGGTATTAGGAACAAGAAGCTTGATTTTCTTCTGCTTATCCTTTGGATTCAACAGTACCAAGTGAGACAGACCCATGAGAAATGGTATCCAATACATTGGTTGCCATTACTACATTTTAATAAGTACCCAGTGATTCAATAGCAGAGTTGCCCAGCATGAAGTGCCAGTATGAGGAAGGGATCATGTCCTCAGAATTCAGCAACAATTTCTTATTTCCTTTAGGATGTAAGACTGAAAGAAGCTTTAGATATCATCTAGATCTAGCCCCCTCATTTTATACATGAGAAAACTGTGGTCCAGAAAGACAAACTTGGCCAAGGTTGCACACGTATTATTAGAGCCAGGATTTAAACTCAAGTCCCCTGAGTCCAGTGCTCTTTCTACAATCCTCTTCCCTTGCTTTTAGAAGCAAGCTGAGAATTTCTTTACAATGAGTTTTGGCACTAGTAAGGTATAAAATAAATAATTTGCTAATAAAAGACATTGGGGACCTCTAAATTGGTCACACCAAGTGAGTACAGGCAGAGAGAACATTACTGCACCATTACCCAGAATCATCAGCACGTAAGCTGAGCCCCATGAGGCCATGTGATTAATAAGGAAAAATTTAAAAAAAAAAAGATTTATGTTTTGAGTACATAGTAGGTGATCAGTGAATTGTTGTTGATTGATTGGTTGAACACTGTTCCATTCTTCCTTCCATGCTTAAGTAAAAAGATTTGTTCCCCACCCATTTCTTTTTATAAAACATCAGACCTGGGATTTCATTAATATGGAAAAAATCCCTCTTTATATACAGATCAGCACATTTAATGCAACTTGTAGAGAGCAGCCTGAAAGGTTAAGTGACTTGGGAGGATCAAACAAGTATGTGTCAGAGACACTTTAATTGTGATAGAGTTACTTTAACTGAGGCCTTCCTGATTCTGAAGTCAGCTAGCGATCCACTAAGTGACATTTAATCTCTTGTTTTCCCTTAGTCTCTAGGAAAAGCAAAATGACTTGGGGTAGAATCCAACAAAGCAAATCTCTACATTGACCAAGTCCAAAAAAAATGTTTTATTCTGCCTATTTAGTCTATTATCTGAAAGGAAAATGCGTAGCATTTTTCATCAAAGGTTCTCTAGAGTCATGATTGATCATTTCTTTGAGTATATCTTTCAAAATTGTTCAATTGTAAAATGTCCTAACAATATAGATTGTCCTCATGGTTCTGTCTACGTTGCTCTGTATCAGTTTGTACAAATCTTCCCAGGTTTCAATGAAGCCATCCATTTCATCATTTCTTACAGCACAAGAGTATTCCATTATATTTATAAACCATACTTTGTTTAGCCATTCCCCAAATAGTGGGTATTCCCTTAGTTTCTAGTTCTTTGCCATACTAAGAAGAGCTGCTATAACTATAGTTTGTACATAAAAGTACTGTTAGGGGTGGATCTGACTTAGGCTAGCACCTGTTAGTTCAGATTTGCTGTTGGGAACAAAATAAAGCACTCATGATATTTCCACAGTTAGCAAAAGAAATTTACTCAGCAATATTATAGAAAGGGCATTCCACAAGGATAGTCTAGCATTTAGCTCAGATAGACATGCCCCTCATACACACATTTTTCCATACGGAAACACATCTGGTCAGCTGAGGAAGATGTGATGACACCTGTGGTACTGGGACATCCATCCAATTTGAAGGGCCCTTAAACTCAATGGTGAGTTGTGTGGTCATGCTGCCTGCTCCATCTAAATGGGACCTATATAACACATAATCTATAATTGAACCTAGTTTCTCTGACTCCAATTCCAGTGTTCTTTCTACTGCACCATTTTCTGATTCTTGCCCTTCATCTTAGAGATGAGAAACCTGGGGTCCTGAGAGATCAATTGATTCATCTGAGGTAAGCAGGAGGTCTAGGACTCAAACTAGGGTCTCTTGACTCCCAATTCAATTCTTTTCCCACTACTGCACCTACACAAGAAAGAACAGAGAAAAGAGGGCTTTGCCTATAGGGCTGGGGTTGGTAAAAGACATTGGATCTGCTCCAGGTGATTTTCATAGCAGCATCAGTAGCACATTTAAGAGGTAGAGTTTTGTTTCACCTTTTCAAGGGCCTGGGCTTACAAGTGAGTAGTAGAGAAAATGGAGATGACCCTAGTTCAGATGCATGGGGAAGGAAAGAAAGAGCTGCAATGATCAGGGTGTTCTGCAATTGAGTCTCAAAGCACAAAAGGATTTGAAAGTCTATCATCTTCAGCCATTGCATTATTTGTGAGCACTAGTTAAAGGAGTCTGTCTAAATAGAACTCATCACTCTAAACCTTGCTGGAAACTCACACCAAAAGGTAACCTTCGATTCTAGAGGAGAAAAGGGGAACTAATAATCTTACTAAGAGTACATAGGTCATCCAACTGGCACCTCTTCCTGGTGCTTTCGATTTTCTTTGAAATAAAAAGCTATTGACTTTAAGTTTGAAGGTCTCAATTATGTAATATTGCACAGAAACAAGTATCCTGGGGATCTTTTGATGAAGAGCAAGTCACCAGACGTAAATAAGCATCAGTTTCTTAAAATGAACACTGGATAACAAGATCTTTCTCCAGAAAGGTTATGAAAATAAATGGGATAATAAACCTAATTCTATGCTGAAATGATGGGATGGAAGGGAGACACAGATGGCACACAGTCATGGAAAAGTATTCTGGACACTCCTAATATATTAGAAGAGAGGAAGAAAACACTTTGTCCAGATCGAAATACCCTTGCTTTGCCTGGATAAGGATGATTATCCATAAAGCAAAGGGTATACTTTCTGTAGGATAAAAAAACAGACTAGATCCCTCCTCAATGCTTCAAAGATATGTGATATCATTGGGAGGGGTACCCATTTGAAGAACCAATCAGAATTTTTTCGTACTTTATTAGCTAATTTTGATAAGTTGAGTTGCCATGACCAAACAATTCATCAACAGGTGGCCAATCCTTTAGTGAATTCCCTGAACCTCACCAGGCTAGACCACTCATTATACACTGTCTATCAATGGATCATGATCAAAGACTTGCTAGAACTTGGATTCCATAGCCTTTAATGAGTAAATCAATAAGCAGTATTTTACTAAGTGTTTACTATGTGCCAAGTACCTTTCTAACCACTGAGAACATACATACAATAGGGAGACAGATCGTGCTTTCAGACAGTTACATTCTAACAGGAAGAGACAACGTATATATGGAAGTGGTAACCAGTGTTTGGATTTTAAAAGTCATAATAGTGAGTGGAGATGGGGGTGAGGGAGAGAAAGGGAGTTCTGAATCTTCTCCCTCTCTCCCTGAAACTACAACCCAGAACGGCTTATAGGCAACAGAGTTGTCAATCGGTGCCTGTTGTACCCAATGGCATCAAAAAGTCCCCTGTTATCTCTTTCTGACCAGTGGACTGACCCCTTTAACCATCATCTGCCACTGTTGCTACTGACATGGGTGTAGTGTGGCAAGTTAAATGCATTGACAGGGGAAAAGATTTGTTTTCCAAGCAAGACAATATTTTATTAACAGTGACACATATACCTGTTAATAAAGTGGGTCAGACTGGTCCCCTCAGTCAGGTCAGTGACTCTCATGAAAAGAAAAAGACCATTTTAATTGGTCTGTAAGGGCAGCTATCTGGTATAGTGGATGGAGTATCAGGGCCCGGAGTTGGGAAAACCTAAATTCAAATCTGACCTCAGATACTTACTAGCTGTGTAACTTAATCCTGTTTCCCTTAGTTTCCTCATCAATAAAATAAGCTGAAGAAGGAAATGGCAAACCACTCCAGTACTTTTGCCAAGAAAACCCCAAATAGGGTGAAGAATCAGATCCAATTGAAACAACTAAGCAACAACATTTTTATTGAGAGGCAGGAAAGGAAGGGTTCAGGGTAGTTGGGGAGCCTTATGATTGACTGTAGCTAGGGAAAGTAGGATGGCCTTCAGGTACGGTTGATCATACCCTTCTCTGACAATAAGAGAATGTTCATTGTTTTATGAGACTCAGCTGCCTCTTGTAATCTTGACTAGAAAATCAGAACCACCTAACTCAGGACCATACACAGTTAGTCTTCCCCTTGGGGAGATCAAACCAAGGGCAAAGAGCAGAAAAATGTCTTTTGGGGAGGAGCTCTAGCCTAAGCTGGGTTTTGTTTACAGACAATAAGCAGAGGTCCCTAGTTAAACTGGTTAGCAACCAAACATGCCAGGGTCTAGCTGAAAAGAAATGATAACATCATTCCCTTTCAACCATGTCTTTAAGCCAATGCAAACTGGGAGAGATTGACTTTTAGCTTAACTGAGAAATGGAGTTTGGCAAAATGGGGAATAGGGCCAATCAATTATTAAATGATACAGAAGAATTTTAATTTCCTCATTCAATCTTTGATTCACTGAGAAACACTGTTTCTAGCTGATATGCCATTTATCAAATGGCATCGAATCTACTCTCAGGATTGACTTACCAAGACACAGAAAGACCTGAAGGTACTAAACACGTCATTAAAAATTGTTAATTGTGAGGTCAAAATGCTTTACCATGATGGGAATAGCATGAAGCCTGGAAAGAGAGGCTGACCAAGCCATTGACAGGAACTAGTAGGGGCAGTCTCCTTAGGTATGTAGGCACATGAGTAAGGAGAGAGATGGAAGAGTTAACATTCAATCTCTTTCTTAGTAGCCCATTATCACTGTCCATTTCATCAGCATATTATATTTTAGAGCTCAGACATGCCCTGGTTTCTGTAAACATCTCCTCTTGCTATAATTATCTAGTTTCTGGAAAACCTCTCCTCAGGCGTTCTGGAATAAGACTATTCTCAGAGCTGCTTCTCCTAGCAGATCTGTTTCTCTGGTTCAGGTTACTTATAGAGATTTTTAGATGTTTATGTTAAAATCTTTTGCAGAATAGATCTTGATATAATTTAATATAATCATTTAAATACTGCTTTGCCAGTAACTAGGTCATGTAGTGAAAACTAGCTCAAACCTTATGACTCGAAACCTATTAACCCATAGTTTAATCAAAACTTTGGAAAATTTAGGTTTTTAAATTTCCCTTGTTGTTTCTATGTTTAGTTAAACCTAATGCTTTAGACACAGCCAACAAAAAGCGGAAGAAAAGAATCTTAAAAAAATCTATGAAGATTTGACTTGTAAAGTGAGCCCTTCTGGTTAAAGATTTAATTTTTATCAAAATAGACCTGTATGCTAAGGTTAAGAATGCTTTTTAAAAATTGGTATTGACTTTACCATTATTTAACTTCTTAAGACTAAAATTCATTTATTTCATTCTTTACCTCAAATTCAACCCCCCCCAAAGGAAAAAACTTCAGGTTTATTTTCTATAATTACCCTGTGACATGTTATCAAATTGTTATGTTGATATATTTAGGAAATCCAAATAACAACTGTGAAACTAGAACTTAACTAATCTTTTTAAACTGCCTGGTTTGTACAGAGGATGAACAAAAAAAAATTGTACACACACACACACACACACACA
>CM053769.1:28340667-28363889 GCA_028658325.1 Potorous gilbertii
ATATATATATATATATATATATTCATCTGACTTTTTTGCTCTCTCAACAATTTCTACTCCAATTAATTCCCTCTTCAGTGGGATGATCAACAGCCTTTGTAAGTAGACATCTTGTGTGTCTAAAGGCTAGACAATTGAATTTACCTAAATTCCATTTATTTATTTATTTGAAATTTTATTTATTTATTTCTTATTTTACTCCATACAAAAATAGAATGTGTAAATATACAAATCCAAATTATATGCAGAGAACAATATATATCAAGCGAGTTGTCTATATAAAATATAGTAAATATAGTAATATAGTAAAATATATTCAATTGTTAAGCATGTTCAAATGGAATAGATATTACAAACACACATAGACCACTGCTCTTAAATACCCTCTAAATGAGGACATAGTTAAAGTAACTCTTGTATAGATTGCTTACATTTTAGAGCAAACTTTGTATGCTGTTGTTTTTTTTCAGGAACCTAAACTGACGGATGAATATATAATTACTAGCAGGCAGATGGCAAGCCCAAGTAATTCTTAACTTAGTTTTTTAAGCTATGGAAAGGACTATAACTTCACATTAATAATTTAGATCTTACACACTTGCTTCTTATTATAGTAGCTGAGATGTGCTCCAGTATTAGTCAACTAAATAATAGAATAAGTATTTTGTTAATATGTTCCACTAACCACCTGTCAGTATATAAATTTGCTATAAAAGAAAAAAGAGGGACGTAATTATAATAAGGGGAAGGTGTTCCCCTAGCTCTGCATCAATTCCAAACAAGACGCATATAAGCAGCCAAATGTATTAACAGGATTGTCACAGCCAGGCTCAGAATTAACCAAGTGGGAACATTTTCTGAATAGGAAACTGAGTTGAGAGGGCCCTACCTTAGTCTTCCCAAGGTCATCCTCCCCTTCTGTTCCCCCAAACTATTCCCCAGGAACAAATATCTGAAAGTGGAGCTGTTGGGCTGCTGGCATTATGGATCATTGGCTCAATGGCATTTCCAATGGACATACCTGGAATCAAACTCAGAATAATATCAGTTACAGTCCCACAAGATTTAAGTCTCACTTTTCGTAGCTAGGTCTAAATTCAATATTATTACTTGTATGTTGTTGAGAATAAGTATGATATGTTGACCCCTTAAGCAAAATTAAGTCTCTAGGACTGGGATATGTTAAAATGAGATTTGTTCAAGATATAGCTTCAATATGTAGTATTCCAGGTACGACTTCATAATTTTCACAATTACAAATCATCTCATAAATTGCTACTATACTATAAAGTTTGTCAAGTAGTTTTAGTAATATGAGAGAGGATCTCATTTTCTCAGGAACCTTATTTTGGAATTTCACAAGATGGATGGAAGGAGTAAAGGGCTGAGCTGAAACATTTGGGAGGCTATCCTTCCTCTTTCTTCTTCAGATGAAAAGCTTACTGTAATCAATATTGGTACAATAAGCCCTTTTACTTTCACATGATGGTCATAGCTAAAATCTCAAGAAAATTAAAGATTTTGATACCAAGTTAAGATGTGGCTTCAATAAATAAAGTTAGGGAAAACTTACTTTTTAATGTAAGTTAACTTGTAAACTTTCCCATTCTAGCTTCCCAATGAAGCTAGTTCTTCAAACTCTTAAGTATCCTAATAGGAAGATATATCTCATTGTAAATGAAACCATGTAAAAAAAAATTAATCTTACATGAACATTACTAGAAAATATATATAAGACTTTACCAATTTAAATTCATAACTGTCATTGTAGCTCAAAGTATACTGGATTAAATATTATAAGTCAATGTTATTAACACTTCTTACTCTACACATTCTGGGTAGAGGGATGATAGGGTATTAGGACTGGCCTAGGCAAAAAGCCCTAAGGAGTGTGATCTTACCCTGACTGGGCATGGCCCTCCTTCTTCAAGGTCCTTGTGAATTTTCACAAAGGCTATGGCTATACCAAGATATGGAGCCCTGGGAACACAAAGAGATATAATACAATGATTTATAATTTGCACAAAATAAGGAAACTCTTATGGTATTATATAGTAATCACTTCTAAACCCTAGCATATAATTATCTAGAATGGAGCAATGAAAATAATCACAATAGCCAACATTTACATGGTATTAATATACGCTATATGTAAGGCATTGTGCTGAGCATTCTACCAAAGACTATTCCTCATAAACAATCCTAAGAAGAGGGTAGACTGACTATTAGATGCTCTTCTAACTTCATCTGTAACAGATTAAGAATTAAGACTTCATGACTTTTAGGGCAGTGTAGTGTAATGGGTAGGGATATGAATTGAATCTCTCATCTTTGTAATTTCTAGTTCACCATTAAAATTAAGTTATATCATTCTAACCTGAGCATGGGGCTAGATCTTAAAGTCTTAAAGTACTGAAGTTTTGCCCAGTTGTCAGTACGTTGCAGCACCATTTCTCACGCTTGGTCACCAAACTGTTAACTGGTAAGACCTCAGGACTCTCTCTCTTTTTAACAGATGAAGACATCTTAGGTGATCATTGCTGTATCAAATTCACAGAAAATTATTACCTATTATTCTTCTAAATAGTTTTCAAACATATTTACATCAGTCTTTTAACAATTAAATCTATAACCCAAGAGAATGCAGATTAAAAGAGAATTCACTATTTTAACAATATTTCTACCAAACTTATGTTAGGCTCTATCTTTATCCATTTTATGGATTTGTAAACTGAGATCAAACGGAGGTCATAAAACCAATAAATTCCTTAATACCAAATAGTAATTACAGTTTGTATTCAGTTCTAATCTACCATAACTGCCCTAATAGGGGAACATACAAACCACATTCTGATTCAGTTTCAGGACATATTTTAAGCAAATTAAATATGGGTTTTATAACCACTTATGCAACATTTTAAAATCTCAAAAATTTCTGGCAGTCCTTCTAGACAGAGATCTCATTGTTATTAATTAGCTCATTCTAAAAGACACTTTGGAGATGCTCCCAGATCCCCATAATTTTTCTCTATTTACTTTCAAATCACCCAAAGAGCTTGATCAAGTCTTTGCTCCCACCCTCTTACTTGACCCAAAGGTAGGGGAGAGAACACAGGAGGCAGCTTCATGTTCCCATCCCCACTTCCCAACTCTGGAGGCCAAGAATTTCTAGCTGATAGATTTTATAACTGTAGTTCCATATCATAAAAAAATAAACACATGAAGTTTCCCCATAACTTTAATATTTCTCCAAAACCAGAAACTTTCTTCAAACCTTTCTTTTCAACATGCTTAAACTGTAGGCCTTCCTTTTAAAAAAAAAAATGCCACTCCAGTGACATTCAAAAGCATGTCTTTCTTATTCCCTTCTTCTACATTTCACTTGCTTAATTCCTAAAGTTTCTATATTTTAATAATATCCCAGACTATCTATAGAATTGAAATTCTTGTTTAGAACAGAAAGTTTTCAAAGCCAGTGGCTTACAGAGCTCTTAGTTCCTAAGCTGTATAGTTCATTTCAACTCAGCTGATTTTTTTCACTAATTTTACCTTATAACAACGAAACTGTGTTGAAACATTGCTAAATGCAGTTCTGCTATTTCCCAGGAAATAAAAGCACCTTGTGTCTTTCCTATTCTCTCCCAGGAAGATAGAGAGACCCACACCACAGAAGCCTAGTCACAAGATACGAACAAGTTTGTGGGACAAACCTCTTCAAAAAATTCATTAAGATGTTCCTAATTAGTTACCAAAACCTACAACAAGGCACTGATACGGGACAGGAGATGGGCTCTGAGTTCTTCCAACCCTTGTTAACAGTTTAGGAAAATCTGATGTCCTCAATAACAAGTAAGATCTGTTATACTGTTCACAGAAGTAATACCAAACGTTTTTCCAAATTATGTTGTACTTACCCTCTTCTCTTTTTTGTTTACTTCCTCATCCCTTTTAAGGATCTGGATAAAGTTATTGTTCCACAATTTCCAAATCAAGAGAGTTGCATTTTTCAATTCTTAACATTTCTTATACAATGGTTTTACAGTAGTAGTATACATTTTTGAAACAGTAATTGTTGACATTCTAAATTGATTGCACTCAACGTCCGTAGAGAAAAATCTTGATCAAAGTATAACGTAAGGACATGAACTTATTTTTACCATTATTAAACACCTTGTCCTGATATCAAATAGTGGATGGGCGGCTATAGGGACAGAGTAACATCATAGGGAGCAGGAAATTGTGAAACCAGGTTGGCACAGGAGATCTTGTTCCAATAAGCTTATGCGAGATCCAGAAATAGAGAGAAAGGAATGTTCCACAGAAAAGGGGCTTCTGAAAACCATCACGGGACAATTTAGAAACATTCTGAGGCTGCCCTAAAATACGCACAATATTTAAAGACCAAGTAGAGGCACAGTTGATATTGGGCTTACTTATTAGAAGTAATTTAGAGGCTCCAGTATCTAGCAAACAATCATAGAATGTGTCTCCAAAGTTACAGGTGACATGGGGGTTCACTGTTTTGGGGAGATTTATGATTGGCTATAGCTAGGAAAAATGGGCTGAACTTCACCTGTGGTTGATCACACCCCTCTAAGACAGTAAAAAAAAAACCAAACCAAAAAGACATGAATATGATCCCTGCCTCAGACATTTACTTACCCTTTTTCAGTCTTAGTTTCCTTATTTGTAAAATTGAGATAATACTAGTATCTACCTCATAGGATAAAGGAGAAAGTCTATGAAGTACTTTGCAAATTTTAAAGCACTATGTAAATGCTAACAGGTATTATTATAGCTGGTTGGGACACAAAGTTTCAAGAACCTAGAGTCTACTCAGTGATGAAGCATCCAAGGAAAACTTTTGTAGAAGTTCAATGTAATATGAGCATGAAAAAGATGGCCTCATGCAGGTCACAGTGGTGTTTCTCTTTTCCCCTCATTAAGAAACATGTCAAAATCCAACATTTGCGGGAAAACAGCAGTTTAACAAAAGATCTTATTCAGCAAAGATATTTCCATTTCCCAATGGATAGCCCCTAGTCAGAATGCTTTGTTGGTTGGATTTCAAAGAGTTTTATCAAACAAATGCCTTGCAGAACAGGCAGAAGTCTCTCTATTGCTATAACAGTTGGTCTGTTCAACAAAGCACTGTGGTTTGGGTCTAGTATACAGGCTTCCTGTTCTAACTGCTCTTAGCTGGGCCTCTTAGAGTACAGAAGGTATGGCTGAAGGACAGAGGTCAGTATCAGGAATGGGCAGATACAATACAAAATTAAGATTTTGTCAGGCAGACCAGCACATGGCCTGGGGTTTCAGACACAGCTAAAGTGGAAGTATAAATGCAGCTACATAGCATTCACCCTTCTGTGGTTCACTGTTTTCCTCTCTTCTCCTTTCCCTATGACCCACATTCCAAGGAATCCACAAACAATTCTCAAAAAGCTGATGTTTGCAAATCCAGTCCCCACAGAAGCCCTACCTTTTTTTTGTAAACAAAGCACAAAACAGGCAAGCAAGAGCCCCTTTGTAGATTGTACCATGGTAATAGATTCTCACTTAAACTGTAACTCAAATTAATGGGGCCATTTTGAAATCCTATTAAGTTCACTGAAAATGGACTCCATTCTACCTTTTTAACCTGCCTGTAGATGTGTTGAAAAGAATTAATGTGAAAGGAGTTTGGAAAGCAGTATATTCAAGAGACACACAGGAAAGTATAAGTGTTGACCCTGGCTTACAACTTTGTCCCAGCAAAGCTTCATGAGATAAAACAAGCACATATATGCTGGGAGGGATGAACCTACATGGAGATCCTTCAGAAAGTCTCTCCTTTCAATAATAAAAAAAAGACTAATTTTACTTTCAAATGCCACAAGCCTTGTCACAAATCATTTAGAAATTCCAGACACAAGAATCTGTTACAAGGGATGTGCAGCAATGATTTGGACATCATCCTGACTATTTATTCCCTTGATACAGGATTTCTGACAGGCTGTACTTAATAGGAAAAGTTTATAATAAAGTCAAAAGCTGAAGCTAATTGACTGTAATGTAAATAGGATTTCCTAGCAAGTACTCCTCCCCTTTCTTTTTTTTTTTTTGCCCCCTTCAGTTTTTCTTTTTCCACATATTGTTTATTGGCTATTAGAAGAGAATATGGAGAGTATGGCCTTTATTACCTCATGCAGAAAGATATTTCAAGATGTGCCATATAAATCCTGTACTATCCCTCTGCTCCCTTTCTCAGGCAGTTCAGTCATCTGGATGATAAATAAGCTTATGCTGGTGTTAGAGTTTAACTAGCAATGAATTTCACTTTATTGCAATATTTATGAAAGCGTTTAAAAATGTGGTTAAGTGAAAGCCTTCGAGTGGGTTACAGTCCATATTTCTTAACAGGAGAAATTTGCAAACCTACAGGGTTTTTCTCTCATCACTGGGGAGACCTGGGCTTTCTAGCTCATACTCTGTTTCCTTACTTCTTGGCAAGAGGCTGTTTTTACATTAGCCATGAAGCTAGCTCATGATGGGGATGTGGGACAGATTTTTTTTCTTGTATGTGTTATTAAAGGTAGTATGTTGGGTGTTTGGTTTTACTCTTTTGGCTGTAAAAGAACGTGCCGCCTGGGGATGGGGGCCAAGAAACTTGAGTCACAATAATTACCATTTCCAGACCCCAGTGCAATGTGTTTTCTATTAAGTGGGGAGAGCAATTAGCAATGTTTTATAACCGCTGTGAGGATCGTTGTTTGACCTCATCTGATTACAGTTCTGACACTTGAAAGAACAAATTGGTAAACGACGTTGGCTTCAAAGACCATTTCTGAGTTTGGAGAAGAGGAGTTGGCCTGTGGGGAAGGAGACTATGACAAAAAAGGGGCTCAGGGATGGCCTGGGTTAGTAAACAAATGATCCAAGAAAAATGGTGTCTTGTTAGCAAGCTAGGACAGCTTGTTTCCTTGGTCTGAGACACAAAGGCAAAGCCTGTGTCACCACTTGACAGACCTACAAAGAGATCAGCCAGGTCCAGGTGGAAAAATAAACAGCCTTTTGGACTCTGGAAATGGAATTGACTGTGGCTACTGGCCAAGGAGAGAACAACTCATACAGCATCTTTTGCAGGGCTGACTCCTCCGGTGCACTTGGCAGACGGTTGAACTTTTCATTTGTCTCTGGTGGGTCACCAGCATGGGCCTGCTAATACTACTAGGACCTTCTTGGATCTCCAGTGAAAATGGAGACGCTCCAGTGAACTGTTTGCTCACTTACAGAAAATCCATATGTCTAAAGCCAGGTTGACTCAAGCCAGACTTGAGAATGTTGCCTTTTTTTTTAAGAGGTAATATAGTATTGTGGAAAGAACACAGGGGCTTATAGTTTTGAACCCAATTTGGGTCCAGATTCCAGTTTTGTCACTTAGGATCCATTTAGTCTAATCCATATATGTTAAGGACCTACATAATGCTAGGCAATAAGTCTCTGACCCTGAAAGAACTAAAATTCTATTGAGGATTATAAATTGCCATGCTACAATGGGCTTTTGAGATCATCTAATCTAACCAAATCTCATTTTGCAAATGATGAAACTGATATCAGAATATGTGGTAATGAGAAGGAAGGAAGGAAAGAAGGAAGGAGGGAGGGAGGGAGGGAAGGAGAAAAGAAAGGAGAAAGTGAGAGACAGAGGGGATTAGCCTGTTGATATAGTGGATAAAAGGCTAGCCTTGGAGTCAGGAAGAGCTGGGTCAAGGCCATGCCTCTAACTTACACGGACTCTTTGACTGTGGACAAATTCCTTAACTTCTCAGTGCATTCAGACAACTCTCAAAGACTATATGGTCCCTCAAAATTGCTGTCCACACTGGCAGAAGGAATTCCCTCAACAGGAGCTCCCTTTTGTTGTCGATGTTGTTCAGTCATTTCACTCATGTCTGAGTCTTTGTGACCCCATTTGGGGTTTTCTTGGCCAAATTACTGGAATGACTTGCCATTTCTTTCTCCAGCTCATTTTACAGATCAGGAAACTGAGGGAAACAGGATTATGTAACTTGCCCAGGCCACACAGCTAGTAAGTATCTAAGGCCAGATTTGAACTTAGGAAGACGAGTCTTTCTGACTCCAGGCCCAGCACTCTATCCACTGTTATCTAGCTGTACAAGAATCTCCCTACAAGAGTGAAATTACAGAATCTGACCAAAAAAAAGAATCATCTCATAAAATTCATTCAGACATCACTGTGCTTCTCTTTAGGATATTATGGAAATTTTATATACCATATTTACTAACATAGTCACCCCCTTGAGTGAATACAATCATTCATTCAACAACAATTTTATTTATTAGAAACAAGGCTAGTAATTACTCTTGCTAAAATCAGTGTTATGGTGCAAATGATGGAATGGACCATGGCCTTGGAGAAAGGAGACATAAGTTCCAACCTTGGCCCTAAGACTAATTATCTATGTGACCTTGGGCAAATCAATTACTTTAATGGGCCTCAATTCCTCATCTACAAAATGAGGGGACTGAATTGAAAGTTAAATTACTTTAGAGTCTCTTCCAGATCTCATGTTACATGAAATGTAATGGTTTTGTTAAGTTTAGGATACCATCTTAAGACACTGTGGGTATTGTAACAGTGGCTAGGAACATGATTTACTCCTTGCTTCTGAATTTATGGTTAGAGTCCTTAACATTTGCTAATACATCCTTCAACATTCTTTTCTAACTTCTAGAAAACAACTTAGTTCCTGCTTCTCCATCTGCTCCCAATGAACCTTCAGAATGATTCCTAGGACTACTGCTTTACTGTCCACCTCAGTCACCCTCTGCTTTGGGAGTTTTGTCAGAGGGAACTGTGAGTGAAATTTTATGATGGAAAAAGCATTGCTGATTGCTCATTCAAAAATGAGGAAGGAATGTATGGAAAACTGACACAAATATACACTATCAAGAATCATTTCCCTAAGGATAAATGTTCTAAGAGTAAGAATAAGTGTCCCAAAGGCAGAATCTCTCCAAAGAGATATTGCAAACTCTAAATGACCTCATAAATATATGTTCTAAGTCACTAATAGAAAGAGAAATGCAAATCAAAATACCTCTGAGGATTTCCCTAAGATAGAGACATGACCTGTGATTTCATTCATAAATGGAATTCCCTTGTGAGGAAACTTTTTTTTATCAAATACAGGTCGGTAATTTTTCTGCCATTTATAACTTAGAGAGTTGCCTAGAGCACAAGGAAGTTTAGTAACTTGCCAATATTCACACAGTGAAACTGTATAAGAGTCAATACTTAAGCCTAGATCTTCCTGATACCTCTTCTGAGTCCTCATCTGACACCATCCAAATTGGAAAAGATGATAAAAGACAGGAAAAATGTTGGAGGGACTGTAAGAAGATAGGACCTGTGAAGTCCTCAAACTAGTTCATGTTTCAATTTGGAACTATGCAAGAAAAAAAAGTGACTCAATTTCCCATGCCCTTTGACCTGGGGATTTCACTACTAGACATGGTATGGTATGGTATGGTATGGTTGTTGTCCTTTGTCCTAGAAGGGGAAGAAAATGACATCACCATGATAAAGTCAAGTTTCAATGTGTACAACTGTGACTGATTAGACCAATACAAGCTTGGAATGCTCTACCACAGATTGGGGACAGACAGTCCATGTGAACATTTGGGGTGGTTACTCCGAATTTGTGCATCCTACATTTTCTTTGTTCTGTTTCAATTCTGTTTTGCTTATAGAGCACAGCACTCTTTCTAATGTGGGCACACCAGATCTGAACTTAGTGGTCCTGTGCCAGTATCTCCCATGACATGCAATCAAATCCAAAGTTCTTGAGAGAAACCTTGAGATTGTCCTTGTATCGCTTCTTCTGACCACCTGCCCCATGCGAGTTCCCCATTAAATAGTCTTTTTGGCAAGTATACTTTTTGCATTTGAACAACGTGGCCAGCGCAATGGAGTTGTGCTCTCTGAAGCATAGTTTGAATGCTTAGCAGTTCAATTCAAGCAAGGACCTCCATGTCTGGTACCTTATTCTACCAGGTGATCTTTAGAATCTTCCTAAGACAGTTCAAATGGAATTGGCTAGGCATATATATCCCCAAAAAGTCACACAGACAGAAACAAATATCCAATGTATAGAAAAATATAGCAGCATTCTTTGTTAGTAAAGATTGGGAAACAAAATGAGTGGTCATTCATTGGGGAAATGACTAAAAGTTGTGGAATATGAACGTAATCTAAGAATATAATAAAGCAATAAGAAATAATAAACATTAAGTATTCAGAAAAATATGAGATTTATATAAACTGATACAGAACAAAATTAGCAGAACCATAAGGTAAATAAAAAATATCACTAAAATGAATCATATAGTAATGGCAATATCAATGAAGGCCCAAGGGGATGTACAATGAGCTGTATCTGCCCCAAATCAGGGATTACTGGAACAGAATATACCTTGTGAGATAATCTCTGTACATACGTCTTTGCTTAACTGTTTTTTTCAGAAGGGGAGGATTCAATCTAGAGATAAAGGTGGACAATTACTGTGATATACAGAAAAAAAGGTATCCATAAAACATTTTTTAAAAGAACAAAAATGAGGAAAAGGGAGAGGCAGGACCTATGTGGGAGGAAAAAATATGTAAGAAAATACAGTGGAATGGAAATATGGTCTCTGCCTTCAAGTAGCTTTATGGTTCAGTATAAAGAAGTAAAACCTAAAAAAGTGAATGCTTTAATGTTTCACTGAAAGATAGGAGGATCATCTTAAAAGGTTATATAGAGATTTAGAGAAGTTGAGAGGGTCTAGAACAAGGTTTGAAACCTAATCTTTGGTTATACTGAAATCAAGACAAATTCATGTTATGTGTAGTGAGTGCTTTTGGCAATAAAAGAAGAAAGATACATGTTTTAAAAATCCATTGTGTGTTTACAGAAACCACAGAGTATTACTGATATGGTCAGAGTCCTTCTTTTTCTGTTTATACAATGTGTGCATTAATGGTCGTGATGCATGGCCCAAGCAGGTCTCTGCCTTGGGCAGCCCTTAAGAAGACCCCCTACCCATAAAGTAGCACCAAAGAGACTCTGCTTTCTTGTCGAGCAGTTACTCTTCCCTACTAAGAATGTGTGGAGGGGATTTTCTAGGTCTGCTGAACAGGCCTCAACACTTTTTCCAATGACCAGTCAGAAACAGGCCCTAATTTATATCAGGTGTTCTTAACTTTGTGTCCATGGACATTTAAGGGGATGATGGGTAGATTTTAAGAAATCCATGAATTTTTTTTAATCATCTGATGACTTTTTCAGGACCACCAATAACTAGTAACCAAAAGTTTAAAAACATTCTAAGAAGAAGCCTGTAGGTTTCAGCAGACTGCCCAAGGAGCAATTAAAGTTTAACAACTCCTGCTGGGGAGGGAGAAAAGGCTACTGGGAAGGAGAGAGTGAAGAGAATAAGAATACCTAATAATAAATAAACATTTTTACATAGTGTTTTACATGTTATATCATTTGGGCCTCACCAAATCCATATGAAGCAGGTATTATAGATATTTTTATTCCAGAATTATAGATAAGGAAATAAACCCAGAAAGATTTGGTGACCTGCCCATGATCACAGAACTAAGAAGTAGTGACAGGTCTTTCTGATTCTAAATCCAAACTCTATCCACCATGATACATGACCTCCCTGCAAACAATGAAGGCATTAGAGCTGATTTTAACTGAGGAGAGAGATTCTTTAACGATGACAATAAGACCAATTGCAGCCATGGAGTTGACTGCGTCAGGCGGTAGTAAGCTTCCTGACTCTAGAGGTTTTCAAGCAAAGGTTTCATCCAATTTAAGAAATGTTTGTTTCATGAACACCTAGGAAACTGTAAATTACCGAAGGTCACAAGATGGTCCTTGCTTTCCTAGAACTTCCCTTTCAGGGATGTTGTACTGTATGAGAGATGTATTCATGGGATAAGTGGTACCCTTCCATGGGGAAGGGGAAAGGAAAAGGAAATGGAAGAAAGGGAGGGAGGTTAAGGAGTTTACCCCAGTAGCTGCTCCATCTATAAGCTAGCCAATATAGGTAGGCCCACAAGTCATGGCTATGGCCAATATGGCAGTCAGCCAATAATGCCTGGTTCAAGATCAGATCATCTATCTCTGTGTCAATGGCCATGGTAGTCTCAGTCACACTGTGGAGTCAGTATCTCACTCCACTGGATCTCCTACACTGAACAGCTAACTATTCTCCTGCTCAAAAGTTACCATGGCTTATCACTCTAGGACAAAATGTAAACTCCTCTGTTTGACCTTCAAAACCTTTTGCAATTTGGCTTCAGGTTTATTACACATCATGCTCCTTCTTATGTGATGGTCTAACCTAAGTAGCCTCTCGCTGTTTCTCATTTATGACACTTGCCCCATCTCTCTGTCTTTATACAGGATGGTTCCATGCCTGAGATACATATGTTCCCTCCTCACCACCTCTTAGCATCTCAAACTCCCTTTGAAGCTCAGCTAAACAGCCACTTCCTACATGAGGCTTTCCCCAATTCCACCAGCAACTAGCTCCCACCTTGAAAATACTTGTTCAATATTTTGTTTCCATTTGTGTACAGGTTGTTTCCTTCAGTAGGATGTAAACCTCTTGAGGATAGCAACTTAAATTTTTGTTTTTGCATCCTCAGTCCTTAACTTAGTCCCTGGCACATAGTAGGCACTTAATATATGCTTTCTGATTGAGCAAGGAAATTTAAAAAGGTAAGTGACCATACAAGGAGAAAACTCATAGTGCTTGACATCCTTAGGTTTTATTTGGGATAAGTGACCTCAGGATAAGCTGTCTCCGTTTCCTGAAACTGGTTTCAAAAGTGTCCTCAAGATCTGTGACTTTGAGAGAAATGATCTCAGGAGATAGAAAGTATTATAATATTTTTAATAATCATCCAAACAGTAATACATATCAGGGGTCCTAAGTCCTGCTGAGTCTCTCCATCACTCTTGGGCCCCAAATGAGGCATTCAGTGATTACGGTAACTTAAGGATAGATTCTCCAACCTCAGGTAACAAGGTAGATTCAGAATCTGGCCAGCTCCTCCCTGGCTAAATAGATGCATTCCTCCTTTAGAGAAACTAGGAAAAAACTTTTCCCAGGATAAATCCGAGTCATGGTAGAAGTCAACATCATAATTTCACTGCAGCACAATCTAGAAGCAAATCAACCAATACACAAGGACTGAGGAATGTGAAGAAAGTAGAGAATGAAAAGAGTCAAGACCACCAATGACTAGTAACCAAAAGTTGAACCTCTCCTCTGGACTTGAGGCAGAGTCAGCATAGTAGAAGACCTCTTGGCTGCCTGTTCTGACAACCCTACAAAAAAACCAACAGCCCCACCACCACGATCACTTGCAGGGCCTGTGTTTGCTTCTGCCTAAAGTGAGGGATCATAGAACATGAAATTGGACTTAAGCAGTCACCCCAGGGATCAGAGCAAATTGGTAGTCTAGCACAGGTTATCTCTAACTAAATGGCAGCTAAAATGGTACTACGTGCCCTGTGGGCACGAAAGTGAAAACGAGGAGCTGCCCACTTTTCAGGAGCAGCCTTTGCATTGTAGATGCTAGACATGCTAAGGGCTGCTTTGTTTTAGAAACAATCTATAAGACCCACATAGGACTTGCATGTCAGCAAGAAGGGTCAACATCATATGGCTTGCAATGAGAAAAGATCTAGGTTGGTATATTCTGTGGATCTAGACTAGGGATATCCCATAAGCTGAAAAAGATGCTGTTGGGTAACACTGTGACATGTAGACTGCCCTAAGTAAAAAAAGAGAAATCAAAGAAAGTTAGAAGTGGAAGAAGGCAGGAGAGCAAAGAACAGAAGAGCCAAGAAACCAGAGTTCTACCATTGGAGGAGTGTAATGGAAAAGGAAGGAGGGTGAGAGGAAATAACAGATTTCTTAAAGAAGTCACTTGCTTTAAACATCAGGTAAGTTCTAGAAAAGTTCTGTATAAATCAGCCTTTTGCAAACCAAATCATATTGTAAAAGCAGTAAGAAGCTACCTGTAAGGGATTCTACTGCGAGTCTTTTTTCAGGAAATAGAGTCATTATAAAAGAATAAAATGTCACCCCTTCATTTGTCAGTTGCACAAAACCGGATTCTCATGTAGCAAGCTTGCTCAAAACCAGAATCATTTGCAGGTGCCAAGAGACAGACAAATAGGAATATAAGTATTATGCATATCAGGAGTGGATAAGATCATTAGTGAATTGAAAAAAAAATTCATCAGGATCTTGTAGTATAAGGAAAATATCAAGCAAGAAACCGTTCTCTACCCCACCTCTTTCTTCCTAGAAAGTGGAGCATATCAAGCTAAGTACCAAGCAAATCAAGCACCTAACCTGCTATTTATAACATCTCCCTCTTGCGTTAATTAGAGGACTTCATCTTCTTTGTGGTGGCCATAATTAGAACTGCATAGCAACAAAGCCACATATGTGTGTATTTGTGTGTCTGTGTGTATGAATGTGTAGACACATCTATGCATACATACAAGAGGGCAGCTAGATGGCACAGTTGATAGAGCACTGGCTTGGAATCAGGAGATATTTTTTCATGAGTCCAAATCCCACCTCAGAAACACACTAGCTATGTGACCCTAGACAAGTCAGTTTCCTCATCTATAAAAAGAGCTGGAGAAAGAAATGACAAACCACTCTAGTGCCTTTCCCAAGACAATCCCAAATGGGGTCATGAAGAGTTGGACGTGACTAGAAAATGACTGAACAACAGCATACATTTACACATACATACACATGGGCACATATATATGTATTTATATATACCGCATTAGAGTGATTTAGACTTCATTCACCCAAAGAGTTTCAATTATATGCTTTTCCCTAACCTTTGGATAATGAGTATTTTAACCTTATACTAAAGGTTGAATACAAAACACTCTTAGAATGAAACAATATTTGTAAAGTGCTTTGCAAACTTCAAAGTAGTATAGCTATAAAGGCTAGCTATTATCTTAACACAGTCACAATTTTCCAGGACCCTTATGATCCTTTCCTCCCCAGGGGTATCTGGCAACTAGTGGTTTTTAAGTCAAATAAAATAGTCAGAAGGTAGAAAAACAATAAAATATATTAGGCTTTCGGGTCTTCTTCATAAAAGGCAATATGGCGCATAGAGAACAAAATCCAGGACCCAGGATCCCAAGACCTCTTTTGAATGCTGGCTCCCATGCTCACAATGTTTGAGGACTAGGCTCTACCCTTACTAGCTCACACGTTCCTCCCAGCATATCTGAGTGCACTTTAAAAGTGCAGAAGACAGAGATCTTGTGAAAATGAAGATGAGGAGAGAAGGGGAGGGAGAAAATGGGGATAGGAGATGAGGAGAGACGATAAGGAGAAAGGAAAGAGGGAATCACATTTTGTCCAGGGGCTATGTAAAAGCTAAAGGAAAGTGTGTGTGTGTGTATGTGTGTGTGTGTGTGTGTGTGTGTGTGTGTGTGTGTGTGTGTGTGTAAGAATTGGGAGTGGGGATATTGTTCAGATATACATCTTTAGGCAGTATGAGGGTAACCACATGTTGTTTGTACTCAGCAGAATGTAAACTCCTTACAAGAGAGGGCAGATCCTGTTACAACTTCTGTCTTTGTGTCACCGGTGCCTACTATAGTGCCTGGTACATATTAGGCATTTCATAAATGCCTATAGGTTATGTTTCTACCTTGAGGTTCAGATCCCAGAGGGTTCAGGTTGCCTCCTCAGGCAAAATTGGTTTAGGGTCCATAGGGGTGGGGAGGAACATCTCAGAAATAAGAGAGAACATGGAGACAGAGGTCTACAGTCTGTGTCTAGCCTGTTTCCAGCTGTCTAGATTGAGCACACAGAATCCCATCACAGTTGGAATGATTGTAGCATTTTAGGACTGAGAAAGTGAGTGGACCAGTTCTGAGCCCTCAGGAGCCTCCATTCAGGAAGAGAGAATGCTTGGTTTGTGGGCAGAGGCCTGGCACAAATTAACCCAGAGTTTGGTGAGCAATTAAACTGTTATCATACATGAATGGGTCTGTGTTCCCATGGGAAACAGTGTTAGAATAGAACACCTCTACCTTCTCCACTATCATTCTCTACTATTTGAGTCCTCAATGATTGCTAAGTTGTCCGCAGCTGGGCATTTTGTCATCTAGTTTTAATCCCTAGCCATGTATATGTTGTTGCATGTAGGTGAGCCTTTCTTCCCCAAATAGATATAAGCCCTTTGAGAGAAGGGGGACTGTCTTGTCTTGCATTCTTCCCACAATATTGGGCCCTTGCTAATATTGATTGATAGAAAATATTTTATTTTTACTATTGATTAATTGGAGGAAAAAGTATTTAGTAAGTGCTTACTCTATGCCAGGCACTCTACTAAATATTGGGGATACAAGTAAGTAAGGGATGGTTACATTCTAAAGGGGAAGTATTGGTCACAGAAAGGCGAAGTCACAAGGATGATGAGAGGAGTCAGAAGGCAGTCAATTTAACCATCCTTCTCGGAAGTAGTGGCAGTGTTGATGTATTTCTGTTTCAACGAGTCAGAGAGTGGAGAAAGGGGGGAAGAGTTCTTGCATAGCCTCAGCAAACCTATTGGGAGGTTGCAGTGGCAAATGACATATCTATGGATGGGATTGCAGGAAGATGACATTACCAAGGAGCCAATGTCTACCAGATGTAATGAGCTGTGCACAAACAGCATGGCCCCACAATAGAAGCTATATATTTAGTTAGAAGGCAGAATACAGCCGGCAAGATGACTATGGGAAATATGGCAGGAAGATGCTCTCAATATTTCAATAAAACTTCATTTCATTATTGCGTACACTACCTCCTTGGCAAAAATTACAATTCTTGTGACCAGAACAAATTCAGTTGTGTGTAGAAGAGAGTAGGAAGGTGTTAGTGGCTTAGAGAATAGCCTGACATATTCTCCAGAAAGTTCAACATTCATCCCATACTAGCACAGAGATTCAGAAAGAAGACAGGTTCTACATGATGGGTACCATGAAATTGGGATTATGGCAGTATCACTGCAGGTTCTAGACTGCTCATGGAAGAATTTCATTTCCCTTCTCCTCCTCAAGTCGACAATTTCGGGAAAAGACCTTTCGCATCCCTGCTAATAATCAAGCCATAGCTCTGTGCCCTCCCACCCCAGGCCTGAGGATAAGTACTCTATAATTTAGTACATGTCTTACCAACTTAGTAAGAGTTTGGTGCCAAAACTCACCATCCTATAGCCAACCTAGTCATTACCCTTTCCAAATTTATTCAGTCTGACTTTCAGAACAGACATAGAGCCCATAACCAGGCTCACACCTAAAGTTTTTTCTAGCCTAGTAGAGTCTATTAGGCCATGCACCGCACTAGCATTGTGTTTATGAACCCAGGGTCAATCCTCCGTGAAACAATGAGGCATCGCCAAGCAGTACTTGAAGAAATTTTTGTTAATTTACTGAAGGTGAAACTTTGGTGTATAAAGCATACTAACAACCATAATTTATCTTATAGGTCAACGTGAATTAAAGAGGGTCTAGAATAACCTGGAGTCCATTCATGAATATGATTTCAGGAATTCTGTGAACTTGGGGGAAAAAAAATGACATCTTTACTTTCCTAACTTCTACATGGAATTTAGCATTTACTTAAATGATGAGTTTTAAAAAATAAAAACATTATTACAAAAAAGGGTCCAATGGCTTTGCTGAACTACTACTGAAGAGGTCCATGGTCCATCATTAAGAACTGCTGGCCTAGAAGAAGGTCTCAGGACATTGAGAAAAAGTGAACCGTCTATGGAGAATTTCTGAGAAGATATGAACAAGAAAGAGAATTGGACTCAATTGCCTCTAAATCTGTGTTCCTATGAATAATCACAGAGCATCAGGAGATCAGGAGATAATGTTGTCTAGACAGTTAGAGGGAGTAGACAGTCTAATGTGATTGTGGATTTTTGAAGGAACCTCCTTTAGAGAGTTCCCCCATCTAGCCTTCAAGCAACCAAAGTGAGTTTCACCTACCTTAGCCATGTAGGACAGAACTGACAGGTTAAGAACAATGGAACTCTCCTCCCTAAAGCATTTATTTACCCCACTTGTGACTCATATGTGTCCTTTCTGATTTTTCAATTCTTTACTCTTTGTTCCTTGGTCAACGTTCCTCAGAGCCTCTACAAAAGAGAGAGAGAGAGAGAAGTTAAAATTTCAAACCATCTTTTTTTGCTGTTTACAGTCTTGACACAAGGATGGGTGGGGCATAAAGAAAACAGATGGAATTCAAATTAAGCTCTGGGATTATATATGCGTTGACTGGACATTTAAATAAAAATGCATTAAAGTCCAGCCCAACAACTTTATAGCCAAAAAAAGAAAAACAGATTAGAAGTTCTTACCCCATAGAAACCTGAGCTCCTGAACAAAAAATACAATGTCCAGGCTAAGGACAGATGTTCTACCTTCCCAAGAGAGCCATTTTGGACAGTAACTCCTGAAAGAAAAGCCAGTCATTACTAAACCACAGTGTTCAGCAGGCAATGGAATTACACAACCTATATTTTTCAGCAATGTGAGCCAGACAAGGTAACATTGCCAAGCAATGTATAGGGAGCTTACAAAAAAGGGTTGCAAAGCAAATAAAGTGGCCAAATACTGCAAATGATTTTGAAAACCCAGTCTTCTGAAAACCATAACTGTATCTAGGATAAAGGTGAATGGGGCAGGATGGGAAGGAGAGGAACTAAGGAAATTCCTTGCTCTGAGTTCTCTTTTTCTTGTCTCTAGAAACCCAAGAGTATTTCATCTGTACAAAGTATCCTACCCTCCTTTCACATACACAAACAAACCCTGCCACCACCATTTGATACATGCCCCTGTGGTTAGCATCATCAGCATTTGCTAAAGTATCATGACATGCTTTTTTCCTGAGGCTACCATTTCAAGAGGCACCACTCCCACCAACCCAGACTGAGATTTTCTCCAATAAATCACTTTACTTGGGACTCTTCCTTAATTTATTTAGCATAGCTACAACAAAAGGATGGCAAAGCAAATACTCAACTCTGTCTTGTCATTATCTTTGATGTCACATCACCATCTCTGAGGTCATGTCATCATCTTTGGTACACGTGACCTGAGATACATGATGACTCCTCAGAGAACAGTCAGCCATTTCTTTTTTCAACTATTTTTACAAATGCTTTAAGTTAAAAAAAAAATGCTGGCCAAGCACATTCCACCTTCATTTTCAAGCATGTGGATTTGAAGGAAAACTTAATCCATACATTTCTGACTTAAATCACCATGATGTTAAAAAGCACCCAATTGTTCTCTGGCCAAGAAACTTGGGCCAACAGTGTAAATGAATTCCAATGGTGAAATGTTGAGGTTCGTTGTTTTTGAGAACATACCTTCCATAAAGTTATTAATACTACTCAGAATTGTAATATCAGAGCTGAATGAGACCTTAGGGATCATCCAGTCCAACCCCTTCATTTTAAAGATGAGAAAACTAATACAAAAAAGTGACTTTCCCCAATCTCCTCAGGCCAGTGGTCCTTCTCTTATTCCTTGCCACTTCTCATGTTCCCCTTTAGTCATTGGTTAGCCATGCTGAACGTCTGACCTTTCATCTTTCTACATCTGTCAATACTTCCATTCCATTTGCTATTTCTGCTACTTTCTTCTAAATAAATCCCGCATCGGTGCCACATTTTGGTTCCTGAACTGAATGTAGACTTTTCATGATCCCATTATATAGGCCAGAGAGCCCAATTCTCTCTTTCAGAGTACGATGATACCTCTATTTTCATCTGGAAACACTGATTTTTTCCTTCACTGTCAAGAAGAGATAGGCATTCAAGTCTACAAAAGGAATATTTGTTTTTCAGAGCAGCAGGTAAATTTAGCAAAAAGTAATAATCTAGAAGTCATAAGACCTGGACATCAAACCTAGCTCTCCCAATTACGTAGATATGTTAGTTACATTTGTGGCACCACCTCTGATCTATTCCCCCCAATCATACATGTGGATTGGCTTTCTCCCTGGGGGATGACTAACATAGATTTAAGGTGGTCTATGAGTCCACACTCCTAAAACTATAGGACATGAGCCCCACATCGTGAATTTACCTTGCCCCTAGTCAGTCAAAGAACATGATTAACTCAAAACAAAGGAATTTATTGCAACAATTTAGTAAGAAGAGCAACAATAGAAAATCTCCCCCATAAACTTAAGTCACCCTTTCCCACAAATTCACAGTGTCAGTGGGAAGAGTGGACCCATGCAAAGGTCAAAATGGAAAACACATATGGCCCAGGTCCATATGAGGAGGCGCTCAAGCTATCAAAACTGAAGGACCATTTATCTGCATTGACTCACCTCAAGCTCAGTCTTCAGTAGATACTGGTCAATTCAGCTTAATTTTAAGCACCGACCCCTCTAGCCTCAAGTTCAACTGAAGTAATAGTCTGGATTATGAGTTTAGACATTCAGAAAGAATTTGGAGTCCATATCCTAGGACACACAAGAGACTTGACTCTAAAGGAGAGCCTGCCATATCAGGAGCAGGATCTTAGTTTCAAACACCCTGCTCTCTCTCAACTCCTCTCCCTGACCAGACTCACCTCCGATGTATTATTCATTATTGCTTAAAGGGGGAATGAGAAAGAAATCTCCTCTCCTTCTTTGATGCACCATAATGAAAATGCTTCTAGTATCTCCCCAACCCACCACCAGCTCAAATTTGAACTGGCATCTCTGCTTCTAAACTTTTAATATACCTAGTTAGTAAATTGAGAAAAGGGCCAATCATGGTTTTAAAGACACGCTCCCTAAACATTCAGATTCCATTACACAAAATCTGAAAGGGCTCGCCCTTACATCTCACTTGTCTCTGTTAACTGTTTTTTTGAGGTGGGGCAGTCAAAGAGTAATTGATAAAATTTTTCTAATCAATCCCCACTTCTACAAATTAGCTACCCTAGCAAAATGCAAACTCTGGGCTTCTTCAATAAAATGAAAGGCCTGGACTACATGAACACTAAGGTTCCTTCCAGCACAAAAATTTGGATTCTGGGAGAAATGCAAATGTTAGAAATAAAGTAAGAGATTTTAATCACTTGAATAGAAAGCCATATGATCTGCATGCCTGGGGATTAACTTTTTCAGGTCATAGCATGCTAAAGGACAATTTGATTCTTTGATAAGGTCATTGGCAGCTACTGTCTTTCATAACAGTGTGTTATGGTGAAAAGAACTTAAGAGAAGGAAAAAGCAGGGGAAAAAATTGTTCAAGTAAAATACCATCAATTGAGAATCTGAATTATAGGTTTTCCCCCACTTTTCTTTGTAAACCATGATTAGACTGTACTTCTCTCAAGTGTATGGTAATGATAACTTCGGAATCCCCACAATTTTCATTCCAAGTGAGCTCCCTGTACCTTCACCAACTCAAAGAACTGAATCTTTTCTTAGCAAAGTAGGCACGCAGTACCCTCAGACAAGCCCCTCAGTCTTAAGTAATTTAAAACAGTAGATTTCTCCTTCTGTATATAGTGATGAAAGTCCTCAAAATCGTTGTCCCAAGTGTGTACTTTGGAATAGTAACTGGGAAACAGTAAAACAGCAATAGGTTGGAGGAAGGCAAGGACAGCTGGAAGGAAGGGTGACAAGAAGTTGATGTCCAAAGAAATCACCCCTCTATTCCTTACTGACTGCCTAAAATACTTCTAAGTGAGCTCTAAAGGATGGCAATTTCCAATTCTACCTGAATTCTGGATCATATTCTGAAACTCCACCCCAAGTTCGTGCAGTGAGTCAAAAATGACAAACTCATCTTGAGAAGGGAAAAGACAGGCATGAGGCATAAAACGTTCATAATGTTAAGTTCTTATTGTCTGAGGATAAATAGCGATGGGAAAAAAGGCCACTTGAAGTAAATCCACTTAAAATGGGTGCCAACATTTCATAGTAAATAGTGGAAAAAAGATTTGCTTGGAACTTCATCTTAAAAAATGAAGTTATAATTATGAAATGAAGCTTATATTTTATCTTGTTTTTCACAGAATTATCTTCAACTTGCAACTGTGTCATTTCTTAGAGTTAGCAAAGACAATCTAATGTTCATGTTTTTGGCATAATTTTTCTGATAAAACTGCATGTTAACACAATATGACATTTTTTACTTCATATTTGACTTTTTTAGTATAATCATACATATGGTCATGTTTGTCGAAATATGTGAAGTTTTAGAAAGACACAGACTGAAAAAGGAATTAATATAATGGATGAGATGAGAAGGAATATATACTATTGTTAAGCGGGGAAACATTTTTGAGTGGGAACTAATTTATGTGTTTTCAGTCCAATAAGGACTATTTTAACGTAATGATGACTTTTGTTTCCCTGGTCAACTCTGCAGAAAGGCAGCAAGATGTACTGAACATAGAGTCAACCATGAATCCGGAAGTTCTCAAATTGGAACCCTGACTCATACTGGCTGACATGACTCTGGGCAAGTCATTTAACCTCTGAGTGACTCTAAGCAACTCTCTAAGATCATAAATTTGAGAATGCTTGCAGCTTTGCTTTGGCAGGGGTAGTTTCCTCACATAGAGTTCCTTCTACCAATGAAATTAATATGTCAAGAAAGAAACAAAATGCCATCCTAAAGTCATGGGGACTCAGATAATGAATACTGAGATGATCAGAACCCTTCCTACTTTACACAAGAGGGCTAGGGGAGTCTAATTTAGCATTTCCCAGCCCTGGATCCAACCTTTATGTTTTTACATTGAGGAAGAGGACTCAGAGAATAACTTCTAATAAAAAGAACTTTCTAAGAGTAGAATGAGCTCTCTTAGTGAGTTCCAATCACTCAAGGTCTTTGAGTGGAGGCCAGATGACCTGCTGGCTGTGTTAGAGGTCCAAATCACTCAAGGTCTTTGAGTGGAGGTCAGATGACTACCTGTTGGGTATGTTAGAGGTCCAAATCACTCAAGGTCTTTGAGTGGAGGCCAGATGATGACCTGGCTGTGTTAGAGGTCTTTCTTTTTAGCTACAGGTTAGTAAAATGGCCTTTTGGATCTTGGAATTCTATAACACTGTGAAGTTATGGTATATGAATAGGATGGAATACTATTGTG
>CM053769.1:28364389-28390602 GCA_028658325.1 Potorous gilbertii
CTCAGAGGAGTTAAGTGACTGGATTGTCCCCAGAGTGCCTTCTAGCTTTAAATTTATGATGCTATGATCTTCTGATTATATAATATTAATAATAGATAACCCTTAGTTAGCACTTCAAGTTGAGGCAGCTAGGTGGCGTGGTAGATAGAAGGCTGAATCTGGAGCTAGAAGAATCTGAGTTCAAATTTGACCTCAGACAATTACTAGCTGTGTGACCCTGGACAAATCACTTAGCCTCTGTTTGCCTCAGTTTCCTCGTCTATAAAAATGGAATGAATAATAGCACATCTCTCCTAGGTTTGCTGTAGAGATCAGATAAAATAATACTTGCAGAGCACATGCCTCGCACATGGGAGGTACCATATCAATGTTAGATTCTTAACATGATTATTACATTTTGCAAAACACTTTACAAAGATTACTTCATGGTATTCTCACAAGAACCTTGGGATGTTATTATTAACTTCATTTTATAGATGAGGAAACCAAGGTAAACTGAGTTAAGTGACTTGTTCAGTGTCATGTGGCCAGTAAGTGTCTGAGGCTAGATTTGAACTCAAGTCTTCTTGACTCAAAGTCTAGTATTTATTGTATTTATTGTCAGAGGGAGAGAGAAAGACAGACAGATATATAAATATGTGTATATATATATATATATATATATATATATATATATATACACATATGTGCATATATATGGCAAGTATAGGAAGCAAGATTTCAACTCACATTAGCACTAGCACAGGTAGAAGGCCCTTTCCACTACATGGTACTGCAGTACAGAGGAAGAAGAAATCATATCTAGTTGAGAAAAGCAGGGGAAGTTTCATGGAATTAGTGACATTTGAGCTGAACTGTTATGAATAAATACTATTTTGATGGAATATTATTTTAACAGCCATGGATGTGAGTGGGAGGGGGTGTTTGTCCTTTGTTGCCGAAAACCATGCCATCAGAGAAATGATGACATGACTTGCACTTGACTTTGTTTTGAGTGAGGGAGGGCTGTGCAGGTCACCAGCCTCACTTCTCCTCCAGAGTCATCTGAATCCAGTGACCAGATATTCATCAAGATGACTGGAGATGACCCAGGATGAGGCAATTGGGGTTAAGTGACTTGCCCAAGGTCACACAGCTGGTGAATGTCAAGTGTCTGAGGTGAGATTAATGGAAATGACGTAAAGGAAGATCCACTACCATCTGCCTTGGCAATGAATCCCAGAACCACTGGGCCTTTCTATCTGACTTGCAGTTAAAATCTCCTCCTATGTGTGTTGTCTCTCTCTATTTGAAAACAGGAATAATAGTTGTTAGCATTTATCTAGTGCTATAAAGTTTGCCATGTACTGTATGTGTGTATACATGCATATATATATCATATATGTATAATTTGATTCTCTCAAGAATCCTGTGAGGTAAATACTATTATCTCTTCTTGGATTACTGCCTTGTTAAGGCAGAGGGGATCATGCACCTCAATGAAACTGTGAGCTAGTTCATACAGGGCTACCCAAGACAGGTCACAGTGGAGAGTTCTAACAAAAGGTAATCTACTAGAGGAGAAAATGGCAAATCACTCCAGATCTTTGATAAGAAAACCTCATGGACAGTATTAAAATGTATGACATCAAAAGATGAGTCCCTCAGGTAGAGGGCTTGGCATGCTACGGTGCATGGAGTCACAAAGGGTCCGACACAACTTAGCGATTGAACATCACCAACCAAAGTGGTACCTTAGTGCCTTTTATCACTGTGACTGAGAGAAGTTAAGGGACTTATCCTGGGTCATATAATTGGTAAATGTATAAGGCTGGATTTCAATTCAGATCTTTTGGACTTCAAGTTCAAGACTCTATCCACTATATTGCCTAGTTTTTTAAGAGCAGGGATTGTTATTTTTGTGTCCCACATTCTTAGTACAGTAATTTTCACATATAGTAAGTGTGTAATAAAGGTTCTTTTATTATTTTCTTCAAAACTACAAAGAGAGAGCCAGGTTTGGCCTGAAGCAACAACAAACACTTTAAAAATAACAGTGGTCCCAAGGTCTTGCCTTAGGAGATAATGGGATTCCCTTCATCCCAGGTCTTTCAGTGGAGGTTGGATGACTGTGTTGAAAATGTATTCACTTATGATTTGGACTACATGGTCTCTGAGGGTTCACCCCCAACCAAATCTTGAGATTCTGTAGACCAGTAAAAAGTATGTCCAGGGAGGCACAAGGAATCCAATTTAGCTGGAACATATGGTAGACATGAAATGAGGAGATTTTTTGCTAGACTGGCCTCCATTTAGAGATGAAGTATGGACCTCTTTCTCATCCTGTGGAACCCATCTGGTCATGGTTTTAAGGAAAGATCTCCCCAAACTCAAGTTGGACTCTGGCAGGGAAGTAACACCTGGCTTTTAATGGCCTACAGTGGTTAGGAGTTTTGCTTTTAAAGTGGCAGAACACACGTGTTACACACACACAGTGTTCCTGTCAACATTAAAATATCCTAAATTTCTGTCATGAGATTTATACTATTTCCTGCTCCTAGTTGAACCGCAAATGCAGCTGTAAGAACAGATTTTTTTCCTCCTGTGGCATCTTGTTACTCCACTCCTGGCAGGCAGGCTGGTGTGTAGAAAGGAAAAGAGGAGGTGGAGAGCTACAATCCATACAAATAAGTTTGGTATAAATGGGGTTCCCAAGGTAGTCATGGATCCCATGAAAACCAGTCAAAAACTAGAAAGGGTGAGATAAGATGGGAAGCAATGGAGCTTTCAAAGGGGAAAGTGATCTAAGGAAAAAGAGGCAAGGTGGTACAGTGGAAAGATCACTCCCTCTGGAGTCAGAAAATGCAGCTTCAAATCCCAGCTCTGATGTGGTGTGTAACCTGTGTGACCTTTGCCAAATCACTCAACTTCCTTTGAGAGATCACTTTCCTCATCTGTAAAATGAAGGGATTGGATGAGATGGTCTCTAGGGTCACTTTCAGCCCTCGTTCTATGATCTTGTAAAACATGGGCAATGGCCTCGGATGCCCCAGTGGGAAACTGAATACAAAACTCCACAGAGTGGATGTTGGAGTTAGGAAGCAGAGACTCTTGCCTCCTGATGTCTTTTCTCTCTTAGCTAAAGAGGATATTATTCTGCCCAAAGAAACAAGCTAGGCAACGACCCCCCAGGCACAGCATTCACTCTAAGAGACCAGGAGTCACCCCCAGGATTCTTACCAGAACTTCTTACCAGAAACTGAACACCAACCCCAGGCACCTATGAGCTGCCAGGCTCAGGCTGCCAAAAGGCTACATGACATAAATGAGGAAAACTCTACCTAAGAGGATGGGGCTAAGATGCATTGCCCTATGGATGAGGTTCTTCAAGAGGTACCGAATCAACACCTCACTACATCCTGGATTCTCCTTCCCATTCTCATCCTAACAAGATGTTGTGAGTTTCCTTCTTCCCTGGGTTGATAATTTTTCCCCCTTTGGAGTTTTGTGTTCAGAGGTAAGACTGCCACCTACAGGTTCTTATGTGACATGACTCTTTTAAAAGAGTTCCATACAAAACCTTTCTCTATGAGAAAACCAATACAGCAAAATAAGTAGAAAAATCAGCAAATTTTTAGTATAGGTGACTATAAGTATGAGAATGGAGGTAGCAAAAACTGGTAAAGTTTGTTTTCCATGTCCTAATATCTTTTTTCTGCTAGTTACACTGCCTGAGCAATAATCAACATATTCCTGAACTTGGACTCAGGAAGACCTGCTAAACTTTCTATCTGTGTAACTATCAAACAACCTCTTTGAGCCTTATTTCCATGCCTAAAAAAGGCAGTCAACAATAGAGGTGGAATTCTCCTCAAAGGCGTGTCATGAACTCAAATGACAGAAAACATTTCAAGTGTATTCACAAAGTCATATATAAAGCGGTTATTTTTACTGGGAAGAGAAGGATTGAAGGATTGAAGGGGGGATGAAATAGTCAGATGAGTGAAGCCAAGAGTGAGGAAACCCTGAATTCAAATCCTCCTTCAGATATTTATTAATTATATGACCCTGGGCAAGTCTTGCTCTACCTAAATTTCCTCATCTGTTAGAAACAAAGGAAGGGGGGAAGGGAAAGAGATGGGGGGAGAGAGAGAAAGAGAGAGAGAGAGAAAGAGAGAGAGAGAGAGAGAGAGAGAGAGGATATTATTGGCATCTATTTCATAGAACGGTTGTGAGGACCATATGAAATTATATTTTTTTAATTTATTTATTTTAAGTTTTCAATATTCATTTCCACAAAATTTTGAGTTCCAAAATTTCTCCCCATCTCTCCCCTCCCCCCACCCCAAAATGCTGAGCATTCTAATTACCCCTATCACCAATCTGGCCTCCCTTCTAACATCTCTCCCTTCCCTTATCCCCATCTTCTCTTTTGTCCTGTAGGGCAAAATAAATTTCTATACCCCATTACCTGTATTTCTTATTTCTCCGTTGTATCCAAGAACAATACTCAACAGTTGTTTCTGAAACTTTGAGTTCCAACTTCTCTCCCTTCCTCCCTCCCCACCCATCCCCATTGGGAAGGCAAGCAATTCAATATAGGCCATATCTGTGTAGTTTTGTGAATGACTTCCATAATAGTCATGTTGTGTAAGACAAACTATATTTTCCTCCTATCCTGCCCCCCATTTCTTCTATTCTCTCTTTTGACCTTGTCCCTCCCCAAGAATGTTGACTCTTAATTGCTCCCTCCTCCTATTGTCCTCGCTTCCATCATCCCTCTCCACCTTGCTTATTCCCTTCTCCCCCACTTTTCTATATTGTAAAATAGGTTTGCATAACAAAATGAGTGTGCATTTTATTCCTTCCTTGAGTCAAATGTGATGAGAGTAAGCTTCACATTTTCTCTCTTACCTCCCCCTTTTTTCCCTCCATTGAAAAGTCTTTTTCTTGCCTCTTTTATGAGAGATAAATTACCCCATTCCATTTCTCCCTTTCTTCTCCCAATATATTCCTCTTTCACCCCTTAATTTCATTTTTTAGATATGATCCCATCCTATTCAACTCACCCTGTGTTCTCTGTATCTCTCTCTCTATGTGTGTGTGTGTGTGTTCGTGTGTGTAATCCCACCAACTACCCAGACACTGAAAAGTTTCAGAAGTTACAAATATTGTCTTTCCATATCGGACTGTAAACAGTTCAACTTTGCTAAGTCCCTTATGACTTCTCTTTGCTGTTTAATTCTTCATGCTTCTTCTCATTCTTGTTTGTGTGTTTGAAAGTCAAATTTTCTTTTCAGCTCTGGTCTTTTCATCAAGAATGCTTGAAAGTCCTCTGTTTCACTGAAAGACCATTTTTCCCCTGAAGTATTATACTCAGTTTTGCTGGGTAGGTGATTCTTGGTTTTAGTCCTAGTTCCTTTGACTTCTAGAATATCATATTCCATGCCCTTTGATCCCTTAATGCAGAAGCTGCTAGATCTTGTGTTATCCTGATAATATTTCCACAGTACTCGAAATTGTTTCTTTCTATCTGCTTGCAATATTTTCTCCTTGACCTGGTAACTCTAGAATTTGGCTACAATGTTCCTAGGAGTTTCTCTTTTTGGACCTCTTTCACGAGGTGATCAGCGGATTCTTTCAATATTTATTCTGCCCCTGGTTCTAGAATATTAGGGCAGTTTTCCTTGATAATTTCATGAAAGATGTTTTCTAGGCTCATTTTTTTGGTCATGGCTTTCAGGTAGTCCCATAATTTTTAAATTGTCTCTCCTTGATCTGTTTTCCAGGAGAGTTGTTTTTCCAATGAGATATTTCACATTATCTTCCATTTTGTCATTCCGTTGGTTTTGTTTTGTGATTTCTTGGTTTCTCATAAAGTCATTAGCCTCTATTCTAATATTTAAAGAACTATTTTCTTCATTGAGCTTTTGAACCTCCTTTTCCATTTGGCTAATTCTGCTTTTTAAAGCCTTCTTCTCCTCATTGGCTTTTTGAACCTCTTTTGCCAAGTGAGTTATCCTATTTTTAAAAGTATTACTTTCTTCAGCATTTTTTTTGAGTGTCCTTTAGCAAGTTGTTGACCTATTTTTCATGATTTTCTTGCATCTCTCTCATTTCTCTTCCCAATTTTTCCTCCACCTCTCTTACTTGATTTTCAAAATCCTTTTTGAGCTCTTCCTTGTCCTGAGACAATTGAATATTTATTTTGGATGTCTAGGATACAGAAACCTTGACTTTTATGTCTTTCCCTGATGGTAAGCATTGCTCTTCTTCATCAGAAAGGATGGGAGAAGATATCTTCACCAAGAAAGTAACTTTCTAGAGTCTTATTTTTTTCCCCTTTTTTGGGCATTTTCCCAACCATTTACTTGAATTTGGGGACCTTTCTTAAGAGTAAGGTATATTCTGGGGATCTGTAAAATCTCAGTTCCTCCAAGGTGGCACATTCAAGCATGTACACTGATCTGGGAGCAACTAGAAACTTTTGTGCCCAGAATCTGTGAGTAATAGAGTTCCCTCTCCATAGCCATCTGGCCTCCAGTTCCACCAAGCCAGCACTGGGGGCTGAAATTTAGATAAGCTGCTCAATTCCTCCAGGAGCTTGCAGTAGAGGCAAGGCTACCATTCAGGTGACATAGAGATCAGATGCTGAATTCCTCCAGGAGCATTAGATGGGGACAGGGCTACCACACAGGGCTGAGGTAAGGATAAGTACTCAGTGCTCCCAGGGATTTTATGATCCAACAATGGATGTAGGCTGCGGGAGCTGCTGCCACCCCAATGGGGCCTCTACCTCCCCTGCCTGAGGCTAGAGCTATGAGAAGACCCCTCTCCCTTCTCCATCAGCTGAAAAAACCCTCTCACTGAACTTTAGCACCTGTGGGTTGAGAGATCTGCAAATTGCCGCTACTGCTGCTGCGGATTCCACCCTCCAAGTCCTGCTCTGGTCTTCCTCCTGGTGCCATTGCTGCTTGGCCAAAGCTGGACTGGGCTCCACTCAGTTTCTGGTGAGAAAGACCTTTCCTATTGGCCCTTCAGGTCACCCTGGGCTGGAAATCTCCCCCACTCCACTGTTCTATGGTTTTCGCTGATCTAGAATTTGTTGGAGTCTTTCTTCACAGGGCTGTGGGGGAAGAGCTAGTGTATGTATGTCTTTCTACTCCACCATCTTGGCTCCATCCCCATGAAATTATATATGTAAAGCACTTTGCAGACTTTAAAGGACTATTATACATATAAATTACTATGGCGATGATGTCATTCTGCTACTTAAATTTTCAGTGGCTCCTCAAAGTCTTTGTTCTTGTTCAGTATTTTCATTGCTTACTGAATGAATGAATTCCTAATTCTAACAATTCAAGGGCCATTGTAGCTTAGTTCCAATCTACTTGCCCAGGCTAATCTCATACTACTCATTCTCATATCATCCATAATGAGACCAGATTAACTCCTCTCCATCCCTCATTTTCATCCTGCCCTTTTCTATATATCTATATATATCTATATATATATATATATATATATATATATATATATATATATATATATTCACACCGTCTCCGTGCTTTGAATGGATTTTATACTCTTGAATCTCTTTCTTCATTAAAAGCCTACATACTGAATTCTTCCCTTTACTTGGGGCTTAATTGTGATGCGACCTCTTCCACGAAGTCTTTCCTAACTCCCTAAGGTATGGCACAGTAGAAAGAACACTGAAATTAGAGTCTAAGAACTCAGACTCTGCTAATCCCAGCCCGACCACTCACTGCTTTTATGACCTTGGTTAAGTCCCCCTCTCTGGGCCTCAGGTCCCTCAAATTAAAAGAAAGGGGTCAGCCTATATTATCTGTAGAGTTAAATCTACAGTCCTATGATTGTACCCTCTTCACAACTCACATGCCACTTTCCCTGTACCTCACCTTGCACTTATCTCATCCTCCCATATGTTAGAATTGTTTGTATATTTGTCAGATCCAGAACCAGCAATCTAGGCTCCAAGGCTAAACTTCACAAAACATACCTCAATTCCACTCAAAATTTTAATACAAACCCTACTGAATCAGGAGTGACCTAGGAACACAAGATTTCATGGGACACAACAAGACTGATGTTGGAAAATCCAGTGTCTGGGTATGGGGAGTATAGCCAAATTTAACTAAATATTCTTGCTTAGTGCTAAGCTCATCTGTCTCTGTGCAGCTGGATGAGTGGAAGTCTCATCAGCATGAAACATCAGTGCCCTGGGGTGAAAAGTCTGGTCACCTTACTCTAGTTACTGCTCAGGTGAATATATATCCTTTCTCTCAGTCTGTAATCTTGTAGATTTCATGTAGGCAAAGCTTGTATCTAAGTATGTGTACCTAGCACAGGGCCTTGTTTGCTGAATTGGACTGAATGCTAGGGTCACCAAATATTTGTTGAATAGATAAGTGATGGAAATCATTCACATGAAGGCAGAGTTCATAAGAAATAATTAAGCTCTGACCTGCTAACTCCTGCATCCAGTTGTTACTGCCCTAAACCCCTCTTTCCTATCTAGTCCCTATTATAGGATTCTTAGTAGAGCAAGCATGCCTGATATCGGGGTCTCTCTCCAGACTCTCAGGCATTTCATATAAACTTCTCCCTCCACTGATAGTCTCAACACTTTCAATAATTTTTTTTTAATTCTCCTCTAAGAAAAGCTAAAGACATCATAGTTCAATGGAAAGAACTAAAAGTCACAGAAGCGGAATTCAAATCCAACTCAGTCATGTCATTAAAGCTCTCCAGGACACAGTTTCTTCCTCCCCTATAAAATAAGAATGTTGAGTTAGAGGACCAGGAGAAGAATAAGAGAGGAAAGGAGAACTAAGAGAGAAAGGAAGAGGAGGGAAAGAGGAAATGTGGAGGGAGAGATGGAATGAGGAAGAAAGGAAAGAGAAATGGAAGGAGAAAAGGAAAGGAAGGGATAAAACAAGAATTTATTGAGCATCTATGAGCCAGGAATGATGTTAAGCACTTTACAAAGAGTTTCTCATTTGCTTCACACAACAACCCTGTAGGTGCTATGATCACCCTCATTTTACAGTTAAGGAAACCAAGGCAGACAATAGTTAAGTGGTAAGTACCTAGGGTCAAATAACTAGTAAATGTCTGATGCTGAGTTTTAATTCAGTTCTTTCTAACTCCATGCCAACTATTTTCTCTCCAGCTTACCACCTAGTTGCTCTTCTGGTCCTTGACCTATGAGCTTACTGCCCTGACACTCAGGCACCAATAACTTACTATGTTTCTCCTTCCAGTAGCATATAGATTCTGAATCAAGAACTCCTAGGAAAGGGGAATGATGTTAACCCAAGGAAACAAATGTCCAGTGGTGAAATTTCAGGCAGTGTTGTATCTGGGTATATGAAAAGGATCATCATTGCATAAGACGCCATATTTTGATCACACCACGTGTATCTCTGCTTTACATGGGTTGGGGAGAAGAAGGAAGAGAGAAAAGGAGGTGAGGGGCAATAAGGGAGGAGAAGAGAGCAGGAGGGGGAGGGGAAGGAAAGAGAAGACTATAGATAGCTACAGTTTAATAGAAAGAGACTGTATCTGGAGTCAGAAAACGTGGAGCCAAACTCCAGCTCTGTGACCTGCAAACCTGAATGGCTTCCATTTTATCATCTTTAAGATAGGGCAGGATGGACTACAGACTCTCACAGCTCTAAAATTCTATGATCCCATATCTAAAATATGTATTTGACTGAAATGCCCTTTCCCAGTAAATGTTTCTTCCAAAGGTCAACATTTCACAAGGGATAGAAATAGCAACTTCCAAGTAGTTAGCCAGCTAGAAAGGCCTTCCCTCTATTTCAGGTAGATTTCTCCTATGTGGTTCCAGGTCAGATTAACTTCATTAACATCAGGTTGTCAGCCTAATTAACCACTTTTCTGTGCCTTTTCTGTACCTGTCAGTGACATCTTGATTTAAACCCCCCTCCCTCCCAGAAGTCCTTCCAAGGATGCTGAGAAAAACAGAAGGGACAGAGGAGGTGGTGGCCACAGACTCCCAGGGCCACATTTCAGCAAAAACCAGCTTTTCTGTATAGATAGAAAATGACCAAGACAGTACATGGGAAGAAAAATATTTGATGGAAATGCTACAAAGTGTAAGAGAGGTTGAGCAGGAAACACAACCTCATAATCACAAGGCCCGATGCTTTTCTCCCTTTTATTAGTCTCGAGGA
The DNA here is from genome assembly GCA_028658325.1 of Potorous gilbertii. Lineage (NCBI taxonomy): Eukaryota > Metazoa > Chordata > Mammalia > Diprotodontia > Potoroidae > Potorous > Potorous gilbertii. The sequence goes on from CM053769.1 coordinate 28,374,592, forward strand.
TGAAGTGCATTTCCGTGGCTCTGCAAGCCATGACAACATATCAGAGACATGGGGATATTTTTAGCAGCACCGTATTAGTGCTGACCCTGTGTGGGTGCTGGTTTGAATTATTTGGTGCCTTGCACTGGTGATTGGCCCAACACAATGGGTAGCAGCCACTGCCTAGATAAACAGGCAGTTTCCTGAAATGTGAAGCAAAATAATCAAACCAGAGCATTATCAGAGATTCCATCACTGTGTACATATTTATCTTCTCCAAACCCAGGCAATGTGTGCCTGTCTTGGTTTCTATCTCCCTGAATTACCCCCGGTATGTTTTGTAACCTTCCTCAAAATCCCCTTTTCTCCCTAATGAAGTAAGCCTGGGCTATCTCAACATCTGTAATTCGATTGTAGGAAGGAGGGAGAAATATTGAGTCAGGAAGACCAACCCTATGTCCTATGGATATTCTGACTACCCCAAAATTGAACAGCCCACTCTGAAATGCACTTCACAAGAAAACTAGCAGAGTAAAATCCCGGTAGAATATAGCCCTTTATATTCAAAGATAAAATTGGGCATAGACTTACTGAGCAAGTGAGTGTGACTGAATGCAGTGACCCATAGGCCTATGCATCAAGTCTATTTGGAGTCTGTCCTTTTAACAGAAATTGTGGTAACCACTCCAGTTTACCATCCATGGTGGGACTCAGATTAGACTGGAGGGAGAAGTGTAGAATTATAGGAACATATACTAGAAGGACCCCTAGTGGTCTACAAGTCCAACCAGAAGAGGAAACTGAGTCACAGAGAAGTCAAAAAACTTCCCCAAGGTAGCTGGGGTCCAAAACCCAGGCCCTTTCATTCCAAAGTCAGTGCTCTTTTCACTGGGAGGCAAGGCACCTCCCAAATCATTAGGAATGATTCAGAGGTGGAAAGGGGAAAGTCTCATTCAAAATGCCTAGCAAGAAGAGTTGGTTCATTTATTTTAGGAGCTATAAAGGACTTGAGGGTTCGTGAAGCCCAAGCCCTTCAGTTTACAGATGAGGCAATAAAAGCAAAATAAGGAAGCTCCTGTTTCTAATCACGTTAAAGTTTACAATGTGCTTTCTTTTCAACAGCTCTGTGACGTAGATGGGGAAAGCACTATTATTCTCTACAAAGGTGGAAACTGAAGCGAGATGAAGTGACTTACCCACAGTCACAGTCAACATCAAGGAAACATGGGGCTTGAACCCCTAGGTTATGAGTCCAAGTCCAATTTCCTTTCCACTTTTTGACATATAATGAGCAGATTCTATTCTAACAGTTTGTTTCCAAGTCAGTTATTTAGTACATGAAATGTATTTCTCATAGAAATAATTTCAGGACCCCAGACCAGTCTACAAAAATCTATTTAACTAATAATAAAGTGAGAAGCAGACAACAAAGTGAATAGAAGGTGGGGCTTGGAGTCAAAAAGCCTAGGGTACAAGGCATAGTCCTGAAGCATGCTGGTCTTGGGAGCACCAGTAAATCCCTCCAGCCCTCAGTGCTGCAAGGCAGCTCTCAGACAAATCACAGCAGAGTATTTGCAGATTTGCCTCCAGAAAGGGAGCTTTCAAGTACCAATCCAAACAAACAAATAAAACAGAGCTAAGAGGTAAAATGAGATAGAGAAAAGAGTACCAGATTTAGACACAAAAAAACAGGGTTCTGGGTTTGGGTAAATCATTTAACTTTTCTTGATACATTTTACCTTAGCCTGAAATGATGGGGTGGAAGTGGGTGACCTAAGGTCCCTTCTAACTCCAACAGGATATGAATCTAGAAATATCACTACATTATGAATTAATCTAGAATCTTAACCAACATCTGTCACATTATTTCTATGGGAATATGTTTTCTCTGATACAAAAAGAAGAACTGATTAAGCACTTACTGTGTGCATTGTCCTAAGCACTGGAGACCCAAAAAAAGACAAAGACAGTCCCTACCCTCAAGGAGCTCAGTCAAGTGAGGAACAACTGCATATATATAAGCTATATACAGTGTAGATGGAAGATATTCTCTAAGGGAAGCTGGGGATTTCCCTAGAGAATTCCTCCGAGAATTGAGGGATTAGGGAAAGGCCTTTTAGAGAAAGTGGGAATTGAACTCAGATTTAAGGGAAGCCAAGAGGCAAAGATAAGAAGGCAGTGAATCTTACCAGCAAAGGAGATAGCCAGTGAAAAGATACCAAGTTTAGAGACCTTGAGATGTTCAAGAAGGCCATTGTCTCTAGGTCTTAGACATAGTAAGGAATAAAATATAAGAATCCTGGAAAAGCGGAAAAGGCAGCTTCTGGAGAAGTTTAAAAACTGAAGGACTTTAGATTTGATCCTGGAGGTAACAGGGAGGCACAGGAGTTTACTGAGTAGGAGGGTGAAGTGATTAGACCTCAACTTTAGCAAGATCACTTTGGCAGTTTAGTGGAGGATGGTCCACAGTGGGGGGAGACTTGAGGCAAAGAGGTCAACTAGAAGGCTCTCGCCATAATACAAGCACAAGGTGGTGAGGGTCTGTACTCAGGCATCTGTTCAGAGGAGAAAAGGTGGGTTACACAAAAGACATTGCAAAGTAGAATTGATAAGATTTGTTGATAAATTAGACATAGTGGGAGTTGGGGGAAGGTAATTCCAAGTAAGAAGTCAATGATGACATTGAGATCATGAGCCTGGATGATTGAAAAGATGGTGGTCCTTCCAATAAATTAGTTGAGAAAAAGGGAATGTTTTGAGAGAGAACATGATGTATTCAATTTTGGACTTGTTGAGATTGAGATTTGATTCAGGATAGGCAGAGATGTGAGGTCAAGAATGCGCTTAAGGATAGATAAATTGAAGTGGGAACCATCTGCATACAGATAATAACTAAATCCATGGGAGTTGATGAGATCACCAAGAGAGACAAAAAGAGAAGAAATGGCCCAGGACAGAAACACTGGGGGAAACCCATAGTTAATAGATATAACGTGGATATCCAGTAAAGGGGATGGAGGAGGCATCAGACGAAGGAGGAAAACCAGTGACTGGCACATAGTAGGCCCTTAATAAATGTTTACTGGATTGAATTGAAATGAACCAAGAGCAAATAATATCATAAAAACCTAAAGAGAAAAGAGAGTGATCAACATTGTCAAAAACTGCCAACCAATCAAGAATGACAAGAGTGAGAAAAGGCCATTAGATTTGGTGACAAAGAGATCATTGGTAACTCTGGAAAGAGCCATTTCAGTTGAATGATGAGGCTGAAGAGAAAAGTGTGGTCCTATCCTTCTCTCCGGCTGTTCTCTCCCCAGGTAGCCACATAGTTCTGGGTAAAGAGAGAATGAGGAATTCTCATTCTGCCTCCAAATTATAGCAGGAGTTTGCATTTCCACAGTTAAGTTGACAAATCCTTTTCCTCACAACCACCACAAGAGGTAGGCAGTACCTTTTGACAGATAAGGAAATTGAGACAGAAAGAGATCAATTAATTTGACCAAGCCTACAAAGTTTGTGAATGGCAAACCACAAAAGCATCTCTTTGAATAATTTGACATATATGAGGAGACTTGGAGTGAGGAAAAACTCAGTTCAAGTCTTCCCTCAGACACTTATTAGCCATGTGACCCTGGGCAAATCCTTTAACTCAACCTTATCTCAGTAACAGTTTCCTCATCTGTAAAAATAGGGATATTAATGGCGAATATCACACAGGGTTGTTCTGCGGATCAAACAAAATAACAATACGAAGTGCTTTGCAAACCTTAAAGCACCTGGTTTTGGATTTTGAAAGACTATTCTTGATTTCTGGGGCTCCACTGGGAATCCACCTCTCCACCAAACAAAGCCCAGGGAAGTCCTTCTGATATTTGGGACTTAGTCCATCAGGGGTTTCTAAATTCCAGGGTGGGAGAGAGAGAAAAGAGAAAGAAAAGTAGCCTTTAATAATAAGAGCCATTGTTATTCTAGAGCTGGATCAATCCTGAGCACTTCAAAGGCTTTTCTCCTGTAGAAGTCTATGACCAGGATGAATGGAATGCATGCCCTCTTCTTGAACCAGCTCAGCCTCTGGGTCGCTGCCATGGCAGAGGTGAAAAGCACACCACTGTGGAAATGAAAGGAGAGAAAAGAAAGAAGGGCAAGGCAACCCCAAACCCAACAAACCATGTTGTTTTAATTTTCAACAAAGCCCTTTGAAAGACTGGAGACCAGAATAGCTGAGGGGACCATTGTAAAGTGCACTGGAAGGCAGCCAAAGTATCCAGTTGCAACTGGCCATTGGAGGGACTGAATGTAGATAATCTTCCTTCTGGAACCAAAGAAAGCCACATGGACTTTTCATTTTGTGCCTTCCATCTGTATGAGGACTATGGGCTAATTGGGAAAGATCTTAAGAGAAGTTTTAGAAACATGAGGAAACAAATTCATGTTTACAAGAGACAGTGTGAGAAACTGGGTTAATACACTGGTAGGATCTCCTGGGTTCAAATCTTCCTTTCACATATGCCAGCTATGTGACTAGTTAAGTCATTTAACTTGTCTATCTACAAAATTAATGGAGGACGTTTCCACACACGGATGAAATCATAGTTCCATACAGAAATACAAACATGAGAGGCAATATGGTGCAGTATAAATGTGGCTTTGGAATCAAGAGAACTGTGCTCAAATTTCTGATGAGTTGTGGGACCTTGGATAAATCAGACCATTTCTCTGATAATCAATTTTCTCATCTATAAAATTGAGATAACCTGTCCATTACCTACCTGTTTTGTGAGACTACATTATTGGTGTTAGGCCATTTTAGCATGACCAAGAAAACCATTCCCTTCAAGGCACACGTTTGAAGCAACCACTGAGCTTTCCTGGATTCTGCTCAAGCAATTAATCAAAACATATTTATTAAATGCTTACTCTGTGGTGGGAACTGTGCTAAGTCCCAGGACTACAAAGAAAAGTGAAAACAATTCTTGACTTCAAGAAGTTCAGCCTCAGCTTTTGACAATATTAATCACCATCTCCTGGATCCTCTCTCCTTTCCAAGATTTCATGATACAGTTCTCCCTTGGTTCTCCTACTACTTTTCCAATGCCTCCTGGGTCTCATTTGCTGGATATTCCTCCAGATCATGCTTACTAAGTGTGGGCATTCCACATGACTCAGTCTTGGGTTCTCTTCTCTTCTCCTGCTTCACTTAGTGATCTCATCATCTCCCATGGATTCAGTTATATCGCTGTGCAGATGATTTGACATTAGCCCTGAGTTTTCATCTTACATCACCAAGTGCCTCTTGGATATCTCTGACTAGATGTCTTTTCCTTTAATTTAACATGTTCAAAACTGAACTAAACATCTTTACCCTCCAAACCCTCCTCTCTTCCCAACTAACCTATTGGTGTAGAAGGTACCACCATTCTCCCAGGCTCACAACCTAGGTATCATGATTGACTCCTCCCTCTTGCTTCACATTTCCAGTCTCCTCACAAGTCTTCATTCCTATCTTCATAGCATCTCTCCTAATTTTCTCTCTGCCCACAGCCACCAACCTGGCATAGGACTCATCATTTCACCTATGGTCTGTTGCTATAGTCTTCTGATGGGCCTCCTTAAGTCAAGACTCTCCTCACTCCAGTCCATCCTACACCCCACAATTATAAGCGATCTTCCCAAAGTACAGATCTAACGATGAGGCCTCCTCAACCCACTCTATGAACTCCAGTGGCTCCTTATTACCTTTACAACTTAACTCTTTCCCATTCTCTTACACTTTACTCCCCTTCATGTTCTCTGTGATCCAGCTACGCTGGCCTACTTGTCCTTCATATATGACCCTCCATCTCCTGACTCAGGGACCTTCCACTGGCTTATGTACCTTGTGCCTGGAAGACTCTCCTTCTTCAGTTCTGTCTCCTGGCTTCCTAAAAGTCTCAGTTCAAATCTACCTCCCCTCTCCTCATCTCCTCTTCTCTCCTCTCCTTTCCTTCTTTCCCCAAACCTTAAACCTACTGCTCTCTGAAGTCCATAGATTGGACAACACTAGGCTCCTGCCCAAGCTCCACTTAAAGGCTGTTTTCTGAACCCTCCTGTATTAAGAGTGATTATCAATAGTAACTGTTGCTATTTCTCTCCCATCCTTATACAGTTATTTTTCTTTGCCTCATTAAAGGCGTCATCTCCTGATTACTTCTTCAACAGGCCTACTCACTGAATGGGCGTTACCTCACCCTAAGTGAGTATCTGAATAAACCTTGGCTTAAGGGACCAAGGTCTCCCATTGCATCCTGGGCCATCTCTGGTCATCCTGATGAATATCTGGTCACTGGACTCAGATGACTCTGAAAGAGAAGTTTGACTGATGACCTTGTACAGCCCTCCCTCACTCAAAACAAAGTCAAGTACAAGTCATGTCATCATTTCTCTGATGGCATGGTCTTCTTCGGCAACGAAGGATGGATAAAACAACAACCTTCTATAAGAGCTTTTCTCAGTCTTTACCCCACCTCCCCACTGCTGATGCTGTCCCTCTAAGATTACTTTCCACCTATACCATGTAAGGCAGCTAGATGGCACGGTGTATAGAGTGGAAGGCCTGGAGTCAGAAACACTCACTTTCCTGAGTTCAAATCTGGCTTCAGACACTTACTAACTGTGTGACTTGTTTGCCTCTGTTTCCCAATCTGTAAAATGATCTGGAGAAGGAAACGGCAAACCAGTCCAGTGTCTTTGCCAAGAAAACCCCAAACAGGGTCACACTTTCAGACATGACTGAAAAATTGAACATATCATATGTACATAGGTATTTGCATGTTTTCTTCTCCATATGACTGTGACTTCAAGAACAGGGATCATGCTTTGCCTTTTTTTATATCCCCAGAAATTACCACAGTGCTTGGCACATGCCAGGTATTTTCTAATACTCACTGACTGACAGATTATATGTATGTCCGGAGTATTACCACCTCACGCTGATAGAGCATTTGATGCTTTCCAAAAAGTTTGTAACAGACGCAACCTCAACTGGAGACACATAGTGGCTTAGTGGGTAACAAGCTGAACCTGAGACCAAGAAGACCTGAGCTCAATGAGCCATAAACTGGCTGTGTGACTATGGGCAAATCACTTATCTTTTCAGTACTCTAGGCAACTCTAAGACTGTAACTTACTGAGAAGGTGCCCATCTGAATTAGGAGGAACATCCTCATCTGGGAGTCGTCTAGACAAGTGTAATCACTTGGTCAGTCCCTCTCCCTCTCCTTCCTTCATTTGATCCCCACGACAATCCTATGAGGATTATGGAATGAAGAATACTACTTTCATTTAATAAATAAGGAAACTGAAAGCTAGAGAGTTGAAGTGATTTCCTCCAGGCCACTCTTATCTTGGCCTTTTTCTTCAGTAGTGCCTTGGGCTGCAGACCACTTCACCACTCAAGGTATTACTAATGCATGAAGTTCTGCTTGTAGAAATGAGGCTAAGTGATGGGCTATGCCTCTGCTGGGATTGGATCTATTTATTGCTTATTGGATATAGACTGCAGTATAATCCTCATTTGTGTAATTTTCTTTCCTTAACTGCATTAAGTGAAAATTTTTCTGCCTATGCAGTTAAAGTGTATGGTAACTGCTTGTACCCTCCCAACTTTTATAAGTTCAAATTTTCCCCTTTGTAGTTTCTTTAAGAAGTCACACCAAACAGGTCCTGCCCTATCCATCCATCCCCGGTTCTAAGATAACAGTAGCTTTTTCAATCAGCCAGTGAAGAATTTCTTAAGTCTACTATGTGCCAGGCATCGTGCTATGTTCTGGGGATGCAAAGACAAAGATGAAACAGTTCTTGCCCTCAGAGAGAGACCATTCATTCTGACATAGCCAAATGCTAATGCTTTTGGATGTGCCAAGGTCAATTTGTGCAAAAGACCAATCATGAGGTAAGAAAGTGAATCCACTAATCAATATACCCCAAACCCTTTAAGGCTGATCAAAAACAGAACTGTATTGATAAACTCTGCCAGAAGCAAGGTTTTTTTTCTATATATAAAAAAAGCAAGTCAGCCTCAAAAATTATACTGTTTTGTAGTAAATTACTTACTGACCTCCACAGATATGAGAATTCACTACTGGTATATATACATGAAGACTCATCCCTGGCATCAGGAAGAATATCAGAGACACTTGTATTTCAACACTCTATTGTCTTGGGATCCAGCCAGATGTCTATAAACCTTTAATATCCTTCAATAAACCTCCACCGAGTGTATATGATACACTGGCCTCTGTCTTCGCTCTTCAGTGTCAAGGTGATAATGGTTACCACAAAACCTTATATTTAAAGAGCATTTGCTGCTAAATGTTGGGGAATGAGCTAGAGAGACTGATCACCTTTCTGCCTTTGAAATGAGGTCCTTGAAGTGCAGAACTGATTAAAGGAAGAATCAAGATAAAAGTTTAGGTTTCTTCATTGTCCTTCCATTGCCCTCTGTCCATGTCAAACCGCTGAGTCCACAGAGCACATAGAGGACATTTTGAATGTATAACAAAAGATATATTTCTAACAAAAACATGGAAATGCTTCTAGTTCTCAATATAACATGTATTAAAGATTAGGTATTATACCAGGGGTCTAGAAGGGAAGACAAAATACACACTTGGGCACCTATGCCTAGTCAGGAAGTAATCTGTAAATCTTTTTACTGCAATAAGGAATAACATTTATTTCTCTGCATCCTATCTTAGAGCAGCAAATGGTTTACATATCCTCTGAATATACACATGTTGTTCTATAATTAGCTTCGATATTCCTCAGTTTCCCTTATTACTTACATATATGATGAAAAGATATTGACTCCTGCATATAGTAAGTTTCCATAGTCCATAGTATCTTTTTGTATATCCTTTTACAGAGTACTAGTATAACATAACTATTTGTGAACCTATCTGTTCAGAAAAAAAAGAAACTCATCCTTTCTATTAGTCTAGAGATCATAACACATACTGGACACAGACTTAATATGAGTTACCTTGAGAGCATGCAACTCAAGATCAGGGATTTCTTTCACATGACCAATCACCATAACAAGAAGTCATCTGAACTAGCTGGTGTTGCCATTATCAGCATTTTCTCCTCTTTTGAGAATAAGAGGAACGGGCAACAAGTAAAATGTGGGCTATTTCAATCCTGGTCTTTGGATAAAATTTCCCAAGGGGATAAGCCCTTTGAGCATCATGGGACGCAGGGGTAGCTAAGCATCTGATGGAGCTTAAAGACCTGTGTTTCCTTTCTCTTCATTAAATTATTCAACCTTTAAGATAGGTATATTGAATAATCACTTTATCTGAACCTTGAAAAAGATTGGTTTCATGGACTACATTCTAAAGAGTCCTACAGTACTTGAATATTATTTTGCCAATTAACAAATGCAGTGCTTTTAGGAAGCTTTTTCAATGCAGTATGACTCCAAGTAACTCCATCACAAATAATAACTTATATTTTTATAGTGCTTTAAGACTTACAAAGCATTTTATTCCCAATCACCCCATGAGGTCAAAAGTATAAGTGCCCTATATTCAGAATTGAAATGGATTCCAGTTGAAAGATAAATTAGCAAGTTTATTTAGGTCAGGTTCCCCCTCAGTACCATTCAGTGGAAAGAGCACTTAGCTAGAATAAGATATGAGCTATAATCTGGGTTGTGCTATTTAATCTTGACCAAATCACTTCATTTCTATGGGTCTCAGTTTCTTCTTCTGTAAAACTAGGGAATTAGAAGAAATGGCCTCCACTATAGTGCTCTTGTCATGTCTCACCCTGGTGGAGAGCTGACCCTAGGCTCTCAAAGGCTATGCATATTCCTACCAATCTGGGAAGGCTTTATGTACAGTCCAGATGATGACTATGCGTCATCCTATGAATATTAATCTAATTCCCTTATCAAGGCTCATCATCATATTGGCCACAAGATGATAAAATTTTCGGTCATAGAAACACCCAAAAGACTTTCTACTAAGTTATAGAGGCTCTGAAAAAGTACAGGAATGCCATATGGATGAAATTAGAAACCCTGCTCCAGGATAAGTAGGCTAGGTGATCTCAAAAGTTTTTCCCCAGCCCTGAGTTTGGTGCCACAAAAGCAGAAATAGAATTAAGAAGTTGGAAATGACAGGTTAGCAGAGGTGAATTCACTGCCACAAGGGTCAATAGGCACAAAATTGCCATGAGCTGGGTGGCTTGTTCCAGCCTCAAGTCAGCACCTGAAGCAAGAAGGTGCTAATGATACTGTAGGGACAGCAGAGGAGAGAGCCAGGCAGCAAGCAGTGAAGAAAATCCAAATTCGAACTAATCTCATCTGAATTTATGATAGCACCAACCATATTTAAAGGGTCAGTGAGAACAGTCTGAAAAGCTGAACTGAGCTGTCTAATAATAAAACATCAAGTCAAAACAACAAGAGGTTCTCTCTTTATTGCTTAAAAAAAAATGAACTCCAACAAAGCAGCAAGCCACTTTCCCAGGCTAGAAGGAAGTGATAATTATTTCCAAAGGTCTGTAAACAAAGCAATTTTATTCCTTGTTGGGTTAGTAAAAATAAAAATTCAGCTTTTACCAACCAGTCTTTTATAATTGTTGTATGTCCTCACACTCAGACAAGACAGGGGAAACTGAGGTACTGAGAAAGGGAAGTGCCTATGGGGCATTTGAACAACATTATCATGGATTTTGAGTTACAAGAGAGCTTGCAGATCATTCTGTCAAACTATTTCATTTTACAGAAGGAACAGCTGAGAAACAGAGAACCAGGTCACATCATTAATCACTAGCAGAAGTAAGAGTCAAACCCTTCTCTTCTGACTCCAAATTCAGTGCTATTTCTACTATACATAACAAAAATCCATCGATCAAGTTTCCAAATAAACCAAAAAACCAACATTTAAGAGACTAACATTTAATTGAGTTTTTTCACTTTTAAGGGTCAGCTAAGGATCCTTAGACATCCGGCCCATCCCACTTAGCCAACCTCATTTCTCATTATTTTCCAAAGGAGAACCTTGTGTTCCAATGAGAAGTCCTTTCATTAGGAAGGTCTCTGATTCTCCCAGTGTGTTGCTTATGCCTGGTTCTCTGTTCCAATTTCCCACAAAATCCTCTCTTTTGTCAGAACTCTTATGCAGATTTCATTCACCTTTCCAAGTCCACTTCCCCAGTAAGGCCTTTAGACCATACTGATCTCATCTGTGTCTCCAATTAAATTTTTTTTGTTCCCTCAGAGTTTATTCTCTGTTGGTCAGAATCTGTTTTCTAATTATTGTATGGCCCTCGAACTTGCAGATAACTTTTAAGGGCAGGAGACTATGTCATACTCTTCTTTTTACCATCTCAGTGCCCAGCACAGTAATGTTCACATAGTGTATGATCATTAAACGTTCAATGAATGATTTACTCTTTCAAACAAATGGTTATTAAGTACCTCCTATTATCAGGCTACTCATCATTGGGGGAGATAATGAAATTCAATAAGATACCAGAGCACTTGGCTCTTACAGTCTAGTAGGGGAATAAATAATCACCACTCTAGTTTTAGACTATTATTATAGCTTCATAATTGGTCTCCCTGCTTCCATCCTCAACCCTTCCTAAGTCTGATCATGCCACACCCCTGCTCAAAAAGTTCCAGGGGCAACCTAGTGTCTATCAGTGAGAACCTGAAAAGACCTTAGCCTGAAAAAGCAATGGTCATCCATTGCATTATGGGTCATCTACAGTCATCCTGATGACTATCAGGCCACTGGATCCAGGTGACTGTAGAGGAGAAAGTAAGGCTGGTGACCTTGCACAGACCTCACTCACTCAAATCTAAGTCAACTGCAAGTTATGTCTTCATTCTTTGATGTCATGGTCCTCATTGAGAAGGTAGGACAAACACAATTGTCTGTCAATCAAAATACAGACTTTTCAGCCTGCTATACAAAGTCATCTATAATCTGGCACCAACCTATCTTTTTCAAATATGAGTCATATTCTTCCCCTCTGATGCATGCTACAGTTTAGCAAAATTGCACTATAAAGTGATGCCTAGGCCTCCAATTCTATTTGTAACTTGTTTGCATTCCCACAAGGCCCCCGGTACCTGAAATGCACTGACTCGTTGGGTCTACCTATCTGAACCATTCTCTTCCTTCCAGGCTCAGCCAAGGCAGCATGTCTTCTGGGAAGCCTTTCTTGATTCACCTCATTCCCATCCCCCAGTTAGTGTTCTCTTCCTCCTCAAGTTTCCTTTTATTTTTACTTATTTTTGTATATATGCATTGTCACCTTTGACTGTTAGTTCACAGAAGAGGCTTACAATTTTGCATTTGCAGCTGTTAGGAAAAAATGCCTTGTACACCGTAGGGACTTAAAATGTTTGTTGAATTCAATTGAATTTATAATATGCAATATTGCATGATAAGTGCATTAGGGAGATTCAAAACAAAGTGCTAAATCGAGTCTGAGGGGGAAAGTCTGACTGATGATTTGTTGTAGCGTCATACCAAGAGAACCACAGACACCATTTGCCTACTCTCCACTCTTCTCCAGCTGGGAATGGGGATTTAGGTGCTAATCTCTTGGAAGAGAGGGAAAAAAACCCAAAGCATAATATTTCCTCCATACTTAACCCAAGTATAAATAAGGATGTTTATTCTGGGCAATTTTCCTATTACCATCCCACCAGGTAGCCCTGTGTGGTCTGCTCCTGTAACTAAGCTTGTTTCCTAGCATCTACAGACTTGACTTTTGAGCCCAGATCATCTGAGTTTCCCAAGTTGTTTCCCCCTTGGTCACTCCCACATCCTTAGGCTCCTGTCTTGTAACTAACCAGAGGATGAGCTCACAAACAATAGCTGCTTTTCATACAGGTGGAGGCTAGGCAGTACCTCATACATGCATTCAAAAACGGTTATTCAGTGTCAACTGTGTACAGAATGCTAAGTTGGTATCTGAGGAGCAAAGTTCAGGAAAAATGGGGTTCCTGCCTCAATTGGGATTATTGTCTAGAAGAAAGATAAACATCGAAAACTGTATATCATTGTAAGATCAATGCCTTTTTGATTTGTTCTTAAGTGGTACTGGAGTTTTGCTCATATAGGGAACTTACAGTAAGATTCTTCTACCACTGGGGATCCCCAAGTTGCCTGGTATACTGAGAAGTCAATGGACTTATCCAGGATCTCATAACTAGAACATACAAGAGACAAGAATAGGGCTTCCTGACTCTGAGGCCTACTCTCTACCCACTATGCCATGTTGCATTTCAACAAGTATGCTACAATAGATTAAAACAAAATAGCATGTGAGGTCTGAGAAATGGTTATTAACTGAGGGGAATAGAGAAGGCTTCATAGAGATGACCTTTGAGTTGACCTTTAAAGAATAGGTAGAAATTCAATAAGTCAATATGGAGAGGGGAGGGTACAAGAAACACCGTGAATGCTCAGAACGATAACAGAAACTGGAGAACTAATAGGACATTTAAGTCACTCCATATTTAAGTCCAGCTAAATCTGACGGGGTCAAACATGCAACCCAAGGGGTTCATGAAGCTCATAACACTCCCAAGTTTGACTTCAACCAGTTTAAAATGTAATTGGAAAATATTAAACAAAAATTAATAAAATAAATAAATATTAATAATAATATAAATATAAATATTTATAATATAATAAATATTAATAATATAAATAAAAATATTAATATTAATGATAAATAAAAATTAATAAAAATAAAAATTAATTAAAAAAGAAATACATAAAAATTTCTAAGTCAATATGCAGCCCACAGGGATCCCTATGTACAGGCCTTAATTTCTATTTGAATTTGACACCACCAGGCTAATGCATGAAGAAGTTATGAAGAATTAGAGTGGGAGGCCACTGGAAAGATGGATAGATTCTGGAGGGCCATGAATGCCATGGAAAGAAGTTTGAATTTTCCTTGGAAGGTAATAGGGAGCCACTGAAGATTTTTTGAGCAGAAGACTGAAACAACTACATCTGTTTCTAAAAGAATAGTTCCAGAAAGACCTATATCCTGGAGCAAAGAATTTGAAACCATTTATCCAGTGATCTAATGCTTCCCAGCCTGTGGCATTCATCATCTTGCTTAATGATTTCCCTTATCATTAATGTATTCATTATTCATTGACTGTAATCTGACTGGTGCCTTTAAGACACTTGCAGTCACAAACGCTCTAGAGCCCTCATCAGACCTCTGTCCTTTTGTGACCTGGAAAAAGTCATCGAGGCTAACAGCTTGTCTAAAGAGTCCTACAGTATTTGAATATAGTTTTGCCAATCAAATTAAGTGTGGTTTCTGAACCAAATATTAGCATATTATGAAAACCAGCAGCTCCATGCGCAAATAAAAATAGCTCCCATTTCTATGAAGCTTTCAGGTTTGTTTATACTTTCCTCACAACAACCCTGTGAGTCAGGCTCTGGAAAGACCACAAATGGAAATGGACTAGCTACCAAAGACAAACGAACGGGTTTCTTTTGGTCAGGTTCCCCCACACTGGGGCAGTGGAAAGAATGCTGGATTGCTAGTCAAAAGACCTGGATTCAACTCTTGGCCCTATTTGTGTGACCTTATAAAAATCTGTGAAATGAGTGAGTTAGACAAAAGCAGGAGTTAGCAATCTAAGACCAGCAGTCCAAATCCTACCTAACTGCCCTTTCTGGTTAGAGGAAATATGTAATTTTTCTTCCCGTATTCAGTTCATGATTCCTGGATTCTATCCAAAGGTTATGCATTAGTAAGCCTGGAGTCAAGAAGACTCAAGTTAGAATATTATCTTCAGAAACTTACTAGCTGTGTAACCCTGGCTGTCACTCAACTCCTATCTGCCTCAGTTTCCTCAATTGTAAAATGCTCACAATAATAGCTCTAGCAACAACACTGGGTTGTTGTGTGAATCAAATGAGATAGTATTTGTAAAGTGCTTAGCACAGGACCTGGCACATAATAGGTATTTAATAAATGTTTGTTTCCTTCCCTCCATGGACCTCTTGTGGGTCTGTGGGCCCCAAGTTAAGAAACTCTGATGTAGAAGGTCATTGTGAAAGCAAGAGTTTTTGTTGATTCGAGTTTTCCCCCATTCCCTTTCCTTCTGTCTTTTCACATAAGGAGTTCTAGGTCAATAGAGTATCTTCCCATTACTGGTAATGATGGAGCTGTTGGTTTTCATAAGTTATTGGAGTTTATATGATTTAGAGGCAGAAGAGACCTTGGAAATCATCTAATCATCTTTTATTTCACAGATGATGAAACTGAAGTCCAGACATGATTTACAGCCTACTCAAGTTCCCACAGGTGTCGTGCAATAGAACTGGGATTTGAACCTCTCCCTCTAGATTGCATGCTCTTTTCACTGCTGAGTGACTTCTAGATGCTGACTGCAATCCATCTGTTACTCTCCACTTCCTTATCAGTTCAGATTCCTTCCCACAGGTCCAGGGGGAAAAGGTAGTGGGGAAGGCCATTTTAGCCAGGTTATTTATTCTGTACCAAATATGAAACAGGCTCTCCTAGGTTTGGGGTGAAAATATGCTTTGAAGAACAGTCAGAAGAGTCCTATATTTACTGGACATTTACTGCTGCCACTTTATGGGAAAAATTAGTCTTTTATGCTTTCAGTAACGATCCCCTAGGTTCTCCTTTCAAACCAGTCTGCTCATAAATTCCTTGTTTTTATAGTAGGGCAGAAATATTCTCAAGCTTACTTCTCTTCTGTCACAGGAACATCTGGCCAGAGAAAGAGAAACTGCTGGAAATGAGAAGGTAAAGGCAGAGCTCAGAGAGGGCAAAAGGGACCTCTGAGGATCCAGAATACTTTCTTTCCCCTGACTTGATCTTCTGTAATGTAAACAAAAAGGCAGGCCTCAGTAGATAACCCAGAAAGTCTACCTGTGAAGCACCGAATTTCTTATCAACACAAGGCCCCCATGAGGACTAAGCAAAGATTTTCCTTTCCTTTTTGGGCTTTGCTGGGGGTGA
>CM053769.1:28391102-28413293 GCA_028658325.1 Potorous gilbertii
CAAATGGGGAGAAAATTTGGAACCCAAAATTTTGTGAAAATGAATGTAAAACATTAAATAAATAAATTTATATTAAAAAACAAAAAACTATTGAATGGATAAATAATACCAAGAGTTGGTTTTATGAAAAAAACCAATAAAATTGATAAACCTTTGGCCAATTTGATTTTTTAAAAAAGGAAAAAGAAAACCGAATTATCAATATCAAAAATAAAAAGTGTGATCTAACCTCCAATAAGGAGAAAATTAAAACACTAGGTAGAAACTGATCTCCCCAACTGTATGCCTATAAATCCAACAATCTAAATGAGATGGATGATTATTTTTAAAAATAAAGATTTCCCAGATTGACAGAAGAGGAGATTGAATACTTAAATAGCCCCATCTCAGAAAAAGAAATTGAATAAGCCATCAATGAACTCCCTAGGAAAAAATCTCCAGGGCCAGATGGATTCACAAGTGAATTCTATCAAACATTTGAAGAACAGTTAATTCTAACCCTATATAGACCATTTGAGAAAACTACCAAAAAAGGAGTCATATCAAATTCTTTTTATGAAACAAATATGTTTCTGATACCTAAACCAGGAAGAGCCAAAACAGAGAAAGAAAACTGCAGACCAATTTCTCTAATAAATACAGATTCAAAGGTTTTAAATAAGATATTAGCAAAAAGAATACAGCAACTTATCATGAGAATAATACATTATGATCAGGTAGGTTTTATACCAGGAATGCAGGGCTGGTTCAATATTAGAAAAACTATTAACATTATTGATCACATCAACAACAAAACTAACAGAAATCACATGATTATCTCAATAGATGAAGAAAAAGCCTTTGACAAAATACAACACCCCTTCCTACTGAAAACACTAGAAAGCATAGGAATAAATGGGGAGGGGGAAGGAAGGGGAATATCTAAGATATATGGAAGTGATTATTGAACACTAAAAACAAATAAAATAATTTAATTTAAAAAAAATCTATCTACATACCTCATGAGTTAGAGGGGTAGTTCTACTGGAATATCAAAGGGAATCTGTCCTCAAGTATGTGCTGTTCAATATTTATTTAGAAATAAAAACATAGATGGAATGCTCATCAAATTCTTAGAGGGATGCTTACTTATTGAATGAGAGGTTGGATCCAAAAAGATCTTGACAAGTTAGACTAATGGGACAAACAAAATGCATATATTCCTATTAAATTAGATCTTAACATCCTACACCTGGGATTTTTTTTTTAAACAGTTAAGAGACACAAGAAATGAGAAGGTATAGATAAAGAATAATTCTTATTGTGAAAAGACTGAGGATTTTAGTGAATGGCAAGCTTAATGAGTCAACAGTGTGAAATTGCAGCCAAAAGAGCAACTGTCATCTAAGACTGCATTAAGAGGTGTAAAGTATACAAATATCTAAGACAATATCCAGACTATTATCCTTGGTGCCATGTTTTACGAGGGATATTCTCAAACTGACTGTCTTTCACATTTCAACAACTGACAAAAAGTAGGATGATTAGACTTGTTTTGCTTATTTCTACCCTTTCTACAGGGAGTAGAAGTGGCAGATTTTACAGAAGAAAGGTAGATTTAGGCTTAAGGTGAGGAAAAATTTCTCAACCTCAACATCCTGGAGTGGAATATCATTGAATATGCTGAAGGAGACGCTGAATGACGATTTATTGCAAATGTGATAGAAGGCTTTTTTTTTATCAGTTGTAAGATAACTGTTTAATTTCTTTGCATCTCTTAGATTCTGTGATCTGAGACCTTTCCTATCCTCTTGGATTCTTCTCAACAATGAACAATGTTCTTCTGACTCATCTAAAAAGTACCTTGTGACATTCATTCTCTGCTCATTCATTTTATGCTCCCACATAACAACCAGTCTCTACCTCTACCTATTTTCGTACCTACCCCTGTCACCTTTCTGTCTCCCTTAGTTAAATTCCAGGGTAATCAATCCCATCAGCTGTTCCTCCAGCAAATCACAATATTTGTATATGCCTCTCCATTTTCAATATTAATGTGTCCCAATCTCTTGACAGTTGTGGTCCTTGGGTAAGAAACTCTATAATCTACCTATTCTCCCCATTTTTAAGGAAATAGAATAGAATGCCAACAAAAGGACACTAGACTTGGAGTCCAAAGTCAGGATTCATTAGTTGTGCAACTCAGGCAATTCACTTAATCTCTCTGTGTTTCAGTGTCATCATCCATAAATGGGGATGATATGTTCGCATAATATACCCCATATTTGTAAACAGTGGGTAAAGAGTTAGTGCATAGGGAAGAGATCAAGGATAAGGGAGAGACTAGTCCAAGGATCAAGCTCTTGGTGAATCCAAAAGGAGAATGGATTGATGACCAGATAGAATGACTTTGGCAAGAACAGCCAACTCTTGATCATAAAAGAGAGGTTGGGCATAGACGTAGAAGCGGTTTTGACCTATGGTATATGGGAGAAGAAGGAGTTCATGATAAATACCTTTTATATTCTCAGGAAGGTAGAATGTAAGAACATCCACTAATGGATGTGGTAATAAATCACTGAGGGCTTGAGGAAGAGGCTTAAAATAGTCATTAAAGGGAGTAAGATACAGAGAAGAATAACATTTTTGCCATACAACAGATAAACCAAGTTTGTTAGAATTCTATATTAAAGAAATCTTCAAAGATTTGCTTGAGGGCTTGAGATTTCATCTTTTGAAGGAAAGTACATGAACTTTGGAGCTCCCTCAGGCCTTTTTCCACTTACTTCCAAGCTCATAGAAGTGTTCAGATGACTTAGGTGGTCAGAAATCTTGCCTCTAGATTCAAAGGGGCATGTATATTAACACTGACACCCACAAACAATAATTCCTGAGTTGAAGGTAAGTATATGAGTATTTCCTTTGGTCCAAATTACTAAAAACAAAACTAGAAATAAAAACAAATAAATAAAAGCATCCCAAAAATGTCCACCATGCTTTAAATTCAAATTACGAAGATTGAGAGGGTCACTCAGAGGGAGTACAATCCATAATTCTATCTGAATGCATAGTTGCATGACTTCTGGTCAAACCTCAAGCCTCCCACCTCCCACAAAAAATCATAGAATATTAAATCTGGAAAGTACCTTTGAGGTCATCTAATCTACTCTAAACTCTTCTCCCTATTTTACAGATAAGGCAGCTAGGTGGTACAGTGTGGAGTGCAGAGTGCCAGGACTGGAGTCAGACATATACATCTTTCCGAGTTCAAATCTGGCCTCAGACACTTCCTATCTGGGCAAGTCACTTAATCCTCTGTGCCTCAGTTTTCTCATCTGTAAAATGAGCTGGAGAAGGAAACAGCAAACCACTATAGTGTCTTTGCCAACAAAACTTCAAATGGGGTTGTAAAGAGTTAGACAACAATTCTACAGATGAACAAACTAAGACCCAGGCTAAATGGATTGCCTCCACCTGTGGTGACTAATACAAGAAACTTCACCCTCAGGGCTTTATTCCTTAAATTAAGGTTCCAATCTCTGCTTAAATGCTCTTAGGGGGAGGATAATCACTAAAGTTATTCCTTTAATTCCTAAAATTCCTCCCATGAATGATTAATATGAAAATGGGTTTTGATGAAGGGACAGAAACAAAAAGCAGGGAGGCCATGAGTTCCTAGCAAGAGAAGAAGGGCCTCCATACTACCACCATTGAGGAAAGGAAAAGAAGTGAGGAGAAAGTTTGGCCATGAATTCAATTCCACCAGTCCTGGTGAAGCATCTGTTCTGTGTAGGGTACAATAGTAGATAGACCCTGGGGAGATACAAAGCCAACATACAGAATAGTTCCTTTCCTCAAGAACCTTCCATTCTCTTGTGAAAGGAAGTATACAATTCATACATATTACATAAGATAACAGGAAAAGATAGGACTGAGACCCGGGGAAAGGTTTCATGGAAAAAAGAAATTACTGAGCAGAACCTTGAAAGCAGATAAGAATTATAAGAGACAAAGTTTAAAGTGAGACATTTCAGGTGTGATTTCAGGTGAGAGAGATGGCCTCTTTCAGAATGTGTGGAGACAGGCAATGGAATAACAAGTTTGGAGAGCTGTTACTTGTCCAATTTGGATAAAATATACAATTCACAAAGTGGGATGGGATTATGAGAAAGAAGTCTGAAAATGTAAGTTTGAATCAGCTGTGAAGGACCTTCATGGCAGGCTGAAGAGCTTATGTTTGGGAGCCACTGAAGGTTTTCGAATAGTAGAATGCCAGGAAGAGACCTTTGTCTTAGAATAATCCTTTCACTAGCTCTGTGAAGGTTGAATGGGAGAGGAAGTAGAACAGAAGTGGGGAGAGCCATTAGGAAGTGATTTATTGTAGCTGAGGAGAAAGGTGATCAAAGCTTTAACTTGTTTTCACTAATACAGATTGAATCCACTTCAAATTTGTTAGTATTTTCTAGGGAGCTATCCAACACAAAAATAGGCTAGATGACTTATCAACAATTGAACAGTAAATGCAGAGGTACCATCTATGATTTTAAAGCACAGCCTTCTAAACCACACTGCCTCTTCTGCTGTTCTTTTCTTTTTAGAGGAAGAAGTGGTTATTAGAGGAGAGATTGAAGCTACAATTTCAATGGTATAGGGCACTCCAGGAAAGCAAATTCTGTCCAACAATAGTTTGCAACTGCTCTGCACTATGTAGTCTCATAGTGTTAGCTGTGACATTAAGAAGCTAAGGGACCATCCCTGGCCTAAGGTGCCTAGACAGATCAGAGATAGGACTGAAACTCTGGGCTTCCTGGCTGACTCTCTAACATCAGTCAATCAATGAATAAACATTGATTAAGCCCCTACTATGTACCAAGCCTTTTGCCTCTCACGGCTTCTGTTTTTGATAATGTCATCAAAATCCAATGCCAAAAATTATTCTTTTACATAATCCCAGAAAAGGCAGCACACAAAGAGGCCCCAAGACAGTGCTCAAAATACCTACTTGGCCTGGTTAGCTTCCTTTTCAGCCTCTCCGGGAAGAGTGGCACTTGGTAAATGACCATTCTCCACTGCCTGCCTCAGCACCTAAGCACGATAAACTAAATGTCAGGGAAGCAAGTGAAATCAAGGACCTGTTTGAATAATTTATATGAGTGTTACTTCTATAACTTCAACACATCCAAGTCTAAATGCAAGATGCAGGAATGATTGCAAGATAGTCTACTCTCTACAAATTGAGGCAAAGAGGAACAAACTGACTGTATTTTGCTAGGTATTAAAAAAACACAGGAAAAGCAATAAACTAGACAGAGGCTGGCATGGGGTTTCAACAGCCCTTTTCTGAATTGTGTGCTGAAGTAGAATTGGTAGCAATAAACCCAATAAAGAAAAACGACATATACATAAACATCTGCAAATATATGTACCTCTACACATACATAGCCAAACATGTCACAGTCTAGCAAATAAAAATAGTTGATATTCATAACACTTTAAGGTTTGTGAAGTATTCTATATATGAAGCACCTCTCTTGATACTATGGCCTTAGGGACACTGGATTCCAGAAATGGCAACAAATGAAGCAGGGTCTTTTCCCAGGATCCACCAGTTTTGGTAACATGGAATTTGTATGTGAGAATTCTAGGAGAAAGAAATAGGAAGACAGCCATCTCGGGTGCATTTTGGAAGGTGAGTGGAGTGGGGAAAGAAAAAAGATAGGGAGTGTACCCTTGGCTCCATATCAGATATAATTCCCCACTTCCACCTACAACCTCCTAGGACAGGAACCATGTGAGTTCCTATTGTGAAAGATGAGTGGAAGTCAAGCAACAATTCTTTCCTGCACCACATTTTCCTTGCCAAGAACTGATGAGGATGGATGTGGTAAGACACCAGAGCACACTTTGCTTCTTAAGTGGAACTTAACTCAAAGCTATATGCCCATTAAGCTTGGGAACAAAACGAACCTAGTAATGGCTTCCTGGTCTCTCTATGGGAGATGGTGAAGCTTAGAAAGCAAGCAATTCTGTTCCCCACAGAAGGCAGCTCAGGCAGCTGTTTCCTCATAAATGATTTCTTCCCCATTTGTTTGTCACTACTGGCCTTACATATGAGTTTCTTACTCACTATTGTATAAATAAAAATCAATTCGCAACAAATCTTTGTCCATTGTGATGATCGGTGGCGGGGTGGAGTATTTGGGACGAGGGTTTGATTCTTTTAAGAAATGGGAGACATTCTTGCTCTAGCATGGCTTGGGCAGGGTGAGTTCCAAAAACAAGAGAACTGTATTATAGTCATATTCTCTAAGTATATGCGAGTTTTCCACAAACAGGGAAGTATATACGCAGATGCCATGATTTATATGTCCCTTGATCAAACAGAGAGAAGCCCTGGAGACAAATGAGACCCTAGGAAGGGCCAATCTCCTGACGTGGTTTGGGGAATCAGAGCTCCCTCCTCTGAGAGCCCTACCTCAGCTGTAAACCCCTCAGGGACAGAACCACGGTGAACACCACACTCTACCCCACACATCCTCCACGGGATATCCTACTAAACGTAGAGCTGCCCCTCCCCTGCCCTGATGAAGGCATGCCCATTGCATGTACTCTGTCTCATTTGGTCCTCATAACAACCCTAAGCACTGTTATTATAGTAATAATAGTATAACTACTATTCTTAACTATTCCTATTCCCATTTTAAAGAAGAGAAAACTGAGTCTGAAAAATGTTAAATGACTTTCCCCTGATCACTAGGCTACAAAGCTTCAGAGACAGGATTAGAAGCAAGAGCTTCCTGACTCCAGCTAAAGATTTTGGGAAGACACTAAGGCATCTGATTCCTTTGTAACACATGCTTTTGATATTTCTTTCTAATCTCCTTTCAGATATAGTTCATTCATTCAATTCAGTTCAACAACACATTTAAGTACCTATTGGGTACAAAGTACCATCTGAGGTCCAGAAGGAGATAAACAGTTTAAGGTTTGATCTTTGTTGTCAAAAAGCTTAATGTATAGTTGGGAATATCAGACACCAGTAATTCATAGTTTCATGTAGCAAAAATTCTTTAGATGGTACAAAATAAAACATTATGTGAAACTTACAGGAGAAAAGTCTTTATAACAGAATGAGAGGGATCAAAGAAGTCTTCATGGAAGATATGGTTGGGCTTCAAAGGATAGGTAGGGATTGAATAGATAAGAAGGAGAAGGTAGGACCTCGAAACCACCAGGGAGAGACTATGTGCCAAGTCACAGAGGTAAGAGAAAACACAGTAGGTGTATCAGTGAACAAAGAGTCCTTCAGTTTGACTGGGGCTTAAAGTGTGGGAAAAGAAATAGGAAATACGTCCAGAAAGGTAGGATAATATCCATCTATGGAAAGCCTTGAATACTAAGCAGAAAAGTGAACTTTACATCATAGGCAATAGGGAGCAATTGAAGAGTTTTGAGTAAAGGAGCAACATGAACAGGTCTATATATAATAATAATAGCTGCTATTTAATGTAGCATTTAAAGGTTTACAAAACACTCTTAAGTACTTTCAATTAAGCCTTAAAAAACCTATGATGTGATGTAGTCACTCACTACAAGCATTAGCCTCAGTTTTCAAATGAAAATGTCGTCAGAAAACTTAACTGATTTGTTTATGGTTATAGCTTTTTGTTGTCATTGTTTTTCAGTCATGTCTGACTCAGTGACCCCATTTGGGGTTTTCTTGGCAAAGATACTAGAATGGTTTGTCATTTACTTCTCCAGCTCATTTTGTAGATGAGAAACTGAGGTAAACAGGGTTAAATTAAGTGACTTGCCCAAGGTCACACAGTTGGTAAGTATCTGAGGCCAGATTTGAATTCAGAAAGATGAATCCTCTTAATTCTAAGTCTAGCACTCTGTTCACTGCATCACCTAGCTGCCCATGGTTATAGCCAGTGTAGCAGAAGAAGGATTTAAACCCAGTTCTTTACTAAATCTTACATTCTTTTTTATGACATATACCGCACTTCTTCTCAAGATTATTTTGGCAGTGATATGGAGGGTGGATTAGGGAAATAAAGTGTGATGGGGAGAAGACTTGTTAAAACAATACTGTAATATTCTAATCAGTTGGTAAGAGGAAGGTAGTACCAATAGATAGGTAAAGCATTTACTCCATGCTATGCAGAGTTCTAAGTCCTGGGGGTACAAAAACAAGCAAGCAAGATAACTCTTCAAGGAGTTTTACTCACACAAAGAAAGAAAATAATAAAAAGGGAATCTGGAGGGAAAGATGGCATGATATCAAAAGTGCTAGGAGTGATAGGGGGGCATGGATCCAAGTAAGATCAGGCCAGAGTTGGCATGTTAGAGTCCAGGAGGTCATGAGAAGGAGATGATAGCCCAAATAAAACTGCACAGCATGGAGTCTGATGAGAACAAGAGTACAGAGAGAGGATGATGCAAAGAGACGTTTCAGAACTGTCTCTGTTACCAGTCACTCTACTGACTTTTATCAAGTTTTTCATTCCCTGAGACCTTTCCTCTTTACTACAGTGTTCCTGCGTATAAATGGGTATGTTTGGGTGACTTCGTTCTACCTTGCCCTATCTGGTTTTTGGCAAAAGTGAAGTCCTTGGGACCCTAACTGAGAGCAGTATGGATCTCTTAGATGGGGTTCTGACTCTGTCTTCTACCACATGGAGATGAGGCCCCTGGGTCCCCTCTCAGAACACTGGGCTCTGTAATAGCCCCATTTCCTGTGATGGGATTGGGACATATTATCTTTCACTAACCCAAGCTTATCTCAGTTCCGTGCTTCTGTAGGATCTTAGGAGTCTTTTATCCACTCTTCTACCAGAGGGAGAAGTTTTCTTTGGCTGATTTTCTTAGGGTTTCTTTACCACTGTTAACTTCTGTGCATTTTTAGGGCTTTACTGGGGTGGGGGGGTGCTTATAGGTCTATGCTTATAGGAACAGAGCTTCTTCTAACATGTCACCATCTTGCCACAATCTTTTATTATATGAACTATTGTTTAGCTGTTCTCTACGTATGGTCTTTGCAGTCTAGGCTTGCACTGTGGATTTTTTTTGTAAGTCAAGTAACTGATAAGTCCTTTAGCGATCCTCCCAACCATAGTCTTTATTACTTAAGGGATGGCATTCTGAACCACCCCCGTGTGCTACAACTAGAGAAGGAAGGAAATAACTGTAGATGGATGTGACACGATACAGTCAGTTTCTTCTGCTCTTAGCAGAAAAGCAACTTTCCTCTTAGCTATATTACCAGTTACATCCCAACCATAAAACACATAGCTCTCATTTCCTCAACCGCCTTAGCCACAGTGCTTTTCAGCATTATTAAAGAACATAATCAAAATAAATAGAGAGGCTGAAAGACTGGGGAGATCTCTTTACATTGTCTGAATTGCAAAACAGCAGAGTTGGGAAAGAAATCAGTGAAAGAAATACCTCACTTGTGTTTATCTGGGCCAAATTTATGCAGGACTGACACACGCCCACTTTCCAGAAGTTAATAGTAATAGTAGTTTACAAACTAATGTGAAAGGTGATCTCATTGGATCCTTCAAACCACCCTGTGAGGCAGCTTTATAATTGTCCCTGTCTTATAGATGAGAAAACTAAGGTTTAGGGGTTAAATGACTTACCCAGATTCACTTGGCTGGTGAGTGTTTGAGGTGGTATTTGAATTTAGTTCTTCCATACTCCAAGTCCTGGGCAACCTACTTACCTAGGTGCTAATTAAGAGTTAAAGAAGAGCTTCCTTCTCCAGCTCATTTTATGGATGAGGAAACTGGGGCAGGCAGGAGTGAGTGACTTGCCCAGGATCACACAGCTGGTTAGTATGGGAGGCCAGATTTGAATTCAAGATGAGTCTTCATGATTCCAGGCCTTATCCTCTCTCCACTGTGGTACTCAGCCCCTCAAAAGCTAAATAGAGGAGTTTGTATATTGTTCCAGAGGCAATAATCACCAAATTTTAGAACTAGAAGAGATGCATTGGCCATCTAGTACAAACTGTGCGTTTTACAGAAGAGGAAACAGATCCCATAAGGCTAAATGGCTTATAAAAAGTTATACAAACAGTCAATATCAGAACTTGAACTTTGATTTCTTTGAACTCTTTTTCTTTCACACTTTGGTTTCTTCTTTGGTGCTGTTGATACGATAAATTTAAAATTAACTTGTAATTAAATTGTTCACTATCCTTAGATTCTCAAACAGGTTTAATAATGGTCTATGTAACAAAAGGTGGACATTTGACTTGGGGAGATGCACACTAACTACTATGGGTTATATTATGTGGGCCATTGGGTAAACCTAGACTGCTTAATAAAAAGTGAGATGAATAAATTGTGTTACCAAAAAATAGACAACTCAACAAATGGTACCTGTTGAGGTCCTTAATATATAGCAGCTAACTTTTTCTCCATTCCATTTTCTCTTATTTTAATCCCTCATTCAATAAATGGAACAAACTAAGTTACAATAAAAAAGAAAAAGAGTTAGAGGAAGTCTCTGGGTTTTGAACAATAAATAAGCAGATAGATATGAGCTTCTATTGTATACAGAGTACTGTATTTTATGCTAATTTTAGAAAAACTATAGTCCCCATCCTTCTGGAAGATAAGGCACCGACACAATCAGCAACTACACAGGGGCATTGAAAAGGTACAAAATAAAGTATGATGTTAAGTCTTTACCAACACAAGGACTCAGGAAAGGCTTCAAGGACAAGGTAGCATTTGGATTAGGCCACAAGTATTGGGTTCTTAATACAATTATTAGTGTTAGTATAGCAGGTTTGCTCCTATGGCCCACTACTCATAAGCTGTGTATCCAAAGACAAATCTTTATATCCCCTTTACAGTGATAAGGCATCAGACTCTTTGCCTAGACTTTCAGTAGATAATCTTCCAGGACCATAGATTTAGAGAAAGAAAGGTCCTTAGAAGTCAACTAGTCTAATGCCCTCATTTTACAGGAGAAGGAAGTGAGACCCTCCAGGAGGTGAGGTGATTTCTCCAAGGTCGCCCAGGTAGTGAACAGATGGTTGGGATTTGAATTCTGACTCCAAAGCGAGAGCACTTTCCACTGTGCCATTCTGAATGAACTCTAAAACACTGTAATACAAGATGACCGTCTAAGTGACATCTTGTCATCTTGATGATTAAAATTATGTCAGCACATTTGCTTTATTGTATGAATTAACACCTTATTCATGACCAAACATCAACTCCTTAATGGCCTATGAAAAGCAGCATCAATCTTCCAACTCATCTGAATGAAGACTTGGGGGAAACGCATCTAATTATCAGTAAGGAATGACTAGATGTCTTTTACATGTGTACATGTCCACAACCTGAAGTCAGAAACAGGCACAATAAACTCCACCACAGGTCATTCTTGCAAATTAACAGCCAGAAACTACTATAAAAGACCTAGACTTGGAAGAAATAGACAAATGATCAATTCCACCATGTTTCCTGCACTTTGCCTTCCAGGTTAGTAATGGTTTCCTAGCTGAACCTCTCCTCAAGCAATGGTTTTTCCTACTGTTTAATCCCTTGGATTTTGATGATCTGCCAGAGCCTGGGTACCATCCTAGCCTGGCTCCTAATCCAAGCCACACCTCTATTTTTTCAGAGTCTTTCTTCTGTTTCAGGCTTTTTCCTAATTGCCCACACAAGTGAGTCTTTCCTTGGATGGAATGTGACTCTCAGCACATTTGTGCCTTAGTTACACTACTCAGTCTTCTCTAGTGTTACTAGTTCTCTAGCTCTCCTACATAATCCATTTAAAAAAAAAAAACAAGCAAGGAGAAATGATACACAACTCAGATACATTATCAAGGCAGAATCAGATCTTGGAGTCTTTCCGTCATCATTCTTCCTCTTCTGGTATACGAACATCCAGGTGACAGCCCTACTCTCATACACAGTCTTTCATCAAGTCTCAATACACAGCTTGGGGCGCCTAAACTTTTCACTTGCCCTAGTACAGAACTCACTTTTTCATTGCTCTACTTACATTCACTGAAACCACTTCCTACCCCATCCCACCCAAAGAACACAGTAAATCTTTAGTCTTACTCTAACATCTGAAAAAAGAATTTCCCTTTCTCTTTGTACACTTCCCCAATCCCTGCCACTAAGCTAGATCCCTCAGCCTTCCAAGCAACCAACACTGGCTGTGAGCCTACTTCCTGATAGTGGTAATATGCTTACAAAATCTCAGATGCGTAGATCTCCTTGCAGTCTCTTTGCTATATCTGTTTTTCCTTTTTCACCCTCTTATTCTCGCAGCATCCCAGGCTTTATGGAAATCATGCCATCAAGGAAAGAATGCCAGATTGGTAGTCAGAGAATGTTGCTGTGCTGTTTAATTCCTTATATGACCTTGGACAGGGTGGAATATGTTCAGGGTAAAAGAAAGAAATGAAGAAATAACTATGCCTGTGTATATTTCATTACTGAAGATATCAATGCAAAAAAAAAAAGCAGTGTATTAGAAGCACTGAGATACCCAGAACTTGAAAGACATTTCATGAAAGAAACAAACGCACAACCTATATGGTAAATGCTGTATGCTTTCCAGTACTGCTCTCAGAAGCGCCATCATTACAAATTCTCTTTTTGTTAGAGAGGGATGTTATGGGTGGCTTTTTGACTTTTATTTGGTATAGGTCAACCCTCTGAAAGGACTTCCATAAAACAACCCCAAATATAAACAAATATATTTTGCTAGCACAGTCAACAGATCATAAAAAACTTCTTTGGTCTACAGGTCTCTGGGGAATAGGGGCTGTCCTAACGAAATCTAGGCATGGGGCAAGTTGGTCTAAGCACTCACAACCTCCCATCTTTAGGTCCCTAGTGCCACTATTCCCATTACCCAATACTATTAAATCCTGCCTCAATTCCTTGGCTTTTTTCCTCGAGTCTCTTGAAACTCCTAGCTCTCTTTGTAGGCCAAGCTCAGAGGCCACCTTCTATACAAGATCTTTCCTTTCTCAACCTCTTTGCTCTTCTGCCCACAATTATCACAACTGTTCAAATATGTGTGTGCATGAGTGCATATGTGTGTTCAGTCCTACTTTTCGTGACCCTATTTGGGGTTTCCCTGACAGAGACACTGCAATTTTCTCCTCCAGCTCGTTTTACAGATGAAGGAACAATCTGGTTAAGTGACTTGCCCAAGGTCACACAGCTAGTCTGAGGCCAGATTTGAACTTAGAAGGATGAGTCTTCTCAATTCTAGACCCAACAGTCTTTCCACTGTACCACTTGGAATGCATGTGTATATATGTATGTATATATGCATATTTACACATATATTAATTTATGAATATACTCAGAGATAATATTCATCTCCTCATGTTTATATTGTTTTTCATCCCACCTTCCGTCAATTGATTGCAAGCTCCTTGCAAGCAGGGACTATTTTCACTTTTTTTTAATCTTTGAATTTCCAGTGTCTAGTACGTGGCACATAGTATATACTTAATAGATGGTAACTGAACTACAGTGAAAACCCCCTCATGCTACAAATCGCAGCCCAGAAAGGGGAAAAGACTTGCCAAAGATACCATGACACACATAAGGAAATCAAGTCAGGATTTAAACCCAGGACTTTTTGACTCCAGAAGTATTATGCTTCATCAAATGAAAGTGTCATGTTTGAAAAAAGAAACAGCTATTTAGTGACCAGGAAGAGAGGATTTTTAAGGACAGGAGGCCCCTCTTATTACATCTGAAGTCATACTACACATAAGCTAAAACTTAAGTGCTTGTTCACAGAGGCAGAAAACATTTCTGTGCCCTCCATTGTGTATTTCAGACCAAGAAGGATATGATAATTTAGAAACCCCACAGTTACTTTGATCATGCAAATAGTGTCTCCCCATAGGTGCCTGTTTCATCCATTTTGGCACTTTTGTCTATGGGTTGTTCTTCAAGGGGGTATACCAGCATATCTCACCACCACCACTACCATTGCCCGCCATCGCCAAGAAGCAAACTGCATTTCAGGGCTGCTGTGTAGACATATTGGTGTCTCATGACTCCCTATTTGTATTCATCAAGGATTCACTTTTGCACATGTTTGGCTGGCAAGAAATAAGGCTATCTCAAGGTCCACATTTAATTTAGGCTTGGCATTAACAGTCAGAAGTGGACTATCTCATTCAGTCATCTTCATTTTAAAAAGCTCTATTTCTAATATCGGCCCTCCCCTTCCAGTACCCCCTGCCTCATCGTCCCTGGAAAGGGCTATAGCTGGAAAGTAACTTGGCCTGTGCTCTTCTCTTCTGCCTAGAGTATTCAGTTGCATTTGGGCTAGCTAAGCCCACTACCATCCACCAAAGCCTTTATTGATCATTGTTCCTGATTAACACACAAACATCAATAAGAAAGGACTGAATGCTTTTTAAAATTAATTAACATCATCAAGTCAAGGAAAACGTCTACAGGACAGATAGCTGGTGTAAAAATAAATTGACTCATTAATCTTAGCCTTGTGAACACATTCGTGGTACCAAGGTCAGCTGTCAGGAAGGACAGGAACCCTGGCAGCACATTCATTCACGCAGGCATGATTTTGTAATTATGCCATTTGCCCGAGCCCAGAATTTCTTGGGACAGTGAAGGTTTTAGGAAGGACATGGTTGTAGAAAAGGCAAAAAAAATTAAACAAAAATACCTCTTCCAGAAAAACAAGCATGTGCATAGATTTCCTCAGCCTTTCCATTAGAACAGAAGCAGTATTGTAAAGACCAGGGATTTGAGGTAGTAGAATTAACAGCAACAAATATTTATCAGATCTAGTCAATGAATATTCATTGAGAAGCTACTTAAGGTGATTTTTAAGATGTCTTTCAATTTTAAACCCTCTGATCCTATGACTCTAATTTACAAAGCTCTATGAAACCAGAGACACAGGAGCACAGGTATAGCACATATGAGGGCTGCATGTTGCCCGGCCTCCAGAAAGAGGGGAGATCTCTTACCTTCTACTCTTGTTACATCTATTGCACCCTTAAATCTATTTAGCCTTGGGTCTTTGCAAACATGCTAATCAAGCAAACAAGCCTTTTTTAGTTCTTAGTACTGTATGTCGGGAACTGGAGATACAAATGCAAAAGTAGAAACAATCCCTGTCCTGAAGGAGGTCACAATCTAGCTGAGAGGGAGAGGGACAGGGAGGGAGGGTGGGAGGAAAGGAGGAAGGGAGGGGGAGAGAGAGAGAGACAGAGAGAGACAGAGGAAGAGAGACAGAGACACAGAGAGACAGAGGCAGGGATAGTACCGGAGAGACAGACACAGAGAGAGACAGAGCCAGAGAAACAGAGACAGAGAGAGGAAAGGAAGAGGAAAGAAAGAGCTGGAAATGAACAGAGGTATATTTACACACACACACACACACACACACACACACACACACACATTTGAGTGTGTCTGTATTCAAAATAGATACAAGTTGATAGCTGAAGCCCACAAAATAAGCTCCACAATTTTGCTCTAGAGAGAAGTATTTAGTAGGGACTCTCCAATTATAGATTATAGGGGAATTCTGAGTTTAGTAATGAACATACCAATCTAGTATAAGTTGAACTACTTAGCATAAGGACAGCCAGGGGAATTGCTGGTTTAACAATATACAAATCTGTCAATAACTTCTTCTATTTAGTAAGAAATGGAATCCATAACAATAATCCTAGAAACAAAAGAAGTAAAATTATTTCCCAAAAAAAAAGAAATAGATCTCAATTATTTCTGCTAGGCCTAATTAGGCATGTATTTATGTGAATTTTCTTAACAGGGGTAGATAATCAAATAGAGAGATAGAACAAGGCTACAAAACCATGCTTGTGCTATTTAGTTCACCTCCAAGTAATAGGAGATATAACAAACTAGATTAGAGGGGATGGAGGCTCAGAGCTTCCCGGGCTATCCACCTGGAAGAGTCCCTGCACACATTCTAGAGAGAGCTCTTTCTTGTCACTAGTTAGGGGAAGGCAGAACTAAGTTTCCAGGAGCAGGGCCTCCAGGAGATTAAAACAGCATCAGTCAATGAATCAACAGTTATTAAGCATCTATTAGGTGCCAAGCATTGTGCCAAGCCCTGGGTATACAAAAAGAGGCAAAAGACAGTCCCTGCTCTCAAGGAACTCATAATCTAATGAGGAAGACAACAGATACATACAAATAAGTTATATGTAGAATAAAAAGCAAATTATTAACAGAAGAAAGGCAGTAGAATTGAGAACTTGGAGAAGTCTTCCTGTAGAAAATGGGATTTTAATTGGACCTTAAAGGAAGATTTCCCTGCAGGAAAGAAAAAAAAGTAGGAACAATTCTACCAAGTTCCTAAACCCTCCAGGGCAGGCAGACAAGGGACAAAAGGAAAGAAAGCAAGTCCTAGAAACTCAACTCCAGAAGCTAGGAGTTTACCTAGGTTCTACATTGTAGCACAATGTATACAGCACCAGACCTGAACTCAAGAAGTCCCAAGTTCAAGCCTAGCCTCTGACACTTGCCAAGTGTATGAGCCTAAGCAAGTCACTTAACCACTTTCTGCCTCTGTTTCCTTATTTGAAAAATAGGGTAATATCAGCACCTACATCCTAGGGTTGTAGTGAGGATTGAATGAGATAGGGCTTTGTAAACCTTAAAGTGCTACAAATGCTAGGTGCTACTGTTACTGTCACTGTTACTATGACTACCACCACAGCTTCCAATCAATTTCAGTCACATACCATTGGCTGCCCCAGCTCCTTCTTTCCCTGATTCCCTTTGTGGTCAGTGCCTATACCCAAATAACTGTATTTGACAATGGGGACCTATGGTTTCATCAATACAGGGATTCCCAAGTATGGAAATTCCATCTACCAATCCAGATCAGCACCTCCTCTGCAATTTATATTCTTAAAGACTTAAAGACACAGCCAGTATGTGTCGCAGCCAGATCTTGCTATGCATTTATTTTACATAAAACTTGCATTTACTTATGAATATGTCACATTCCCCCTAGTAGAACATAAGCTCCTCAAGCAAGAAGGGCTGGAACTGACTCACTTTGGTCACTGTATTCTCTCTACTTGGTACAAAGAAGGCACTAAATAGATGCTGGTTGGTTGATAGATTTTAAGGGATACTGGAGAATGAGACACAGCCATAAGCCATCAGTTATTAACTATGGCCTTACTAAGGAAAGGGGAGTTGGAACATCCCCTTAACAGAAAATCTCTACCCTTAAAAACTTTATAATCTGAGAATTTTCTATCTTCTTTGCTTCTAGCTCTATCCTTTGGGAGACAAACCGAGCAAGTATAATATCCCTCTTCTGTGTGACAATCCTAAATACTTAAGACAGCTATCATATCCTACTTAATTCTTCTTCTTCCAGGCTAACCATCCCCAATTCCTTTTACCCATCTTTGAGACACTGGTAAGTATATGTATGGATATGTATATATATATATATATATATATATATGTATATATACATATATATATATGTATATATATATATATATGTATATATACATATATATATATATATACATATATATATATATGTATATATATATATATATATGTTCCTTTCTGGTAACTAAAAAACTTACTGTTGCCTCAAGGATCTAGGAAGTCATCTTGTTTAAGGCACAGAATAGCCGATTTGCAGTATGATGCTACATGCTCATATCCACATATGGGAAAACCAGTTATTCTCGGGAAGAAGGGGGGATGGGATCTGAATCTGTGATTTCACTGGGATAGAGAACTCTAAGATGAGGAAACTCCCTCTACCAACACAGATGAATACCTTCCCTGCAATTTATCATATTATAGAGTTGTCTGGAGTACCAAGAGATTAAATGATCTCTGCAAGGTCATACAGTCAATCTGTAGAGGTAGGACATGAATCTAACTCCCCTTGACTTGTAAACCAGCTCTCTAGTCTTTACTGTACAACTGTCTTTCCAGGAAAATGCATCCACACGTAAATACAGGAAGTCATTTCTTTAAGACAAAGCTCATTTAAACCATGCAAGACAATTCAATAAAACTTCTGTTCACCCAAGGCAAGGAGAAGCATTGGGCAACTGTGATTGTCCTGTCCCATCCCCGCCATCCTACATGCTTCATCACTGACAAGATGGGAGATTTAGAATTCAATTCAAATATTTATTAAATGCTTACCATGTATTAGACATTGGGATAACAGAAGTACTTCCCCACTGACAAGATGGGAGATTTAGAATGCAATTCAAACATTTATTAGCTGCTTACCATGTGTAAGACGCCGGGGTAACAAAAGCCTGGCATTTAGTAAGCTCTAAGTGAATGTTACTTTATTGTTACTATTATTAAAAATGAAATATCCCCTTGCCCTGGAAGAACACAAAATCTCATAAAACAGGTAAATGCCACTGATCATGATGGAAAAGGAGAAATCAAAATATTCTAGAAATATTGAAGAAAGGAAACAATGCTTTCAACATGTCTGGGACAGGGAGGAATTGGCAGGTGGGAGACATGAGGGAAGGCTTCATTAAGGTGATACCTAATCTGAACCTCAAAGAAGGGGAGATTCTGAAAGACAGAAATGAGGAGGTAATGCATTCTAGGCATGAGTGTTGGCCTATGACAACGCATGGAGGGAGGAGACAGCATGTCACATCCAGAGATCAGCCAGTAATCCAATTTAACTTGAAGAAAGAGAACATGAAGGGGGATAATATGAAATAAGGCTGAAAAGATAAATTTGGGCCAGAGTGTAGAAAGCTTTAAATAATCATCTTAGGAATTTGCATTTTTTTAATGCTAGAAGCAATAAGGGATCACTGAAAGATTTTGAGAAAGATGATGGCATGGTCAGACCTATTCCTCCACAAAAATTACACATGGATGGATTAGAGAGAGAGATCTGAGTGTGAAGTCCAGCTCTGTGACTTTGGACAAGGGTTATTTAATTTCCCGGGCCTCA
The DNA here is from genome assembly GCA_028658325.1 of Potorous gilbertii. Taxonomy (NCBI): domain Eukaryota; kingdom Metazoa; phylum Chordata; class Mammalia; order Diprotodontia; family Potoroidae; genus Potorous; species Potorous gilbertii. The sequence goes on from CM053769.1 coordinate 28,410,072, forward strand.
GTTTCCTTGATATAATGAACCAGGTGACCTCTGACTTTCCAGCTTGACTTCAGCTCTAGGGAACAAGATGTCCCTCCCAGGTTGAGCTCATCATCATGCTGCTAACCCAAGACTTGACCCTACTTTCATCAGCCTCCTCTCCCTTCTGATTAGAGGGCTGGAGGGTAGAGCACCAAACTCTTCTCCATGCCTTTCTTTCATAGAGGGCAGCAAATGGACTTTTCAGGTTCTCTCCATCCCGTATCTACCACTCTGTCTGATTCCAACTCCATGGAACAAGATTCTCCTCACCTCCAGTTTCCTGACTCCTTTTGTATGTTGTCTCCTCCCATTAGCTTGTAAGTTCCTTGAGGGAAAGGACTGTGTTTTTAATTAATTGTATCCCCAACATGTAGCACAATGCCTGCCACATAGTAGATGCCTAATAAATATTTATTGAATTGGATTCCATAATCGTATGAAGGAAAGAATACCACTTACAAAGCTATTACAATAATACAGGTGCCAGAACTGACAAAAACCTGATCTGGGGTAGCTGTGTGAATGAAGAAGAGGCGTTAGAGACGTCGCAGCAGTAGAACTGATGGCAATGGGAAAAACTGTGACAGGTGAGGGAGAGAGATTTGCCAGACTGGATTGTTAAAAAGCCCTAGGTGATAGTGAGTTAAAAGCCAGGTTAAAGACTAAATGAGAGAACATTCTTCTCCCCAAGCAGTGAGAACACAGGCTTCATTTTGAGAGGCTCAGTTGATAAAGGTAGCTGAATAAGAGTCCCATTGAAATAACTGTAAGAAAAGGAGTCCTCTTTTGGGATTTACTTTTCCCAAAGTCTGCAGCTGGTCCAGCAGAGGTAAAGCAGAATGCTAGAGGGGGAAGAGACTAGGTCATCCAATTCAACTCCCTCATTTTGTGGATGAGGACTCAAAGTCTAGAGATGAAATGATGTGGACAAAGTTATGATTTGATAGTGACTATGTCCTTAGAACACAGGTTTTTCCCACTCCTTGCCCTCTCCTCTGGCCAGATGCTAACAGTACATGGCAGCAGGATATAGGACATCTGTTATGGAATCTTGAAAGAAGCAACTAAAAAGCATCATGAAAGTGCTTTCTATTTTTCTGTCTCACTATTGTACTAGTTGTTACAAAGACCAGCAATGCCAGAGTTCAAAATAACACTTGATTGTTTTGAATGAAATAGATTGGGAAAATGGAAAAAAAACATTCAGAGCCAGAAGACCTGAGTTCAAGTTCTGTTTCCAACAATTACTAGCTGTGTGACCCTGAGCTCATCACTTAATCTCTCTAAGCCTCAGTTTCTCCACATGTAAAATGGAAATGATAATCTTTGAATTAAAATTACATACTTCATTTGCCCTTTGTGAGGAAAATGCTTCATCTTAAACCTTAAAAGAGTATAGAAACATGAGTAATTATATTTGCTTCATGCCTGATGTAGACCAAGCTTGGATATTAGCAGCATTAAGGTTATACCTTACTTAGCTCCATAGAATTTTGTAAAATCCAAGAAAATTCCTTTCTCTTTAGGATAAACCAGTTTGGTGCAATGGAAACAATGTTCTGTTTGGGGCCAGAGGGCCAAGATTCAAATTCTGGTTCTGCTCCTTACTACTTATTTGCCCTTTGGCCAGAAGTTACTACCTCTGTGCCACCGGTTCCTTATTTGTAAAATGAGAAACCCTGAACTAGATTGTGTCAAGCTCTCTTCTGGGTCGAATCTAAGATACAGCATCTAGGATGTCTGTCAAATGTGTTACTGTTGTAAAGCAGAATGCACTTTGTATTACTGAAGTAAGGAGGTTTGCAAACACCCTCTTTGCTTATCATTATCAAGTAACACAAAAAATAAAGCATAAAACTTCACCAAAAATGTTTACCACTGTCATAGAAAAGATCCATCATAAAGTCCACATTAAAAAGGGCTTACCTGTAAATGGCAGGACACTCAAGGTGCTGAGTACTACATCATGCCCTGAAACACTGAAGAACGCAAAATAAAATCCATAATCCCGAGAGAGAGTTTGACCAACTTATTAATATTAAAAAGAAATAAATACAGAAACTCTATGGTCTAGACTTTGACATACATTTGGATAAACTAACTGTAGTATTTGTCTATACATATATGTACATGTACATATATATATTCATACACACACATATAAATATACACCTTTGATGGAAACAACAAATGAACAGTGACCCGGGCCTAAAATTAAACAGGGGGAAAAGAACATCCTGGATTGCATTTGAGATATTATAAAGCTTTATTTTTTAATGATTCAAAGTTTCTCCCTGAAATAAAGGCCCAAATTCTCATAATAATATTCTTGGAAGAGGAAGGGTTGTATGAGCCACCCAACCTTCAAACAACTGAAGTTGAAGACCACCCAAAAGGCAACAGGGAGGTGTGTGATGACCATGGACAGGTCTAGCACGATATAAATAAGTAATTACAGAGGAAAAGTCATGTTAAAAATGAAATCAGACACATAAGATTCAATAATCTTACTAGAACAAGTGGACAACCAGTGGACACAGCTGTATGAATCACATAAAGAAAACACACTCACTAGGTTGGGTGGACCTCTTGGGTTGTATTTATAGAAGGGCATGGATAAGAGTTACGTAGGATACATTAAAATTTTCATCACTGGAGAAAATACCTACATTGAGATCATAAATCCGTTAAAGTAATATTAAAGTATTTTTTATATTTTAGCTTTTGTCCTCCTGTGAGACATGAAACCTCATTGCCAAGTCCCATTTTCTGGGTCTTAAGAATGACAGAAAGCCCTTGGAACCTATTTTGACACTAACGGGGAACTGTTTTGAATGTCAAACACCTTTCTCTGGCAACTGAAAACAGGAGCTGTGAGAGAACTAGATGTCTTTGGCCTCCCTAGGCGGCACGAGATTCTCTAGTTCAAGAAAAGAGGCCTTCTCTAGACCTCCTCAGGACCTCTCTTCCCTCACCAAATGTTGGCCTGCAGAATCTCTCTCAAGGGAAATCCCTCTAATCCCCACTGAAAAGGCTGCTGGCAGTCCTCCTTTAGCCATCACACAAAAGCTGCATTCTTTTCTTTATGGACACAGGGACTAGGAACAAAGTGGCTATGTGAAAAGGCAATTTACTTCTGGGACAGGTGTGCTTCGTGTATAAACTTCCAGAAAGCTACCCCCTGGGAACAAATAACTTAAC
>CM053769.1:28413793-28432731 GCA_028658325.1 Potorous gilbertii
CTCAATAATAATTTGCCTTCTGCTCATTCACATTCTCCCTGCACTAATTTATGGGCCCCAGAAAGTTGACTTAGAGAACTGAGCCCCATAATGAATTTCCCACTTGTAGCATGCTTTTTCCACTCCCTCTATTATCGCAGCTTGTCTACTTCTTATTTACACAGACGGCTCCAAAATGGAGACTTAGCAACCAATATGGGCCATCTCCTCTCTCTGACTTTCCCCAGCACCCATTCTGCCTGGCACATCTACTGCAGCAATATTATGGCCCCGTGGAATCAGATGCTCAGTGTTGTAAGGAACCACAGAAGTCGCTACTTCCAGAAAACCAAATACTCACTACAACATCACCTAACAAACAAGTGTTGATTAAATGCCTGTTCTGCATCAGAAACTGTAATAAGATGAAAGTGAAATAACCCCTACCCGAAAAGAGCATCCGTTCTTTTGAGGGAAACATATAACTCCCAACAAGGAATATTCTAGCCTGTGACGGAAGAGTTCCAATTTTACAGAACTCACTGTATCAAAGCACAACACAGTTCTGTTAGAAGCTTCTTCCATAGAAACCTTGATGAACCTCAGTTTCCTAATCTGTAAAATGAAGGGGTTGGAGTAGATGATCTCTAAGGTTACTTCTGGTTCTAGCACCTATACCGAGCAGAACTCTGCTCCTGGGTGATTTTCTGTCATTATCCCATCTCACTACCTCATTACACAAAATAAAAGGACTCCCTCTTCTACAGCCCAGCCCTTCAAATATACTCATGTCTGTAGGTGCATAAAACATTTGCCTCCTATTATGTGAAACATATTTTTCAAGTGCTATTATCATTCCCATTTTAAAGATCAGGAAACAGAGTCCTAGAGAGGTGAGCTTACTTGCACAGGGACAAACTGCTAGGGTCATAAATGGAATCTGAACCCAGGTCTGAATCTCACTCAGTTCTCTTCTCACTACACCATGCTGATAGCTATTACACCTCCAAATTGTCACTTTTCCAGGGTAATCATCTCTAATTCCTTATCAACCTTTACCACCCTTCCATTGGATGGATTCTAACTTGTTAATGTCTCCATAAAACATGGCCCCAGAATTTAACAATGACAGTGCAGAAATGATCTGACCAACATAGATGGTCATGGTTTCTCTAATGATGTTGCTAATTCTTGGTCCTTGAAGTCTGAAGAAATGATAGTGACAGTTGCCCACAGAGCAGATAGAATTGCAAATGGGTGTCCTGGTTAGTTTCAAAAGGTCACTTCCCAGCCTTAGCCTCAGAGTCATTCTACATTGACTACAAGACTTAAGCCAAGATAGATCCCAAAGTTCAAAAAATATTCTGTCATTTGAAATGATAGCAAACAAAATAGATGCTTAAAGTTTGGTTTCTTTTCATTCTTAGCTTAATCCATAAAGTATTTTTATGATTTTAAGGGGAAGGGAGAAGAGAGAAACAGAAAAATGAGTGAGGAAATTAAGTAGCCCCCTCCCAATATTGATTTAGAAGAGGCAACAAGTAGTAGCGAATGATGGTTTTGCACTTTAGTTCTGGCTAGAAAGAGGCTTAGTTGGATGGCATTGGAGTATAGCCGGTCTGGGTTCAAATCTTGCCTCTGATACATATTGACTATGTGGCCATGCAGTAATTTAACCTCTTAGTACCCCAGGTACTTCTCTAAAACTACAAGGGTACAGCTGAGTTGCCATCCACATGAGTGGAGGTTTGTTGTGCTTGTCCTTCATTTTCGTAGAGGACCATGACATCAGGGAAATGATGACATGACTTGCAGTTGACTTTGATTTGAGTGAGGAAGGGCTGTGCAAGGTCACTTTCTCCTCCAGAGTCATCTGGATCCAGTGACCAGATACTCATCAGGATGACTGCAGTTGGCCCAGGATACAATGAAGACCCTAGACCTTTTAGGCTAGGACCTTTGCATTGTAAGTGAACATCAGTGGAGGTATTTCTCCACTGGGAATTCCTCACTCCCAGTTTCATCCTATGATAAAATCACAGACATAGAATCCCCACTCTTCAGGGGGAAAAGTCCAATAAAACGTGAACAATCAGGATCAAGCAGGCTGCAATGTGGTATTTCTTCCAAGAAATCAGATTTTCACAGATGTAAAAGAAACCTTAGGAATCATCACAGGATCACAAGTTAGAAGGGGCAATACAATCCATAAAACCCATCTCTGGGACTGATTTTACTTATCTGTAAATTAAGAAGGTTGTAGTAGAGTGTTAAGGTTTAGTTTTGAGCTCTAAATCTAGATGAGATTCATACCCATGTCTTCTGGGGTCTAGTCACCCGGCAAAAGCATGTCGTGTACATATAAAGCATATAAAGGTAAATGCAATATACAATAATATTTATAAAGACATTACAGTGGTATAAGACAACAAAATGCTGCATTTAAATCTTTAGAGGCAGCATAGGAAGGTAGATAGTGCTGGCACTGGCATTAGGAAGGCAGGTTCAAATCCTGACTCTGGTACATGCCAGCTATATGACCCTGGCCAAATATCCATATATCAGGCAACTCTCTGGGGTTAAAATAATTGACATTAATATAGCACTTCCAAGTTACCAAAGCATGATAAGAATCCAGTCAAGCTTCCTTGACCAAAAAAATACTCAACTGTTGAAGATCCTGCATTCCAGCTGTTTCACAGATAACACACAGGAGGTACTGAAGTTTTTGGATTACAGCCTCTAGCAGGTTCATTCTTGATCTGGTCAGACAGGCAGACAGCTTCAGAAGAGTTAATAATCAGCTTTATTCTAGTCTAGTCTTCTCAAAGGGTTGTAGGAGAACCAACTCCTACAGCAAGCCCTAATCACCCTTCTCGCAGGGGCCAGCTAGAAGAGGGAGCAACTACCCCTATATCTCAATAGAGTCAATCACGACAGGCACCCCTTGTGAACTCCCCTGAATCCCCTCAAACAGGCTCAATGGGAGCCTGTTAAGGCACACAAAGATTCTCCTATGAGTTCCCCATGATTTTCCCCACTCACTGACATTACAATGCTAACTTGCTTATATAGGGCAACAGACAAAGAAGGCATCTTGCCAACAATTAAGCTCACAAGTTAGCAATGGCATCATTCTTCAGAAGCATAGTAAATCCTCAACCCCATATAATCTATAAGGAAAGTCAAACATGACACCTGAAAATGACCCATTGTTTAGCCTTTCTGTTCATTAGCACAGAAATTCACAAAGTCTATATACTAGGGCCTCCTATTACTTGACTTTCTGCAGGACAACTCATCCCATAGCAAAGGCCCAGGCTGACCTTCCCCAGGCCTGACCAGGATTGCCCCAGTCCAACCTTACCAAACAGTAGCATAAGCACTGCCACATTCAGACACACATTTTCTTTTCTTTTCGTAAAGTTGAGTCTTCCAACTCCAGCTGCAAGGATCACTAGCTAGTGACAAGCTGTGAGCTGATTAAATACTTCTTCTTGGATCTCTGGCTTTTTCTGTTCACACTCATTCAGCCAAGAAAACATGCATTTGGTGATTTTCCTTCATCTCCTTCCCCATGCTGTAGTGGGGAGAAACTTTCCATTTGAAGAGCACTTGTTGCCACTTTATAGAAACATTTTTAAAGATTTAATACCTGTTGGTGGACAGTTTGAAAGCTAATAAACATCATTTCCTACTCTTTCTTTGCATTTTCAGTATTCCTAACAAGAAACTGAAGGAAAAGGGTTTACAGCAGGCAGAGCACGCTAGGGTCATTTCTGAACACTAACTCTTGCCTATTGAGGCATACTTGTACGTGTTAGCTTGATGGAAAGGCCAAGTTACTTAGGGGTTTTAGCTTCAAAACTGCAGGGGAATACTCATGAATAATGTAAACCAAGATTCAAACCCCACCTACTGAAATTGATTTTTAAAAAGTCTCATCCGAGTCATGTAATAATCCTTTAAAAAAAAAAGAAAGAAAACAGTTTCTTCTAGTTTTTGATCCATCAGAGTGTGCTCAGAGTACACAGGACCCCTTAGAAGCTAGGAACACAGCCTGGCCTCTGCTGCAATTTAGAAAAAGGCTAAAATCTGTTGAATCAGACACCCGGTGGCAATTCAGAAAAGAAAAGATTTCATCCCAATTTACTACACTAGATGAGAAAAGAGGAAAACTGACTGAGCACAGTTGGGATACACCAAGGGCAACATTTTTATGTGTGGAGTGGCCATTTAATTTGTCTCTACTCTTTATGAATTGCCAGCAAAGATGTATTTGCACAAAAATACAGGGGCATTTTGAAAGCAATTAATTAAGCATGCAATTTATATGAAAACAATTTACTGAAGGGACATTATCAGGGCACCCAAAATGCACATGCAATTTTCTTGCCTTCTAATTTGTGGACATAATTTATTTTGATTGTGCAATTAGGAAAGGAGACCTTTATTAATTTCCAAGCAAATCTAAAGAAGCATGACAAATTCAGCTGCCAAAGAGCCTGCCTTTACAAGAAAGAGAAAGGGGTGGTTTTGGGCAATAGGTAGCTACGGCTGGTGATGAAGCTGTGAATCAGAACCCAACAAACATGAGTTAATGCCCTATCCTTGACTTGGTGAGTGTCTTCCAGTTAGCCTCTCTGAGCTCCAACTTTCTCATGTGTAAAGTGCAGCTAAGAAAAGAAAATTCCTCTTGATTATTATCTCAGTGGATTGTGTAGGTCCTTTCTGACTTGGTATGACAATTAGAAATAATGTGCCAGTGGAGTTCTGGGTTGGCATCCACATGACTTCTCTCACTTCTCAACTTACCTGCACTCACTCATTGGAATGACGTTACAAGTCATCAGGAAATAGCCCAACACACTTTGTGTTTTTCTACAATGGATTTATATGGAATGGATTTACATGGAACCATCTATATTCTCATAGATAACAAATGTACATGCTTATTTATAAAGCAGTAAACTGATCCCAAAAGGTCAGTCAATGACTTTGTGGCATAGTAGAAAGAGCATTTACTTTGGTGGCAAAAGGCCTGGGTTCAAATATAAGCACCTTCATTTACTTCCTTGGACATACCATTATTTTCTATGAGCCTCAGTTTCCTTATGTGTAAAAATAAACAGTTTGGACTAGGGGATCTCAAAGATCCCTTCGAGTTCTAAATCCTATAACCTTATATCACTAGTCCTGAACAGAAGAGAAAAAAGAGTTCTCTGGGCCTAATTCCTCCCTTCCACGTAGGAATGTGCCACTAACTATGAACTCTTTCAAGGACATAAAAGACTTAGGGTCCTTTGTTAGTTTTATGATATAACTAGCTCTTAGTCATAAATCTTATCTCTCTATTAGTTAGTTCCAAGCTGCATTTTCCCAGGGCCATAACTAGCACTGTGATGTCTGGGGCTCTGTCTCAAGGTGAGATTTCTAAAGAAGATTTTAGTATTGGAAATAACAAAACTTAACACCTATTTTGCAGGTCTGATTATTAGGATCAAATAGTAAGCTGCCCAATGAAAGACTGGAGTGACCTCTTCCCTGACCATGCTCTGCTTCTGGCTCACCTGAACAGTGACTTTCCCAGAAATTTGCCCCAAGTATAGTGAAATTTGCCCTCATTCAAAATGTCTTAGCTATGAGGCAGCTAATGGTAAAGTGGATGGAGTGATAGGCCTGGAATCAGGTAGACCTGAGTTCAAATTCAGTTTCAGACACTTAGTTGTATGACCCTAAGCAACTCTCTTAACTTGTTTGACTCTGTGTCCTAACTGTAACGTGGGGATAATCACAGTACCTACCTCCCAGGGTTGGTTATGAGGAGTAAATGAAATAACGTCTGTAAACAGTGCCTAACACTTCCTTTCCCTCCCCTTCACTTGCCATTCACAGATCTGATGAATCATTTTTTTTCCTTTTTCATAAAACTAAGTTCCAAATCAATTTACTGATAATCTGTAGCACTTCAAGGTTAAAAAATACAAGAATCCTTTAAAGTAGATAATGAATGTAGGAATATGCCCATTTTATAGATAAGGAAACTGCAGTATGAAAAGGATAAATGCCATCTATATGAACATCAGAATGCAGGACTCAAATTCAGATCCCGTGTCTACAAATCCAACGCTGGACTCTTTCCATTCCCATATGCCTTGTGCATCTCTTGTCTATGGTACCTGTGCCAAGACCAGGGTGGATCAAAGTCTGGATTCCATGACAACATCATTCCAATTCAACCTAGACCCACAAGAAGGGTTTTGGAGCTCAAAAGGATCTTTGAGGTTATCTAATCCACCTTTCTCATTTTACAAATGGAGACTCTGAAGCCCCAAAGAAGAAAACATAAATGTAAGGTCATAATAGGTAGTAAGAAAGCTAACCTTGGATTTGAAATATGATCTCTAGACATCAGATTCAATGCTCTTTTTCTACTACATCATGTCTTCCAATGGTACCGTAAATGGCTTTGCTGAATCTTTTCTATGTCCCCAGTAGTAAGGTTTTACTATGGATAGCTCTCAGCTGCTCAAGATACAACAGGTCTTCACAAAAAAATCCTCTGAGTCCTTCAATTAAGCCAGCCCTAGAGAGATAGAAAACTGGCCTTTTTCAGCTATTCTTCTTCCTCTAACTTTTAAATAAACTTAGTTCCCAAGACAAGGCTGGATTTATCTACTGTATTTTTCATGTTATCCAATTTGAAAGAAGATTGATTTTCCCATTATGCTACCTAGTAGTTTTTATGTGCCTAATTGCAAACTATTTTAAAAGGCAATTCTAAGCAATGAGAAACAAATGCATTCTGGGCATGAGAACAGGGCATTAATTTTTTTGGCTTCAGAAGTGACACGGTCGGTCTCCTGGATTCCTCTTTAACATTGTTTCCTTGAGCCCATCAGAAATATCAAATTCAGAATTGTGTAAAAAAGAAAGACTTTTCATGGACAATCTCCTGGGCCATATCAAAGGCAGGAAGACCATAATTCACTGTAGGAAGGAAAATAGTTCAATTCTTGAAGTAGGGAAATCTCATTCAGACCTAGGAAGGCAGCAAGATGACTGAGTAGCAATCAGCTATAATGAATGAATCAGGTTTCCCAAGATGTCAGGACTCTCCTCTATTTGGAATGCTGTCTTTGGCTTTCTAAGCAGGGTTATATAACAGGAATATTGAGCCAAGTTAAATGAAACATTTTAAAAAGAATAATTTTTCTTCTGTTTCAGGTGGTAGGTAGGTCCAGGTTTTTTTGATCCACGTGTTATAGGAAATTGAGACCCAGGGGTACTAAATAGTCTGCTTAAATGTCACAGATATAGGAGTAGTATCTGATAATAAATCCTCATGATTCTAACTTCTGGCCCTATACTCACAGCATTGGACTAGTCTCAAATATCACATTTAACAAAAATTTAGGTGGAACAACTCATTGTTATCAAAGATAATTAATTTAGAGCTGGAATGGAAATAAAAAATGATGTAGTCTAACTCTCCCATTTTATAGATGAGAAAACTAAGGCTTAGCAAAGTTTTTTACCAAAAGTCACCCAGGGAGTAAGTAGCAGATTTAGGGTTTGAACACAAGTTATCTGACTTCAAATGCAGTGTTCTTCCTACTGAAACTTCAGCTATGGATTAAGCCTTGCACAAGAATTTCAAAATAATCTATAAAAATATATCTTAAACTAGGTATTATTTGGCCCCATGAATAAGGATGATCCCTCATCTTTCCCATTCTGGACTTCTTAATCAAATTCTCCCTTTTCTCTTAGCTTCTTTTAAATTAAAGTGTAATATTTCTTCAGAGAATCGTAGAAATATATCAGAGATTAGAGATCATCAAATCCAATCCCTTCATTTTACAAAAAAGAAACTCCATTCCAGAGAAAAGTGTATTGTTCAAGGTCATACAAGTAGTAGAGAGTAAAGGAAAGATAAAGTAATCCCATACACTATCGAGTCATCCCTTTTTTTCCTTGTTCCTATCAGGTTTGTAAGAATTTTGACTTCAAAAATGCTTGGATTTTCTCATGATAGTCAAGAACATTTGAAAGAGGCTGGACCACCAAGAAATTCAGACTAGTAAACGATTTTCTGGAAAAAATTTAAGAAGAGTTTTGTTCATTGTTTTTAAAACTCATTGATGACGCTAAGCCCAGGAGTGTAAGTGCTTAACTGGGGCTTAATATCATGGGTTCCACACATATCCAGGAGGGCAGGAATACAGTCCTGTTCTATCTTCAGAGCTGGTGTACCTTAGTCGAACTAGTCTAAACTCTATAAGGGTGATAGCTCATTGTCTGGGAGAGGAAAGGAGTAGATGGTGAGCATAGCTCTGAAAAGCATATGGTGGCTTAGCTTTTGGGTGGTCCATCTGATATTTCCCCTTCCTATTTCCCCTTATATTGTCGTGTATAGCCCTGGCTGCTGTACTTCTGGGGATTGGGAGCTTGTGTGATGTTTCTGTGTTTCCCTGGAGGTCTTCTGTGATCTATGAGCCTTTCTATACTCCTCAGGAGCCAAGTTACAAAGCATATGCAACGAGAGAGCAGAGCAACAATGGCACATCCTGCAGATTTGGTCTCAGTCATGTTTCTGATCCTTGATGACCAAGGTCAATCCCCAGTTACTAGAGAAGGCTGTCCAGGAGTAGACATAGTCAATCAAGCTATAGCAATCATATTGCATTCCAGAGAGGAAAAAAAGGAATTTATTACACAAGGGGTAAAAAATAGTAACTTGAAGCTTGATCAATTGGCTTCTACATACCATTGGAGAAATACAATAAAAGTCCTCAAAATCTCCAGGAGAGAAGATGGAAGAAAGCGAAACCAATATTTACATCAAGCAAAGGACATAACTTCCAAAAATGAAAGAAACTCTCTACACAAAGAAAATGAGAGATCCTCACTGATACAGAGGTAAAACATCTGAGATACTTATTTGGAGAGAGTGAAGGAAGAGTGAATCTCTAAGAGGCAGAAAATCCACCATGACATAGCCATGAAAATCAATGCTGGAAGCAAATTGAGGAACCAAAAGGATGAGGCGCCCAATCTAATTCAAGGTGAGGAAGTCATAACAAAGCATGCAGAAAAAGAAAATGTCCCAACCCTAGAAAAGGATGGTAGTCAATTACAAGAAAAGTTGACATATTATGTAGGGTGTTAAGGTTCATGAAGTACATTATCTCATTTGAATTTCACAACATCCCAGTGTACTAGCTACGAAAGATAATGTTATCCCTGCTTTATTGATGAAGAAACAAAGGATCTGAGGGCCCATGGCTACACAACTTGTGTATATCAAGGAAGGAATCAAACTCCTATCTCTGACTTTCTAATATAATTCAATACCTTGTTTTTATTGCCATCTTTTGTTTTTATATCACCTTTATTTCCAATAAGAGTCCTTCCTTTTCCCCTATCCAGGTAGCTTACTGTTATAATAAAGAAGAAAAGTAGTCTTGGAAAATATCAATCAAATCTGACAGTATATGCAGTGGTCCATACATTAGTACCCCACTTCCGCAAACGAGGGAGAGAGGTAATATTTTCTTGCTTTTTCTTCCTAACATGAAGAAACTCAGAAACACAGGAGCGAAAAGATCCACAGAATGGAGTTTTAGAACATGTTAAGATAAGTGGATGATAGAATTACTTTGTCTAGGGGAGTAAAGATCAACATTTAAAGGTTTACCCTCCACAATTAAGAGTTCAGGAACCATCAGGAATGAAATCAATATTCACAGAGTTAGGGGGGGAAGGCTTTGTGCAAGACCCTTTGAATAAACTCATAAATCATTAGAGCTAGAAAAGAACTTAGGATTTAGTCCTAGCCCAGCATTTTAGAGGGGACACAACAATCCTGGGGAAAAGTTTTAGTTCAATTGCCAAGAGATCTGGAACTGAGAGAAACTAGCTGTGACACCTTGGATATATCAATGGTCTCTCTAATTCCCACTTTCCTCATATGTAAAACAAGAAGGTTGGATTTTATTTTTAAGGTCAACAAATTCAATCATAAATTGAAATAAACCAGTACACATTTATTAAGCACCTATTGTGTGAAAGCCACTGTGTTATGGATAAAAAGGACACAGTCCTTGCTATTAAAAAGCTTATATTCTCTTCGGATAGACTATATATATTATATATATATATATATACATATATGTATATATATATTATATATATATATATACACATACACACACACACATATGTGTATGTGTGTGTGTGTATATATATGCATGTGTAAGTAGGAAGAAAATAAATGCGTATAGTTTAGAGAGGGAAGACACAAGCAGATGGAGAAATCAGGAAAGCCTTCATGTAAAATATAGGGTTTAAGCTGAGTCTTGAAAGAAATAAAAGGGTCTATGAAGTAGCAGTGAGGAAGGAATACATTCTAAATATGGGGGATGGCCAATTCAAAGGTTTAGATACAAGGAGATGCCTGTGAAGAATAGCCAGAAGGACATTTAACCTAAACCGGTGGTCAGCAAAACTACAGCCAGGAGATCCACATCTGTCCCTCAGTCTGTTTTTATATGACTGTGACCTAAGAACAGTTGTTATATTTTTAAATAGCATAAAATTTTATGTAAAAAAAAAGTAACAACCATTCTTAGCTTCCAAGCTGTACAAAAATAGGTGAGGGCTGGATCTGGCTAGTCCCTCTGGCCATTAGTTTGCTGACCCTTGGAACTATAGATAGTGAAACAGGAGTAATACGTTTGTCATCCGAGCCATATTGTGAAGGGTTTCAAAAGCCAAGCAGTGGTTATTGTTTATCCTAGAGGCAATAATGAATCACTGGAGTTCATTGTATAGGAAAGTGACACAGTCAGACTTGTACTTCCAAAAAAAATTCTCTCTGGTAGGTGTATGGGGATGGATGGGGATAGGGGGAGATTTGAAGAGGGGAGACCAAATTAGAAGGCCATAGCAAAGGCCCACTATGAGGCATGAGAAGTAGCGAAGATCCAGGCTAAGGTTATGACTATATGAGTGAGTAGGAAAGAAGGAAACAAGTATTTATTAAACACCTACTACATACCAGGCACGGAACTAAGTGCTTACAACTATTATCTCATCTGGTGCTCACAATGACCCTGGGAGGTCAGTGGAATTGTGATACTATTTTACAATTTAGGAAACTGAGTTAGAGCTTAAAAGACTCACACAAAATGTATGTTATTCCTCTCCTTTTTCCATTTATTTTATTTTTGCCCTCTGTTCCATTCCTACCTGCCTGGATAAGACACTCATCAGATTGTGCTGCTACCACAGCTGCCTAACCATTTCTCCAGCCTATAGTCTCTTTCCCTCTCCAATCTATCCAGCTCACCACTTCCAGAATCACTGTGCCATTATTCAACTTTAATTATGTTAAATTCAACTTTAATTATCCCCTTCCAGCCCCAAAGTCTTCAGTACCTTCATATCACCTACCAAAGAAAGTCCAAATTCTTTAGCGTGATACCCAAAGCTTTCCACAATTTGCTTGCAATGCAGATTTCTAATCTCATTTCCTATTACTTCTTTTACTCTCAGCTGAAACAAAACTTCGCTACTTGCCATTCTTCTAACATACCTCATAACCCCATGCTTCCTACCTCTCTGCCTTTGTCCACGCTATTCATATATCTGGAATGCCCCCCCCCCATAGTTTCCCATCACAAGACTTCTCTCTGCCCATCCTTCATGGTTCAGTAAATATACCATTTTCTCCATGAAACCTCTCTTTTCCCCAGCTAAAAGAGGACTCGTCTTTCTCCAAGTGCTTAGCACACTTTGTTTTTATCAACTGTCTTTCTTTTCTGTTAAATTTTAAGTTCTCCAATTCTCTCTTCCCAGACCCTCCTCCACCCATTTTATTGCCTCTTCTGCATTTATAGCACTACTTTGTATAATGCACATTTGCACACATATTTTATCTCCCCTGCTAGATGGTAAACTCCTTGAGGGTAAGGATGGTGCCTTATTTTTCCATGGATCACTACAATCCTAAGAACTCAAACATTTCGTGAGTAAATCGATGCGTTAGAGTTGTAGAATGTTTGCGGATGTCTCCAAGACATGCAACTAAACAGAGTAGAGAACAAGGAGTGGAATTCAGGTCTCCTGGCTCTCCGTCTTTGGCTTCTCCTCTGTCCCCTACCCTTTCGATTACACCACACTGCTCATTCTTCTTCATTTATCATGAAAGTGCACGATATTCTCATTGAAGTCTGTCCAAGTGTGTAGGACTTATTTTAAAGGGATTAAATTACTTTCCGGGGAAATTACTTTTGTCTGAGATCTCTCTTCCATCAGCCTGCTTTTTATTTATTTATTGCCTGCAGAGTTTAAATAAAGATAATAAATTGCATGATCAATAATAACAGCTAAGTTGCTTTGCTTAAAACTGATAATGAAGTATATAGATTTCCCATGAATAATTGAGGCAAATAGCTCCTGGCAAGGCCTGTTCCTCGATGTGCTGCTCCAGAGCCTGCATGGGCGAAGAAGACAGATTGAGTAAGATGTTCCCACATCCAAAGCCTTTTAAAAACTAGCAAATGACTTGTTCTTCAGTCCCTTCATCTGAAAAGTGGTGCAAGTAGATAATTCAGTATCAATATGATTGTTTCACAAAGAGATTTATAAAATAAAGCACTACTACAGACAATGTAAGCTATTTTCTGTATTATTAATATTTGAAGTAAAGTCTCTCCCATTCAGTGAATTAAAGATAGGTAGACTGCTTTTTCAGATTTGCAGATGATATAAAACTGGGAAGGAACCCTAACACAATGGACATCAAAGTCAAAATTTCCCTCCAAATTCCCCAAAACCATGGTAGTAGTGTTTTCTTGGCAAAGATACTGCAGCAATTTGTCATTTCCTCCTCTAGCTCATTTTACAGATGAGGAAACTGAGGCAAATGGGGTTGACTTGCCCAGAGACACACATTTAGCAAGTGCCTGAGGCCATATTTGAATTCAAGTCCTCCTGACTCCAGGGCCAGTGCTCTATCCATTGCACCACCTAGCTATCCTAGGAATAGGCAATATACTGGAAATATCATTGGAGTTTGAATCAGAGGACCTCAGTTCAGATCGTACCTCTGTCACTTAGTACTTCTGTCACTTAACCTTTTAGGCTTCAGTTTCTCTAGATATAAAATTAGGGAGTAGGACTGGATGGCCTCTAAGATCTCTAAACCTATGATCCTATGAAACTGAAATTTAACAAGGAAAAACTTAAGAAAGTTCAAAAGAAAATCAATGTCACTGAATATGAAGGAAAGATATTTTAAAAATAAAATTAAGGGGTAAGAAAGAGGAATACATTGAAAGAAAGAGAAGTAGAATTGGGTAAATTATCTCAGATAAAAAGCAAGGAAAAGCTTTTACAGTAGAGGGGAAGGAAGAGGAGGAAAGGTGGAGTGATTCATCAGAATTGACTCAAAGAGGGAATAACATACACATGCAATTGGGTATAGAAATCTATCTTACCTTACAGGAAAGTAGGGGGAAAGGAGATAAGAGAAAGGCAGGGGTGATAGAAGGGAGGACAGATTGGGGGAGGGGTAGTTAAAAGCAAAACACTTGAGGAGGGACAGGGTGAAAGGAGAGAGAAAAAAGAATAAATGGGGTGGGGGAAATAAGATGGAGGGAAATGCATTTCTTGGGTTTTTTGCCTTTTGTTCTGATTCTTTCTTTACAACATGACTAATGTGGAAATATTAGTATAAGATTGTACAATATAGTCTATATCGAATTGCATGCTGCCTTGGGGAGGGGGAAGGGAACAGAGAAAGAAAAAAATTTGAACTCAAAATCTTATAAAAGTGAATGTCAAAAACTATCTTTACATGTAATTGGAAAAAATAAGATACCATTAAATTGACAAATACAAGATGAGGAATGTTTAGATAGATAGCAGCTTGCATAAAAAACAATAAATTCCGGGTTTTAGTAAATTGTATGCTTATCATGAGGATAGCTAGGTGGAGTAGCAGATAGCCCTGTGCCTGTAGACAAGAAGAAAAACTGAGTTCAAATCTGGCCCCAGAAACTTCCTAACTGGATGACCCTGGGCAAGTCACTTAATTTGCCTCAATTTTTTCATCTGTAAAATGAGGTGGAGAAGGAAATGTCAAACCACTCCAGTGTCTTTACCAAGAAAACCCCAAATGGGGTCACAAAGAGTCAGATACAACTGAAATGACTCGACAACAAAAAAGAAGCTTGTTATGAATCAAAGCTAATGAAATCTTAGACTATACAGATTGGGGACAATTTAAGTTTCTTGAAGACAAGAACTGTTTAATTTTTGTCTTTTTACTTCCTGGGATAGTGACTGATAGATGAGGGACCATCTTCTATCATCCTGATCTACATCTTGCCACTGGATCCAGGTGACTCCAGAGGAGAAAATGAGGCCAGGGACTCTGCACAGCTCTCCCTCACTTAAATCCAGTTCACTTGCACCTACCTGATGCCATGGTCCTCTTCCAGAATGAAAGGCAAACAGCAGCCTGATACATAGGAGGTGTTTAATAAATGCTTGTTAATTGACTTGGAGATGATAGCCTCATTGACCCTCTACCCTACTCCAACTGCATTTGGAATATTGCTTTCAGTTCCAGAAAACTGTACTTCATCTAGGACATTTAAGTAGGAGAGGATGCAGAAGAGGTCAACCAGAATGGTGGAGGTCCCTGAATTCAGCCCACAGGAAGATCCAGGGTTAGTCTGGAGAGAAGAAGACTGCCAGAGAGCACGATCACTGTCTACAAGCACTTGAAGGGTCGCCATGTAGAAGTGCTGTTCTACTTGGCCCTGGAAAGCAGAGCTAAGAGGTAGAATGAAAATAACTAATGATAGATAAGATCTATACAGCACTTTTTATGTACCAGTCACTGCGCTAAGCAAGTCACAATTTTTGATAATTATAGTAGTTAACATTTATATTAATACAACTCTTAACAATAACAGTAGGTAACATTTGTATGATGCTAGGCAGTGTGCTGAGCACTTGACAACTATTATCTCATTTGTTCCTCATAACAACACTGGGAGATAGCTGCTGTTATGAGGCAGATCAGGTTAAATGACTTGCTTGGGGTCACAGGGCTAATAAGTGTCTCAGACTGGATTTGAACTCAGGTCTTCCTGAATCCAGGTGTGATTCTCTACCCACTGTGCCATCTAACTGCAGTGGGTGGAAGCTACCATAAAAAAAAGTAAATTTATGCTTGAGGTCAGGAAAAGCTTTCTAATACTCCTAAAGATATCCAAGAGTAAACTGGACTAATCAGGGAGGTACTGAGTTCCCTGTTCCTAGACATCTTCAAGTAGAAGCTGGAAAACTATGTATACAAGACATTGTAGAGAGGATTCCTGCTAGGGAGGGATTGATTTAGATGGTCTTTAAAGTCCCTTGCAGCTCTGAGCCTCTGTCAGTGCCAAGGTCAAAGGCACAGTCCTACAGAAGGAGGGAGGTAGCTAAGCATTCCAGAGGCCAGAGAGACCTTTATCTTCGTTATCAGGTGATTTACTAGAAAACAGGAGTGGATGGCCTCCTAGCAGTTTCCTTAGGCAAGATCCAATTTCCAAATAATAGATGAGCTAAAGCTGAGAGCTTGTCTTGCTGGAAATTACAAAAGCTTAATCTCCCTCCAACCTGACATTCAGATATTCCCTCCGGATATTAATTTCTCTGCATTCCCAGGCACATGATGCCACCCTTCCTCACAGCCAGGGGCCAACTGTATGTATAGGGATGTCCATGGAAAGCTTTGCTTCTTGCATACAGCCTGAGCCCTCAAGAGAATGAGCAGAGAACATTCTCAGTTAAAGCTCATGGAACATCCTAAATCCCCTGTGGGAAAAGGCCATGCCCAAACTGCATGTTTGCCCTGCTCTAGATCAGCAATTTGTGGAGGGAATGGAGGGGAGTGGTATTTCTGGGTACAATCACAGGAACTCTTCAATTCAGCTACTATATAAGTGTCTACTATAGGCCAGGTCTGAGTGGACCGCAATCGTGAGTAAGACAAGATTCCGCTACATTCAAAAAACCTACAATCTCGTAACCCTCTGGCTCTTGTCACTTCTCCCTACTCTAATTCCCCTACACCCATTCATAGTAAGTTAACAATGGTACTATACTCAGTTCAAGTTTTGAATGCAACAAACTATTTTAAATGGTTTAAAAATTGATTAGTCATTAAATAGAGAGACAGATAGATAGATAGATAGATAGGAAGATAGGAAGGAAGATAAGTAGGTAGCTAAGAAGATAGGTAGGAAGGTAGGCAGGTAGATAACCTTTCTTATTCAACTTGGGAGATGTCTCAATCACTGTTCCATGTGTCAGTCATACAAGTTCAATCCTTCCCCAAAGTTCTCTTCCAACAAGCTATCTGAAAATACTAGATGCCCTCTGGGATTCCAACCAACTTACTATCCATCCCAAGCAAACATCTGTTACGCTTATCTCCAACTTTCACGGACATTTCCTGGTGTCAACTGGAAACCAAGAGACTTGGATCCTAGTCTCAGACACTTTGGACAAAATACCACTCAGGGGCTCGGATTTCTTAGATATAAAATAAAGGGATTGAACTGGACCTCTTGTCCCTTCAAGCCCTGAAATTCTAGATCAGTTATTATCTGTTTCCAGCCTTCCTTTTCTTTTTCATCCATTTCTCCCCTGATCTCTTTCTTTTCTCCATCCATTGCAATTCTCAGGCCCACATGGTTGTTCCATATAATGATGTTTAATGCCTACTGTTTCTTCTTAACATCCTACGTAACACTTGTCAAGTGGCGCAGTATAAGCTTAGAATAAACAGGAGGTCAGTCAATTAACATAGAGTGCTAATGTTACCAGTACTTTGTGATGAAATACAAGGTGAGCTCTTCAGAAAGTAAGCATCTATTAGCCCTTAGACTGGTTCTAGTTACTCCTTCTACCATATCCCCTAGAAGACTGGGGGTAATAGAGAAACACACAGACTAAGGTTAAAGTTGTCTTTAAGGTTTATTGCCTGTTTGGCTTGAGACAACCACAAGGGGCGTAAATATCATCCTAACACAGACTGACCCAATGCAGTAAAGCCTTACAGAGAGCCTTATGTAATCAATAGTTTCTCTTTTCCAACTACTCCCTTTATATTATCTGTCAACCTCTCACCAGAACTCCAAGACAAAGTTTATTTATAATTTGTCAGTGCATTTTCCTTCTTCGAATTATATTTTATTTATCTGTTTAAATGTTATATCCATACCTATTCCATCTTCAATTTAATAAACCAAGTCAGCAAGTATTTATCAGGTGCCTGCTATATAGCAAGGCACTGTGCCAAGAACTAGAAACACAAAGACAAAAAAATTAGTTTTTTCCTCAATGTAAGCTCCTTGAGGGTAGAAACTATAATATTTGTTTTGTCTTTGTATACTCAGCACTTAGCACAATGCCTCACACATGGTAAGTGCTTGTTAAATTGAAATGTAATTGGATGGTGCCATTTCATTTTCCATTGTACACTAGCGTGCCAATCTTCAATAGTTCATCTTCCACTGGACAATCAATAAGAATACTAACTAATGAAAAATTCCAAGTAAGCGTGAGTCCCTTAAGAGCATGGTTTTGGTAATTTCACTTTAACAGGCTAGTTTTTCAAAACTAAATTGAATTCCATAATCCCAGGTGTGCATTACTAGCATCCATCCTCCCATACCCTTCAAACATCTCAGTTCACCAATACAGCACCAACCTATAATCAACACTGAAAAATGCCCCTCAATTCTCATTTCATCTAAACCATTTCCAAGGATGTCATTATAGAAATTTCCTTCTGTACCTTTCACTCTATCTCTCACCTGGGCTCTAATATCCTCCCATCTGATCTCCATACTTAATATCTCTTCTTTCTCCAGTCTGCCCTCCATACAGCTTCCAGAGCTGTCCTAAAGCATAGATCTGACCATGTCCTGTTCCTACTCAGTAAACACTAGTAACTCTCTATTAACTACAGAGAAGAACACAATTTCCTCTATTTTGCATTTAATGCCCTTAAGAATTTTGTTCCACACTACCTTTCCCACTTTATTATACTCCGTATGTTACTTTCCTTTGTGTGGTCTTTGGTTCAACCTCACTGATCTTTCTCCTTCTCCCCCAGGACATTCCAGCTTCAGTTACTGACTGCCTCCCTGAATGGAATGCTCTGTCTCTTCACTTCTTCAAGGCTAGACCATGTGCTTGATACACTGGCACAGAATGGAATTTCTCCAGGCACACCATGCAAGGAACATGGGGGTTGAGTATGCAGTGCCAGATTTGGTGTCAGAAGAGGTAGGGAAGCTCTGCTAGCTGTGTGACCTTGGACAAACTAGCACAGAGGTACTTACATTTGTAAAATGAGGGAATTTGTCTAGAACATGGGTTCTTAGCCTGGTGTCTGTGAGGTTGTTTTAGAAATATCTTTATGACTATATTCCAATATAACCAATTTCCTCTGTAACACTATATAATTTATTTTAGGTGTTTAAAGACATTCTTCTGAGGAGTGTCTCTTGGTTTAGACAGACTGATAAAGGGTTCTGGGACACAGAAACAATAAGGAATATTTGGTCTAGAAGTGCTCAGAGGTCTTTCTGACTCCTCTAATAGGCCCTTCCTATTCCCCCTGCTTTTAGATCTGCTCTCTCCACACCACAGGACATACCAACAGGGCAGGGTGCTGGTGGTAAGGGGCATCTTGGGAACAAGGAGGCAGAATGCTTTACCAATAAAAAAATTAAATGAGGTCAGATGCCACAGCTAACTAAGAGAAAAACAAACCAAAAAATGGAGAGGGAAAGGTTTTGTCTCCTTACAAGTTCTCTGCCAGCAGGCAGCCCTGAGGCATGCTTCTGGGGAGCCACTACCTCACTCCTGTGGAGAGGAGGCCTTGG
>CM053769.1:28442260-28474920 GCA_028658325.1 Potorous gilbertii
TTCACCATCATTTTACGTGTTCCCACAAGACCACAAAACAATTTAAGTGTTTGTTTCCTGTATTTTTCCCCTCAAGCAAGCAGGAAAGGCTGAGGTGACTTTTGTTTTATATCCTAAAAACTAAATCTATGTCACTTTTCAGAAATGCTCCAAATTGCCTTATTTAAAAAAAAAAATTGACATCTAAAGTGTTTTATCTTTCTTGATATAAAACTTTATGTGACAAGTAATCAATATTTGCCCTGAGGAAGCCTGGGGCTCTACAGAGAACCAGAATCTTCCAGTCCTCTAGTGTCCTGCTTCATTAGGAGAAATGCAGTGTCCCTTTAAAAAGACTGAACTTGGCTGACACACAGAAAAATGAAGCTTGAATGGATGACCTCCGTCTCCCTGGACAGTATGGGCTCAGCCACAGACTTGAAGAATTTCTTCTTCATTCCCAATCCATAGAGAGACATTTTCTATAAATAGGTTTCTGCTACCCAGTGCACAAGACTGTGACCCCATTCAGTAGAAATGTTAGTGACAGAAGTTTTTAAGTGAGAGGTTAGAAGGTAAGACAGTATTTCAGCCACTTGACTAACAAGTTACTAGTTTTGTTTTCAAGGATGTTTTTCTACAATGACCCTGCCTCCGACTTTCCACAAATATACTGACAAAGTTAAAAAGAATGTCAAGGGAAGGCAAAACTGGTCAAATATTTATTAAGCATTTATTATATGCCAGGTTCAATGTTACACGCTTCTGATTCAAAGAGCCTACATTCTAACATGGGAGACAACATATAGAGACATATAGATGGGTAGACAGACAGACATATAGATGATAGATAGATAGATAGATAGATAGATATAAATACAAGGTATGTATAGAGTCGACAGAATGTATTCTTGGGGTAGGTTCTAACAGTCGAGCAGTAACAGTATATATTGTAATATTCAGTGACTTCAATACCAAAGTGAACATAGGAAAAAATGATAAAAACTATTTTGAAATATATGGCTCAGGATAAAGACACTAAATGGCAATGGCTCAAGCACTGGACTTCCTAGAGTCAGGAATGCCTGAGTTCAAATCCCTTCTCACATACTCAATAGCTGTGTAATGATGAGCAAGTTACTTAACCTTCTTCTGCCTCAGTTTTCTCTGTGTAATATGGGGATAAATGAGAAATCCTTTGTAAAGCATTTTGTAAGCCTTAAAGCACTCTATAAACGCTAACTCTTATTGAACTGGCCAAAGATGTACAGATTCCACAAGACATTTAGACGTATGCAATAAATATTTTCTTCAAGAAAAGAATAAGAGAGCTTGGTAATCACGATGCAAAAATCACAAAACGTGAAATTTATCTTAACTGGTAGGAAACTGCTATTTATCGCTGCATGATATGAACAGCGCAGAAGCATGGAACCAGGAGGTGTAGTAAAGGAACAAAAACTGACAACCAAGTTTTCAGAAATTTTAGCATGAGAATCAATTAGGCTAGATGATTCCTAGAACATTTAAAGATGAAAATGGAATTAGGGCAACAGACAGAAATGGAACAGATCCATCAGCATTTCTAAGCAACTTTTTTTATCTGTGGAATCACTGGACTCTCATGTCTTGCCCCACAAAATGCTCAATGAAAAAGTGGAGATGCAACTAGAAAGACAAAGAACAAAATGTCAACAGGAGAAGATCAGGAAGATGAAGGAAGCCATGCTGGCAGCTACAAAATGTTTAGAGCCTTGAAGGGGTCGATTCTCAGCATATATGAAAGAAAATATCAAATGATTGTGGAAAATAATCCCCTGTAGCGTTATTACCTGCCAAAAAAAGCAATTAAGAGGACATCAATAATTACCAACCCTTATGCTTACTTTCTCCTCTCCGTGAAATTTTTATGAGAATTCTCTACAAACCTATCCAGGCTAGCCTCGAGGAAAATATGAGAAGCTGTTAACAGCAGAGGATCTAAGCTCAGGGATCATGGGGAAGATCAAGGCAATGAGAGTACATCATAGTAGCAAAAAAATCCACTTTGTTAAATCGATAGATTTAATGCAAAGATCTTACACTTCAAGAAATAGGGAAGGGGCCTTATCAAATCCATGCAGAGTATGCCAACTGCATGGAGAACTTGTAACATCATGAGTCTAATCTGGGCAGAAGCCTCACCAAGCTACCTCAGAGCATTATTTTTTATATGAAATTGAGTTCTTTGTCTGGGAACTGGTTCAGTAATTGCGTCTTGCATGACAGGAGCCATCAAATTGTTCAGTACTTCAGAGTTGTAAGGACACGTAAGGAGAAATTAGGGAATTTCATTGGCCCGGCTCAAGCAGAAGTCAATACGTGTCTAAAATTCTGGGAGACCTTTTGTTCAACCTGTCTCTATGTAAATCCTTCTGCAAATTGCCTTTTTGCGACAGAAGGACCAGGAAGGCTTTTGCATAAAATAGTATATACCCAAACACATCTTCCCAGTCATAAGATTGGACAAAAGATAAAAGAAATACAGAACCTCCCTGTGCTGTTTCTGTTGATTACAGCAACCAGAAAAATGATTTGTTAGAGCAAGATGCAAACTTCAAGATTGTCCTTTAATAGGGGGTGTTCATGCATGTGTTGGGACATATATGATTCCTTGAAAGATACAACAGCAGAGGTAACATTTTTCAATGACCCTCTGATTATCCACTTCAAGAGACGCATATATCAAAGATATGCCAGCTCATCAAATGTGTTTGCTACTGTCATGGACGCTGTCCAGCACAAAATTCAAATGACATGAATTCTCTATGAGTTGGGGAAGTCTTCCAGATTCTCCTACTTATGGATGGCATTATGTTGATTGCATCGAGTCATGGAATACCAGAAAACCTCCCAAATAAGAACCTCAGCTACCCTGAGATCAGCAATATATACAATAAAAATTGCTCTATTATGATATGTAATTCAGTGGGCAGCATTTGAGGTGGTATATTAGTATACATAGGTGGCACAATGAATAGAGTACTGGTTCTGAAGTCAGAAAGACTCATCTTTTTTCATTCAAATCTGGCTTTAGACACTTACTAGCTGTGTGACCCTAGGCAAGTCACTTCTTTGCCTCAGTTCTTTCTGGAGAAAAGGCAAACCACTCCAATATCTCTGTCAAAAAACAGCAAAACAAAACAAAAAAACACAAATGGGGGTCACAGAGTCAGTCACAACTGAAAAACAACTAAAAAAAAGTTTGTACATATCTCAGGCAGGTATTGCACATGGACATTGAAAGGGGTTCAGAGAGGAACAAGAAGAAGGGAAAAAGCTGAATTGTCTTTGGGAAACCATGTAGTGTTTTCTATGATCCCAAGCTGCCCTCTGAAACAAATACCCATTTTTAACACCAGTGTTTCTTTAAGGTAAACCAATTCTTTCATTGGACAAAAATCCACTTTCTCTCCTGTCCTCCTTCCCATTCCCCTGTACTATTGAAAAAAGAAGAAAAAATAAAATCACTTGTAATAAACATGCATAGTAAAGCAGAAACAAATTCCCACAGAGGCCATGTCAAAAAAAAACAACAGAAATTCAGTCATAAATCAGGGAAGACTAAATCTCTGAACAATCACAATTGCAGATGACCTAAAGTACAATGTAAAACCACGTGGCAAATAGAAGTAATCCATGGTAATGCACTATGTGCAAAAAGTTAGATTTTTAAAAATCATCTGAGGTTTCCCAGTCATATAGTGAGAGATAATAGAAAACAGTTGTGTAGCTCTTTAAAGTTCACAAAATTCTTGATCTAAATGTTATATTATCTTCATGGGGGCAGCTAGATAGTGCAGTGGATAGAGCACCAGTACAGTCAGGAGGACTTGAGGTCAAATCTCACCTCAGACACCTGACACTCACTAGCTGTGTGACCTTGGGCAAGTCACTTAATCCCAACTGCCTCATCCTGGGTCATCTCCATTCATCCTGATGAATATCTGGTCATTGGATTCAGATGGCTCTGGAGGAAAAGTGAGGCTGGTGACCTGCACAGCCCTCCTTCACTCAAAGCAAAGTCAAGTGCAAGTCATGTCATCATTTCTCTGATGGCATGGTCTTCTTTGGCAATGAAGGATGAACACATACATATTATCTTCATGACAACCTTGTGAGGTAAGTGCTGCCAGAATTTTTCTCCCTATTTTACAGATGAAGCATAAGGATCACAAAGGTTAAGTGGTTTACCCATGGTCACAGAGCTAGCAAATAGGAAAAGTGGAATTTGAACTCAGGACTCTTCTGATTCTCAATCTGACTGACTTTCTGCTATACCACACTCCTATTCCAATGGACAGGATGAATTGTGCATTAATACCCACATAGAGAGTGGCCTCCAACACATTATGTGGGTTCCCTGTGGGGGACACACAGATGGACATGCCAAGAATCACACCAGAGAAGGATTCTGTCATGGCTTGTTCTCTGCGCCATTAGAAGGAGTAATGAAATTGATGGGATCATGTGGTCCATGGAAGTAACCCAATGTATAGCACTGTACTTTATTTTTTAAAATTGCTTATAAATGTCTAAGTTGATTTTGCTGAGGACAAATGTGTTTGAGTATCTTGCAAGTGATGGAGCTCATATTAGTCTGGTCACCTACATATAGCCAGGTCATCCTCTGATCTGGTCGTGACTAACAAACATTGCTTGCCAGTAATAACTGGCTAGCTTAAAGATATGCTCCCTCCAACTAAGCTCTGTATAGAAAACATCTATTAAACACTTTTTCTTCTCAGAAAGCCAGTATGACAGTACAGACAGAAAGCAATTGCTGGCATATGAAGACCTACAGGCCTCTGACACATACTGTTTGTGTAGGCGTGGACAAATCTTTTCTGCCAGCGCTTGGCAACTCTCTAAAACTGCAATGGGCCAAGGAGTTATCTATCTGCACTGGGAGAAGGATTCTCCACACCAGAACTATGAAATCATAGGTCTGAACCAAAAAAAAATAATAATGTTCAAGATGTTATATAACATTCTGGGGATATGAAGGCAAAAATGAAATAGTCTTTCTTCAAGGCACTTATATTGTATCAGGCCAGTATATGTCCAGGTATACATATACAAAATAATAAAAAATAATTTAAAGAGAGAGCAAGCACTAGCACTAAAACTATCAATTCTTCCTGAAATTCCCCGTGGCCCTATCTATGCCTAGGTCTCTCCTTTGCATTTGTCTCACTCTTTCTCGAGTTTTAGTTATTTGTGCACAACTTTTCTGGGAAGTTAAGTGGTGTAGTGAATACAGTGCTGGACCTGAAGTCAGGAAGACATCTTCCTGAGTCTAAATCTGGCCTCAGATTCTAGCTAGGTGACCCTGGGCAAGTCACTTAACCCTGTGTCTCAGTTTCATCATTTGTAAAATGACCTAAAGAAGGAAATGGCAAAGCACTCCAGTATCTTTGCCAAGAAAACCCCAAATGGAGTCCCAGAGAGTCAGACATAACTGAACAAGTACATCTTTTCCCCATTTTTTGACTGAAAAACAAAGTATATGTCATCTTAATACGGGAGGTCCTGAAAGTCTTAGAAGCAGTTTTAAGCTATTAATGAGACTTATGAAACACTCCATATTTTATACCTATCTAGCATAGGTCCTTGCATAAGCTAAATATTTAATGGATATTTGTTGAATGTTAAAAGGAAATTTGAGTTCTATTGTCAGGTCCTGGTGTACTGAATAAAACTACATTTGAATTCAGAAAATCTAGATTTCAATTATTAACTTAACTGACACTTAAAAGGGAAGGACTCAGAATGGGTTGTGAAGGATGTAGCTGTTGTTAATACTATGAAGCAAAGGTATTCCTGTCCAACCCTTTTGTGTAGCCTATAATCTAGGACTTGCAGTATCTCGTAGCACAGCCTAATACAGGATCCTTTCCCCAGGGACATGGACATGACAAAGGTGAACACAAACCCCAGCTCACAAGGAAAGCCACCTGGGGAGCCAGACTTTCCAGAGGCTCACCTGACATCTTTCCTACCCTGCCTTCAAAAATGCACAACCCAACAACCACAACAGAATGAGCAACCCAGAAATCCATCCTCTCCTTGCTTTTAAAAGCAGCCTACAGGCGATGATCAGCAAATAGAGTGTGGGGCCTGGAGTCAGGAGAACCTAAGTTCAAATCCAGCCTCAGATACTAGCTATGTGACCTGTTTGCCTCAGTTTCCTCCCTGTAAAATGGGGATCCTGGAGAAGGAAATGGCAAACCATTCCAGGATCTTTGCCCCACAGAAGTCACAAAGAGTCAGACAAAAAACAAAACTAAATAATTTAACAACACAGACAACTTCAGAGAGAAGTTTGGTGCCCTCATTTGGACACTTCATAGCAACTGCTGCCTTCTTAATCTGCTTCCCAATTGTGATGACTTCATTATCAGTCTTTTGTGCTGATAGAGGCTACAGGAAATATTTTACATCTAGGCCATAAAAAAAAAGGCAACCAGTATGTTTCCAGGGCACTGCTGGAGAAGATGTTCCAGGGTTTAGTGGCTCACTAAATGAGCGGGGGAAGCTGTCTCTTATTGTCTACTGTCCTCCATAGGCAAATGTTTGAATTTGTAGCTCCTTAAAACCAAGCAGCTGAAGATGAGCCACTTGCATATTTCAGCAAGATGATTCAAAGGGAAACATTTTTCCAGATAAGAAAGAAAGTGAAGGCGCCATGCCATCAGTAACCTTCTCTGAGACATAATAATATCGCAGGATACTTACCCACTGCATTAACCTCTTAAGTCTTTCCATATCCTCCCCCAATAAATACTCACTGTTGACACCTTACGCTTGCTACCTGAGTTAAAACTGAGGAGTTAACGAGTGCATGGGAGATGAGGCTTTTAAAATATGCATTGCAGGAGGGTTTATGCTAACCTCTGATAGATTACAAGAACAGGTTACTCTACTTCAAGAGGGAAGTGTTTTGTTGTAAAAATCCATAATACAGCTATTCACTCTGTTTTCTAATCTGTCTAAGATGTAAACTCAAACACTGGGTAGGGAGAGGATTGGAAAATTGGATTTTAGTCTGTGAGGTCTGCCATCTTTAGATCCCAGCCTCCTAATTCTAGAGCAAGAGAGAACAAAATTGAAAATGATCCCTGCTTTTCAGGGAGTCTGAGTTTCAAAATGGAACAGGGAAAATAGTAATTTAAAAGAATAATAAATGCTAACAATTCATAAAATTTTAGGATTTACAGTATGTTTTCCTCACAGAGGCCCTGCGAAGGAAAGAGTGCAAAGACGATAGGACCCATTTTACAGATGAGAAAATTGAGGTCAGAAAGGATAATCTCTCCTCATATAGCTAGTAAGTGATAGACCTGGGACATGACCTCAGGTCACCCTAGAATAGAAAAATCTAATTCCAAAGGATGGAAGGATTGAATGACTCATGAATAGGCCTTCAAGAATGCAGCCTACAGGTCAAATGCAATCTGCCTCAGTCCCAGGTTGTCACCAGGCTATAAATTTTAGAATTATAGTCTTTATTTTAAGATTCATCTTAGGTGTATACTAATTGCAGAATAGTGCCAGTGATGACTTCTATGAGGGGGATTTCTTAAAAAATGTGAAGGATACAGAAAAGGACAAAAAGGAAGAGAATCTGCCATGTAGGAGAAGTGAAGGATAACGGATAGACAATGCAAATATTGTGTTACTGTGTAAGTCAGTCATGTCAAAGACCCTTGAGCAGATCATAATCTGTCTATAATATCATTCTTAAAGAGTTATTTGTGTCTATCTGGTCCACTAAGGTGGTAACTGTGTGAGTAGAGAGAAACAGTTGGAAGTAAGAGATTTGGAGTTTAAAATGGCAAAATTTGAAACTGATTGTATATATGGGGTGAGGAGTCCAGGACAATGCCAAGGTTCTGAATCTAGGATGGTGTGTGTTTATCCTTTGTTGCCAAAGAAGACCATGCCATCAGAGAAATAATAACATGACTTGCACTTGACTTTGTTTTGACTGAGGGAGGGCTGTGCAGGTCACCAGCCTCACTTCTCCTCCAGAGCCATCTCAATCCAGTGACCAGATATTCATCAGGATGACTGGAGATGACCCAGGATGAGGTAACTGGGGTGAAGTGACTTGCCCAAGGTCACACAGCTAGTGAGTATCAAGTGTCTGCGATGAGATTTGAACTCAGGTCCTCCTGACTCCTGCACTGCTGCTCTATCCACTGCATCACCTAGCTGCCACCTACGATGGTATCTGTCTTATGCCTATGATGGTATAAGCCAGATAAACATAGCATACTTAAGGTCTGCTAGCATGAGCTCACTCTCAATTTGGTCAGACAAGAAAGACACTTAGAAGGGGTTAATAATTTTATTTTATTCTAGTCTAGTTTTCTCAGAAGAAGATTACTGATAACGGGAGCACAAACTCCTACAGCGTGCCCTAATCACCCTTGTTGCGCAGGGAAACCAAGATGGGGCAACTGCCCCTAGGTCTCATTGGGGTCGATCAAGACAGGCACAACTTATGCTTTCCCTAAATCCCCTCAAGCCTCAACGGGGGTCAATTGAGGCAAACACAGACTCACCCCCAGCCTTGATGAGGACCGATCAAGGCATGCACAGCATTTGTGCATTCAACCCTATGGGCTCCCCAACTCACTGTCCAGTGACCACCTGTTTTATAGGCCAACAGACAAGGAAGGTATGTTGCCAGCAATAGCCCCACAAGTTTACATCACTGCATCCCTGTATCCCCTTGCGCAGCCACAGTGGATGTCTATATTATTTATCATTATATAATGCTGCACAAGTGCGGTAGAGATGTTTTGAACCATAACTGTGGGAACTCATATCTAGTATCTGGGAACAGGAGATTGTTATGGCTATGAATCCTAGGAAACTGAACTCTGAGAAATAATAACAAAAATTTACTTTACACTAAAATCCACTTTACTTACCCTAAAATTCACCTCACATAACATATGGATAGTAGTGCCTTGTTTAGAAGAGGGAAAAGTTTAAGGGGAAAGATAATGAGTTCAGTTTTAGACAGTTGGATAAGTTGTGGGGACACACTTTTTAAAATGCCCCTTAGTGATCAGGACAAAGACTAGATTTCTGAATTGTCTACATAGACATAACTGGATCTTTTGGGAGCTGAGGAGATCACCAAATGAGAGAGTTACAGAGAGAAAAGAGAAAAGCATCTAGGACAGAACTTTGGTGACACCCATAGTTGGTAGACATCTCAAAACCAAGAGACAGAGCAGTGTTATGAAGACGTAAAGAGAATATTTAGGAGAAAAAGGTGGGCAACAGCATCAAAGGCTATACAGGAATGCTGTTGAACTCAAATGGAAATATTCCTGGAGGTAACATGTTGATATAGAAAACCACAAATGAACATTATCTATGCTGAATTTTATTATATTATTTTGTTAAACAGTTCCCAATTACATTTTAACCTGGCTCCAGCAAAGAGTTTAGCAAGCTACTTGGGGCCCAGCTGGTGGTACACTTGACACCTCTGCTAGAGAGAATTCAAGAAGGATGGAGAGCTATAAAAGGCCGTTAGACTTGGCATTTAAGAGATCACTGGCAACTCTGGAGAGAGCAGTTTCAGTTCTGTGATGAGGTCAGAAACCAGATTGCTAAGGGTCTATCAGTAAGTGAGAGGAGAGAAAGCGGAGGAACTGAGTGTTGATAGATATTTTTCAAGTTTACCTGAGAATGAGAGAAGAGATGTTGGATGACAGCTTGTGGGTATTATAGGATTTGGTAAAGGTTAATAACAATGAACATTTACGTAGTGCTTTCTATGTGCCCAGCGCTGTGCTTTAAAATTATAATCTACATCCTCACAACAATCCTGAGAGGTAGGTGCTATTATCATACCAGTTTTACAGAGAAGGAAACTGAGGCAAACAGAGAATTAAATGACAAGTGATTTGCCCCAGATCACAGAGCTAGTAAGTAGTTGAGGTTAGATTTGAACTCAGCCCAACTCCAGGCCTTTCACTCCATCCACTGTACCTAACTGCCCATTTCTCTCATCTCACTATTCTCTCTGCTGCTATCCATCACTCTGCCACTCTCTCTGATTCTTTATCTCCCTCCTTATTTTCTGTCTAGTTCTTTTTTCTTGATCTTGCTCTCATTTTCTCCCTCAAATCTAATAAATAATTTGGTCTATGATACAGATCTTGAATGTCAGCCTCAAGCCCTGCGAGAATATTTTCACAGAAGCCGTTTCTAACCCTTGAAAATTAGAACCTACAGAGAAAATGCTGACACAAACCTTAACTGCAATGACGTAGTTTAGTTCAAGTCTTTGAGGCAGATTTATAAAATAGGGCCCATATTTATATTAATTGTGCACTCAGAGGGGCAGTTATAAAATAGTTCACGCTCGGGGCCCTCCCCCTCTTCCCCCTTTAGAGAACATACATACCATTTAACAATTGGCTGGGAATGGAGATCCCAGTCTTGGACAGGGAGAGGTCCTTTTCTCCCATGTGGCTCCCATTGCATAAACAAAGGGAACCCAGGTGACATACGAGCAGTTAGTCCATAGGAGTTTATGAAAATTAAGATTAAATCCAGCAAATGTATTCTTTAAAAGGATAAATTTAAGAAAAATGGAAATAAGACTGAGGCCGAAGGAAGTCAGCTGTCCTCTCGCAGAAGGCTGATTTCTCCAAGCTCCTGCTACTGGGGCAAGCACCTGAGACAAAACACGCACAATCACACATACCTGGCAAGCCACTCTAGTGTCTTTGTCAAGAAAATCCCAAATGAAGTCACACAGAGTTAGACATGACTCTACAACAACAACAAACCTTCCATTTACCTCCCCATGTGTTCACAACCATCTAAGACTTTGAGGGAGGTTTGGTGGATTTTTTAAAATGTGAATTCCTCTAGGGAGGTGAATTTAGCACAGTCCAGGAGTATGAGATGTAGAAGCAGGATGGAGCAAAGGCTGTCGATAGCTCTAAGAATTGTATCAGGCTCCCCTCTACTCTGAGGTTGCCAGTAGGCAGCATATAAACATACAGGGAGTCTAGTTCTCCGAAATGGTGTTCCTAAACTAGTCATTAAACTGTGGTTATGAACCTGATTGTGTTGGAAAGAGGAAAGACAAGTGAGTCAGAGGAACCCTCTTCAAGGAACAGCATAGTCGTCCGAAGGGTTCCGGTGTTGTTGGTGTGGTGTAATAGAGCATAAGATTCCATACAAGGATATTGGGATGAGTCCAGCCCTTGATACTCTTAGCTGTATGGTAATGAACAAGACACTTATCCTCTCGGTTTCTCCCTCTTTAATAAGTGAATAAAAATACATTAATAATAATAGTTGAGAGAGAATCATGGAAGAACTTACATGATCTAATGCAAAGTGAAGTAAATTGAACCAGGAAAATAAATAAAATATGATGACAGTCATATATTTGGAAATGACAACCACAAAATTAAACACTGTGTAAATTGTAATGACCAAATTCGACCTGGGAGAGAAGATAAGAAAGAAAACCTCTACTCATTTTTTGCCAGGGTGTATAATGGATATATGTTCAGACTTGATTACCATTTGTTTAGTTTTGCTAAGCTATTTTTTTTCCTTGTGTATTACAAGAAATGGGTGGGTGTCAGAATCAGGTTCAGGTTATCTTTGCAAACACGATGATGGGAATTATATGTGCCTGATCCTGTTAAACCATAATCTTGGTATTTTCTGCTAGGTCTCTACATTTTGAAGGTTTTTCATTCAACATGGTTTAGAAATTAATAATATTATACATTTTAATTTAATTGATGATAGTTATATTAATATCCAGTAAAACTTTATTCTTAAGAGTTTATGAATCAATGTTATGTCTACAAGACTATGGGCAACAGTACTGTCTGACATGGTGGTCTAGTTTCAGTAAAATTTGCATTTAATTCTTAAAGATATTTTGAGGTCTGTATTTGTAGGATGGGGATTTGACATCTGTGAGTTTATGAAAGATAAAATAAGGTTCTGGTGTATAATTCCAGCCACTCAGGTCATGTCTTATTAGGTACTGAGTAGGCGTTAAATTTTTGTAGCCTGTGATGAATTATTGCATAGTTTCTATCATTTTCTTGTATAATCTGCATGGATCAAATGTCTGCACACTTTAACGATAATTCTTCTGTGCTTTCAGGTGGCAATTACCTTATCCTGAATTATCTTTGTAAACATCCTCTGTTTCTATAAAAAAGACTGCAGGACTTAGCTGTTTGAGTAGCTTTTCTTTGTTGACACATTGCTGGTTAAGTTCATGCGAATATTTCTCACAGGACAACTTTTTATTTTTCTCTTGGATATCAACCATTTCACAGACTCAATTCACTTTTGGTAAACCACTTTTGGCAATATTTAACAAATTCAATGATCAATATTTACTACTACTTTGTGACATGACATCTGCTTCTTTCAAAAGCTTTTCTGAATATCTTTGATTTGTTTATCATGTGCTCTGAGAAAATTTATCCACCATTATCCTTGTTTGGATGAGAAAATATTCATCCTTCCCTGCCTTAGGGTGGTGTGCTTTGTTTTAATAATGTTCCAAGAGATGTTATTAGAATACTTTCCAAATCTATTATTAGCTCATTTTATAGTGGCCAAAGGGTATGCTAAGACTGGTGATGTTTAGGTATTAATTTCTTTGAATATGTTCTCGTTGAACTTTGCAGAGAAGGCCAGTAAATCTCTTGACACACAGCAATAGCCTTCTCTTTGATAGCTTCATGCTTGATGTGCTTTGCCTAAAGCAAATCAAAATATTTGTACATATTGCATTTATCCATTGGTTAAGTTTGACCTCTAGGATCAAGTTTGAGGCCTTACAATATCTATTTTTTGTTTGGCATACATTAAAAATTTACAGTGGGTTGTGTCTTCCCGAGGAACTTTGCTATATTCTCCCTGAGGTCTTGGGAACAGAATGTCTGTGTCACAAGGTTAGCAGTAGTCCTTAAGAAGAATTTCTGAACCCTCCCCCTTTCTGTATTCTCTGTTCTGAGTCAGAGAACAGATTGACTAATAGCTCCCTCTGAGACATAAATGAACCGTCCTGCATCCTTGGTAGAAACTGACAATCCACCATTAGTACCTAGTCTTGATCCTGCTTTGGGACCTAGTGAGTAAACTGGAGTGAAGTGCTCAGAAAAGGGAAAAATCCATGTCTGAGACTGAGAGAGAGGGAAACGAAAATGACTCAGGAAATAAGACTTTAGAGACTGATTCAAGACCAGAAGTTGAGAAAACTCAGTCCTCCCTCATTCAAAAGCCAAAAAGGTTCACCAATGATTGGTGGTAGGAATGAACATAGAGTTAATTTAGCTCCACCTCCTCATTTAACAGAAAAGGTAACTGAGTCTCAAAGAAAATTACTTTCTCTAGATCAGATAGCTAATAAAAGGAGAGGTCATAGCTTTAGTTCAAGACTTCTCAATCTTCTGTTCCCAAGATTTATTGTCTTTCCACAACACTAAGCATTCAAGACTTCCTTAGAAAGTTACTTGTACCTCCCCTTTTTATTTTTGTTTTTTAATCTCCTTTCTGTTTTCCTGTTAAAAAATACACACACAACAAAAACAGAAAACCTAAAGAAGGGCTGAATAATTGTTTCAAAAAGATCTGAGAAGATAAAGTTGCAGTAGCTTGTCATTCTGCAGAGGGCCTGGGAAAGAGGAATTCAGGTAACAAAGAACATGGTAGCCGTGAGGGTGGGAACCAAGTCCCTGATGCCTAGGAAAAAAGAAAACAAGGATGAATTACAAGCAGCCCTGTTTAATGTGTTCACAAGTAAAATGAACATTGACTACATACTATGGATGAATAATATTATATTGTATATAAGTATATATTATATTACATATCATATAGATAATGTTTACTTATATAAAAGTGCCTACTATATACAGAGCATTATACTGAGTACTTGGGGAGATAAAAAGCTCATCATATTGTCCTTGCCTGCTCTTGGGAGGTATGAAGTCTAATAGATGTAAAAATACACAGAGATAACTGTAATGTGCAACATTACATTACAAATGCATTAGACATTTGCAAACAAAATGCTAATGGGAGCTCTGAGGTCATTATGGACAGGTGGAATTGTTCATTAGTTCAGTCGTGTCCACCTCTTTGTGACTCTATGGACCACAGCACTCCAGTCTTTCTATCCTCCACTATTTCCTGAAGTCTGTCCAAGCTTATGTTCATTGCTTCCATGACACTATCTATCCATCTCATTCTCTCCCATCCCCTTTTCCTTTTACTTTCAATCTTTCCCAACATCAGGATCTTTTCCAGTGAGTCCTGTCTTCTCAGTATATGGCCAAAGTATTCAAGCTTCAGCTCCAGTATCTGTCCTTCCAATGAGTAGTCTGAATTAATTTCTTTTTAAGTACTGACTAGTTTGATCTCCTTGCTGTCTTTGGGACTCTCAAAAGCCACTAGCACCACAATTTGAAAGCATCAGTTCTTTGGCGCTCAGCTTTCCTTATAGTCCAACTCTCATAATCATACATTACTAATGGGAAAAATTATAGTTTTGACTATATGGACTTTTCCCAGCAAGCTGATGTATCAACTTTTTCGTATGTTGCCCAAATTTGCCATAGCTTTCTTTCCAAGGAGCAAGTATGTTTTCATTTCATGGCTGCAGTCATCATCTGCAGTGATCTTTGAACTCCAAAATATAAAATCTGACACTGTGTCCATTTCTTCTCCCTCTACTTTTCAGGTGGGATCAGGAGTTAATGTAAGAAGTGACATTGGAGTTGGCCTTCAAAGGAATAGGAGAGTTCGGTAGAGAGGAAGAGCACATTCTAGGCCTAGGAAATAAAGTTAGCAGAGGAGGGAGAGCACAATTCATGCTTCTGTATTAAGTGAGTAGTCTAATTTGGCTAAAACATAAAGTGTGGAGGGGAGAACTCTAGCACAAGGCCAGAGACATAGGATGGCATTAGATTATGGGGCACTTTAGATCTCAATCAAAGTAATCTGACCTTACAAGTTGGATTTGGCATCAGATGGACCTGGGTTCTCTACCATATACAAGTCATTTAACCTCTCTGTCTCAGTTTCTCCATCTATAAAAGAGAGGGTTTGAGTAAATGGCCTCTGGGATCCCATTCAGCTCTGGATCTATGATCCTATGATCTCCCAGGTACTTCCAGCACTGCTGTCACAAAGGCATGCATAGAGCATGGCTCATTTGTGTGGCTAGTGGAGACAAGGAGGAGAGACCTACATGAAATGTATTAACATGAGTTCTTCCACTTCCAGGGCCCAGTGTCTTCTCACACCAGGGCCTACAATATAGACATGATTTTATTAAATCATTGACTTTCTGGAGCCAAGTAACACACAGAGGCCCTATTGCCCCCAAAGTAATGGAATCTAGATTAGACCCCAAATCTCCTGACTTTCCTGTAAAATCCACTGATCTCCATAGTTGGAAGTAACACATAAAGCAGCCATATCTAGTAATGCTACACTGACAGAATATCAGAGAAATGAAAACAAATGGTTGAACAGTCCCTGGGGCTATAGAGGAGTTCAGTTTTTAAGTTTCCCCACCAGAGACAGTAAACCTTAGTCATCTAGGATGATCATATTCCATCTTGTTTCACACAAATCTATGTCTTATTACTGAAAGGAGAAACCCGAGAATCTCTGTTACTTTTGGCACTGAGTTGGTAGGCTGCTGTGTAGGAAAGTGTTTGGGTAAAATTAGCAGCAGTCATACAGTATTAATTACTTTCTTTGAGACTGTTTTACTGTGCTTTTTTTTCTTCTGTATTTATTTTTTAAAGGCAAAAGTAGCTTACACAAAGCAGAGTGTGTGTGGAAGGGGTCGTAGTAGGGCTGGAGTAGTGGGGGAGACTGTTAGTGACCTCCTTGGCACAATTAACAAACAGATTATAATGACATGAGCCTGCCTTGGGTGAACCTGTCATTTCCATTTGTATTTCTCAGTACTGGAGTCCTGTCCCTCAGGGCAACTTTTGTGCCTAGTGCCAAACTAACAGATGGCTACAACTAGTCTCAAAACAATGATGATATGGTTGTATTAATGATGATGATGATGATGATTTAGTTGTCATTTTAAAAGTGTTTTAAGATCTACAAAGCACCTTCCCCACATTATCTCATTTATTCTATGTATTGGCCAAATTGGCCTACTTCCCACTGCCACATCTCAGGGGCATCTTCCATCTCCTGCCTGCAAGGTTTTGCCCAGGTTGTCCTTTCATGCCTAGAATGCATTTTTCCCTCTTCCAAATATCACGTACATGCATATGTTGGAGATACTGCAGGTTCAGTTCCACTGCAATAAAGCAGAGTGGTATGTGGAGAGGGTCATAGAGTAGAGAGGGTGAGACTATTAGTGAATATTCAATAAAGTGAATCACAAGAATTTTTTGGTTTCCCAGTGCATATAAAGTTATATTTAACAGTCTGTTAAGTGTATAATAGCATTATGTCTAAAAAAATCAATGTACATGCCTTAATTAAAAAATACTTTATTGTTAAAAAAAAATTTTCAACCATCATCACAGCCTTCAGCGAATTGTGATCTTTTCACTGGTGCAGGTTCTTGCCTTGATGTTGATGGCTGCTGACTGATCAGCATGATGGCTGCTGAAGTTTGGGGTAGCTACGGCAATTTCTTGGAATAAGACAACAGTGAAGTTTGCCATATCGATTGACTCTTCCTCTTGCTTGAATGCTTAGAGGCCATTGTAGAGTTGTTATTGGCCTAATTTCAGTATTGTTGTGTATCATTAAACAGTAAGATCCAAAGAAAGGGAGAAAGATAGAAATGCCATAGGTGGAGTAGCCAGAATACACATAACCTGTATAGATTGTTTACTGTCTTTTATGGGCAAGGTTTGGGGTACCCCAAAACAATTTCAAGTGTAACATCAAATATCACTGATCAGAATTCACCACAATAGATATGGTAATTATGCAAAAGTTTGAAATACTGCAAAAATTACCAAAATGTGACGCAGAGACTTGGTGTGAATACTTGTTGAAAAAGTGGTACCAATAAACTTGCTCAAGGAAGTCTTGCCACAAACTTTCAAATGGCAAAAAAACATAAGTCTCTGCAAAGCACAATAAAACAAGATATGCCTGGACATACTGATCTCTTTATACGTTGAATCCTCCCACCCCCACCCCCAAAACTCCCAGACTGCAAACTCCTTGAAGGGTATAACTGTTCCTTTTTTTCTCAGTTTGTCTTTGTATTCCCAAGGTATATCTGAATAGTTTGCATGTAATAAATGCCTTCTGGAATGAACTGTTGGAACCTCACAGGAAGCCAGGACAATAGGTATTTTTATTCTTCTATGGATGAAGCAATTGAATTTCAGAGAAGTTAAGTAACTTGCTCATCGTTACAAAGCTATCAGAAGGCCAAATCTGAACTTACATCTTTTTTAACACTTTTAATCTTAATCATCACTTTTTGACGTCTAGACAGTTAGCAAAACAATAAATTGAGTCTTGATTTGTAATATTGATTGATTTCCAAGATGTAAGCATTCATGATGAAAGTTTATCAATTGTCTCTTGTGAAGCAGCATGAACTGACTCCAACACACATCCCTCAAGTAATTTATATTCTCAAATTTATTGAAAATTGGGTTTTTAAGTTGAGTTTTGAACCCAGGTTTTAACCACCTCCAAGTCCAGTATGCAGAAACAGACTGGATCATGACAGCCATTACTTAAAAAGTGGGTGAAACAAACTTGAATAGCACTTTATACTCTTCCACTTGGCTTGGAGTCAAAACATGTTCATTCTCATACTTTGGGGACTTCTAGGCTGATCATCTCCCTAACTCTATTTAAATTCATTAAGGGTGGCACAGAATTTATTTTCCTCATTAGAGAGGTAGTGTGGGGTAACGGAAAGAGCATTGGATTTCTGAATCCTGCCTTCAATATTTGGTAGTTGTGTCACCACAAGCAAGACTCAAAGGTAATTTTCCTCATCTGTAAAATAGTGATAATTAAACACACAATGCCTGTTTCAGAAGATTGTTTAGAGATTCAAATGAGAGAATATATGTAAAATACCTTGCAAACTTCAAAGAGCTACATATATGTTAGCTGTTTTTTTTTTGTAACATGAGAATGAAATTGACTCACTGGGTTGTTATAAGACTCCCTTGAGGAATTGTATGGGAAAATATATATTTAAATCTTATGTATTTATCCATTGATACTAAGCATAAAAGAAGTGGTCCTTGAGCTGAATTCTGAAGAATGGCCAGGATTTTAATAGGCCGGGGTCAAGGAAAGGGGAACACTAACAAAAGAAGGAAGTTAAAGATGAGTACGGCACATTTATGAAAGAAAAAAGCAGCAGGTACTTATGAGGAAATGGCAAGAGTGATGCCTGTTATATGCCAGGCATGGTGCTGAGTGCTTTAAAATAATATACTATCTGATCCTCACTATAGACATGAGAAGTAGATGCTATTACCATTTCCATTTGATAGCTAATGATTCTGAGATAAAGACTAAGTGACTTGCCCATGGTCACACAGTTGGAAAGTCTCTGAATCAAGATTTGAACTCAGGTATTCTTACTAGAGGCCCAGAACCCTATCCACTGTGCCTTCTAATTGGGAAATAGCTTGGACGTATAGAGGAGGGATCAAATTGTGGAGGGCCTTGAAAAGTAGAGGCATAAGGACTTGATAAGATACAAGGGGCAATTGATGGAGACATATTACATTTTCAGTTCTATTCAGGAAACATCTGTTAAGAAATTGCCATATTTACAGCTTTGTGCTAACACTGATGAGCCAAAGAGACAGACCCAATATAAACTCTATTGCTGAAGAGCTTCTTGGCTATGGAGGGAAAGGACAAAGATACAAATAACCACAGTACGTAGAAAAGAGATCGAAGTGCAAAGGAGACATCAAGGGAACAAGGCATTTCAGAAATGTGATGAAGAAAAGCATTTAAACATATTGTTATGTCTGATAATGCCAAGAATACAAACTACTGAGGCCAAGATTCTTCATTAGAAAAGAACTTTTGTCTAATAGGAAATTAGAAAGTAACATGACAGAAATTAAATTTAGTCCGGCAATTTGTACTATATGCCCCCAATAAGCTTCAAATACAAAAGGATACATTATTTTGAAAAATTAGAGGAGAACAAGAGGAGATATCTTTCATATGTATGGATAAAGGGAGATTCCTTAAGCAAAAGATACTGTGGTACAGTCGTTTAGTTGCGTCTGACTCTTCATGATTTCTAGAAGGGCAGGCCAGACACTTCTGTCCTCCACTATCTCCCAAAGTCTCTCCAAGCTCATGCTCATTGTTTCCATGGCACTCTCTATCCAGTTCATCCTCTGCCAACTCCTCCTTTTGCCTTCAATCTTACCGAACATCAGAATCTTTTCCAGTGAATGCTATCTTCTCATTATGTTGTCAAAGTATTTAAGCTTCTGCTTTAGTATTTGACCTTCCATGAAAGAGCTTGAGTTAATTTCTTTAACTGATTGATGATTTGATCTCCTTGCTGTCCAAGGAATTCTCAGAAGTCTTCGCCAGTACCACAATTGGAAAGTGTTGATTTCTGCAGCACTCAGCTTTTCTTATAGTCTAACTCTCGCTACTGGAAAAACCATAGCTTTAAGTATATGGACCTTGTCAGCAAGGTGTGATCTCTGTTTTTTAGTATGCTGTCCAGATTTGCCATAGCTTTCCTTCCATGGAGCAAGTATCTTTTAATTTCATGGTTGCAGTCACCAT
The DNA here is from genome assembly GCA_028658325.1 of Potorous gilbertii. Lineage (NCBI taxonomy): Eukaryota > Metazoa > Chordata > Mammalia > Diprotodontia > Potoroidae > Potorous > Potorous gilbertii. The sequence goes on from CM053769.1 coordinate 28,462,094, forward strand.
CAGCAGTGATCTTTGAGTCCAAGAATATAAACTCTGACACTGATTCCATTTTTTCTCCTCCTATTTGCCAGAAAGTGATGGGATGAGGTGCCAATATCTTAGCTTTTTTTTGATGTTAAGCTTCAAGCCAGCTTTGACACTTTCTTTCACCCTTATCAAGAGGTTTCTTAATTCTTCTTCACTTTATTCCATCGAAAAGCAAAGGATAGAGATTATCATAAAAATTAAATCGATAATTTCATTTTGCAAAATTAATAGGCTTGTGCACTAACAAAATCAATTTTAGCAGGTTATGAGAAAATTTCACAGCTAATGTCCCTTATAAGCTTAGATATTCAAGATAAAATGATATAATCTATCTAAAATACACCTTAAATGTCATCTAATCCAACCTCCTCATTTTATAGATCAGGAAACTAAAGTCCACGAGGGTGTAATGACTTGCCTGAAGTCAAATATAGGTAGTAAGTGGCAGAACTGGAATTCAAACTCAGATTCTATGACTTCAAGTTCAATACTTTTCCCACTGCCCAATGCTCCATAAGGAATACAAACACATAAGAGGTGTCCACCAAAATATGAGTAAGTAAAGGATTCAGATAGATATTTTTTCAAAAGAAGAAAGGCAAATCCTTAACAATCCTGTGGGAAAATGCTTCAAATCACTATGCTAATATGAATGAAAATTTAAACAACTCTGAGGTTTCATCTCATATTCATCAGGTTGGATGACAAAATGAAAATGCTAAATGTTGGAGAGTTTGTGAAAAGACAACATGCTAATGTGCTGTTGATGGATATGGGAGTTACATAAATAAAACAACTTCAAACCATTGTTTAAAAAATTAGTAAACATATAAGATAGGAGAAAATTTACTAAACCAACAACATATAGACTCAACAATACGATTTCCAGGCATATACTATAAGGAGTTCAAAGACAAAGGGAAAGGTCTTGTAGATTAAAAAATAGTTAAAGCAGTGGTGTCAAAAAATTGGGAAAAGCATGGGAGCTTAACTACTGGGAAATATACTATTCATATACTGTAGTATATGAATATAATGGAATATGATTTTGCCATAAGAAATGATAAATATTAAGAATAAAGAGAAAGTTTTTTAGGACCCAAAAAAAGCAGAACCAAGAGAACAGTTTATACAATGTTTGTAATAATAGAGAGGAAAACACTGAAATAAACTGTGGGAGTTATGAATTGGTCAAACTATTCTGACAAAATCAAACAAAACTGGAACCCTATATAAAAATCACTAAATTGTACATTTTCTTTGATGCAGCAATATTACAACTAGCTACATACTGGAAATCAGTCTAAGGGGGATGGAAAGGGTTCATATATACAAATTTATTTTTGTTTATGTGGGCAGCGAGGTGGCATAGTGGATAGAGCACTAGGTTTGGAGCTAAGAAGACGTAAGTTCAAATCTGGTCTCAGACACTTACTATGTGACCCTAGGCAAATCACTGAACCTTTGTTTGCCTCAGTTTTTCCATCTGTAAGGATTCAGAGAAACTAAGAAAGACTCGTATGAACAAATGTAGAAGGAAAAGAGCACAAGGAGAACAATTGACATGATGATGGCAATAATATAAAAGAAAACAACTTTGAAAGGCCAGACCTCTCATCAACACAGCAACTGATTATGATTTGCCAAGACTGATAATTATATCTGCCTCCCACCTCTTGGCAAGGAGGTGATGAAGAAATGGAGGCAGACATAGGGGTTAAGTGACTTGCCCAGGGTCGTGGAGCCAGTAAGTGTCCAAGGCCAAATTTGACTCTAGGACCAGAGCTCTATCTACTGCGTCACCTAATTACCTAGGAATATAAACAGAGATATAAACAAAAGAGGCTTATTTAATCTTTTTTGGAAGGAAAGAAAGAAAAATAAATTTTCTGAGGAATATTTCCAGAAAAAGTCTTATGCAGCAGGTAGGATCTGAGTTGTGTCTTAAAAGGAGGAACTTCAGTAGATGGAGTTAGTGAGGTTAATGACAGGTGGAAGGCCATTCCAAACATGGGAGATGCCATAAGCAAAGTCGTGGAGATGGGAGAGGGCCTGATGAGAACGTGGTGAGAGAAGTTAAAGTTGGCTAGAACATGAAATATCTGGAGAAGACTAAAACAAAATAACACTGTCAGATTACCTACCGACAAACTCAAATGCCAATCAGTTTCATTTTTGGTAGCAATGGGAACTCACTGAAGGTTTTTGTGCTAGGTATAAAATAATCATATCAATGCATTAGGAAGATTACTCAGGCAGTACTGTGAAGGATGCCTTAGAGCAGAAGACACTATAGGCAGAAAGAATAGATAATAGGCTATTATAATTGTGAGGGGCAAAGCTGCAGGGTCTGAATTAGGGTAGCCATGATGGGAATGGAGTCAAGAGATATTGCAAAACATTTCAAAGAAGCACCATGTTCTTCTCTCAGGATGGAAGAATATACTCTCCACACTGATTCCAGTGTCAAATACTTTATTAGATAGGAGAGAAGAAAAGCACTGAGTAGAATTCCATACAATCAAAGAGGTCTCTTGGTAAAAGTTCAGTTGAAGTACAGAAGTTGAAATAGGACCAACATAATGAGTTTACTGTGATTTCTTTATGTGTTATCACTAAGGGAAACCCAGAGTAAATGGTTTTGTGGCCACCTGTTCCCTTGTAAACCTGGATAACTCAGCTCATCCTCTCCTGTCTGTCTCCCCTTCTCCTTCCTTCTTCTCTCCAAAAGAAAGTAAATTTGGATAGTCAAAGGATGCCCAGTTAACTTGGGGTTCACTGGCTAGATTTCTTCCTTCCCTTCCCTTCCCTTTCCCAAAACCTTAAACCTACTGCACTCTGAAGCTCATAGATTGGACAGCACCAAGCCCCTGCCCAAGCTCCACCTGAGGGCTGTTTTCTGGACCCTGCTGGCTTAAGAGTGATTATCAATAGTAACTGTTGCTCTTTCCCTCTTAGCTTGATTTAGTTCTTTTTTTTTTTTTTTTTTTTTTTGCTCATTAAAAGGGCTTCTACTTCATAAACAGGCATATTCAGGGAATGGGCCTTACCTCACCCTGAGTACCTGAATAGACCTTAGGCTAAAGGAGCCAAGGTCTCCCATTGCATCCTGGGCCATCTCCAGTCATCCAGATGAATATCGGGTCACTGAATCCAGATGGCTCAGGAGGAGAAAGTGAGGCTGTTAACTTTGCACAGCCCTCCCTCACTCAAAACAAAGTCAAGTGCAAGTCATGTCAACATTTCTCTGGTCTTCTTCAAGAACAAAGGACAAACACCACAACCTGTAAACCTAGCATTCAGAGTTCTTGGGGAAAATCACCTCATCAAGAGAGAAAAGTCATCTTTATTATACCTACAACTTAAAAAGCAGAAGAAATTCTCCGTTAGGTCCCTAAAGACAGTACCCTGAAGACCACTTGGTGCAAATGAAGCTTCCTCTGTATTTATTACTTGACTTGAAATTGTATTATTCTAACTGGATATTCTCTAAAATAATTTATTTGTATATGAGTGTGTTCACTGCCTCGCTTCCCACCCCAGGAACATCAAGGAACATGCCAATGGATGCTTGCCTAGTTATGGATCGTTGTTGTTCCATTATCAGTCTCGTCTGACTCTTTGTGAGCCTTTTTGTGGGGTTTACTTGGTAAAGATACTAGAGTGGTTTGTCATTTTACAGATGAGAAAACAGAGGCAAACAAGATTAGATGACTTGCCTAGGGTCACACAGCTAGTATGTGCCTGAGGCCAGATTTGAACTCAGAAAGGCAAGATTCCCTGACTCCAGTCTAGCACTCAATCCACTGTGCCATATATAGTTATAGATTAGCAATCCATAGCTATCCTGTAGACAATAGGATCACGGATTTAGAGCTGGAAAGAACCTTAGAAATCTGATCAAATAAGGTGCAAAACTTATTTAGAGGAATGGAAATGCTGCTAAAGGAAACAGCTTCAAGCAGAGACAGTTGTCATCCCCGTCATGGCCCCTGCCATGCTCCCTGTAACCAGGAGTTCCTCAACAAATGTGCAACAGATCCATAGAGATTATTGTGCTGTATAATACAGTTGTGATAGCTGGGATTTATTCTTTATTTTGGAATTATATTCTTGTCCTTTGTTTTTATACCATCATCCTTTACAAGTCCCTTCTCCCACTGAAGCTTCCTATATAACAAAGAAAAATATTTAAGGAAAACCAACAAACACAGAAACCCCAGCTGATAACTCATATTTCACATCTGTAATCCTCTCCTCTCCACAGAGGGGACAGAGGTATATTTCATCTTTAGTTCTCTGAGACCAAGATTATTACAATTAATCATATTTTGATGGCCTTTGTGTTATTTTCAATTAGATTAATATATTGTTAATATATATGTGCATACATATTGTCCTCCTGCTTTTGCTTATTATGTTTTGCATCAGTTCATACATTTCTTCCTGGGCCTCTCTCAGTTCTTCGGATTCATCATTTCTCACAGTGTGTTACATTCATATACCTAAGATTGTTCATTAATCCCCCAATCGATGAATACCCATTTTTAAGGCCAGTGTTTTGCTACCACAAAAAGTGCTCCTATGACTATTTTGGGTTGATACAGGGCCTTTATATATGTGACCTCCTTGGGATGGTGAGATCATTGATTTAAAGGACAGGATAAGTTTAGTGATTTTTCTGAATAAAAATTCTGTAAAACATCAGGAAAATGAATGGAACTTAGACCTATTTCAGAAAGTCTTACTTGAATTTTACAAGTCAAAAAACCTCTTTTTTCTCTCCCTTTCCATATTATAACAAAAACAGTCATTAGAATACCTTAAAATACCACCTGTTTGTTACCAGTCTTTCATTGTAGACTTAAGGGATTTTGGAGCTAGAGCAAGAACCTTACAAACCAGTTCTTCTCCTATGCAGTATCCTCCTCTGTGACTTCTCTAGTAGCAGGTTATCTTCTCTCCAAAAATATCTACAGTGTTTGGGAGCTTCCAAAAAAGCCTTTCCTAGTTTGAACAACTTTCGTTGTTTAGAAATCTCCTCCCCTTATAAGGAGATCCAGTCTCCTTATAGTTTCCTCCCTTGGTTCTAGTTTACCCTTTCCCTGGATTTTGTCAGGTACATATCCATAATTCTTAGAAAAGTAATTTCTGGGGTTAGGTGGCATAATGGATATAGCGCCAACCCTGCAGTCAGGAGGATCTGAGTTTTAATTCGACCTCAGACACTAGCTGTGTTATCCTGGGCAAATGACTTAACCCTGATTGCCTAAAAAAGAAAAGAAAAGCTGCAACAAAAACTAATTTCTTATGTCATCCATTCAATAAATAGTTAACTAGCACCTATACTAAGCCCTGTGATACAATGAAGTTTAATTCATAGCTTCTACTCTCAAAAATAATTTGATGGGGAATCATGAGGCATATGCTTATGAAAAAAAATTAAATTACAAATCTTTTATATGATTAGATGACAGACAGTAGGTATTATAACAACTTAGGGAGCAAAATTTTTCTCAGCTGGAGTGGTTGCCAAATCTGTCCTTGGAGGCCTTGAAATACAAGGGTGATTTGGATATGCCAAGAAGAAGAAGGGAAGCCCTCTAGCTGGAAACAGTCTGAGAAGAAGCACACAGGTGGAACGTGCAGGCTGAGCTGGAAAGACAAGTAGATTGGTTTGCCTGGAATAGAGTTCTTTTCTAGGAATAATGAGGAGTAAGCTTAGAAAGGTAGCTTGGTTTCAGTATCTTTCAGGTATGGGGAGTTGTTAAGCCATAGCAGCCTGTTGTTCTGATCATCCTACCTTAGGATGCTCATGCACATTTACTGGCTCTTGCTACTGAAGGAAGAACATAAGAGAATTCCATGGTCGAAACAGGCTTTACCTTAGTTTCAACTCCTCTGGTCTCCAGGAAATTTTACCTGCTTTCTTGATTTGGACCCACTGCATCCTCTACATTCAATTCACAAACATTGTTTAAGCTCTGTCTCAGCGAAAGGTAACTTCCTAGGCATTGAGGACACACACATGAAGTAAAGCAGTCCCCTGGAAGAGCTTACATTGTGTTGGGAAGAGGGTAGGCAAACATACTCAAACACTCTCAATTCAATTTAACCATTCAATAAGCATTTATTTAAATGCCTACAATGTGCCAGGCTGGGCTAGCTACAGAAAGATAGAAACAAGACAGTTCTTGCCTTCAAGGAGTTTATACTTTGGGCAGAGAGTGGAATATATACATAGGTAAGTAAATTTTAAAATGTATACAAAAATCATTTCAGAATGGTAGAGAACCCTATCTGGGTTGGACCAGAAGATGAAGAAAGGTCTGGCATAGCTAAATAGGAGGGAAACTTGAACTGAGTCTTAAAGAGGGCAAGAGATTCTAAGGGGAAAAGATGAGGAGGGAATGTTCCAGGAAAGGGGGACAGCTATACAAAGACATGGAGGCAGGAGATGAGCTCAGCTCAGTGGCTGACACACAGTGGGCACTTAATAAATATATATTGATTGATTGAAATGCCTTGAACAAGGAACTGCCAACAGATCAGTTTTCCTGCAGTGAGAGAGAGAGACTGAGTATGACAGATGGAAAATCATTCTCAAAAGAGGACTGGACCCAGACTGTGAAGGGCATTAAATGCTGAGCAGTGGGAGTTTGCATTTTATTGTAGAACCAAGGAGGAGCAACTAAAGCTCCTTCAACAGAGAAATGCAATGGTCAGACATGTGCTTTAGAACTATTAATCTGGCAGCTGTGTGAAGGATGGTGTGGAGGGGGAGAAAGATTAAAGACAAGGGGACCCATTAGGAAGCTGTTGGAATAGTCCTGGTGAGATGTGTCGAGGGCCTGAACAAGTCAAAGAAAAATGCATTATGAGCAGAGAGGAGGAAAGAGGATTGTGGATCTGTATCACCTGAGAGTAGCAAGGACTCTGTAACTGATGGGATGTGGGGAGGAAGGGGGAGGGAAGACGAGCATCTGATTCTGATAAAGCAAGCACAGATTCACAAAGGAACTTTAGGAAGGAGAAAGCATTAACACCTGGGGAAATCCAGGAAGACTGCCTCAGTTATCTGAGCTGAATCTTGATGTAAGATAAGGTTCTAAGAGAGTTCAGGGATGCAGGAAGGCCCACGTCCAGTGATGTCCAACTCTGTCCACCTGTTGCTTAACTGGAAATCAGAGTGTCTGAAAGGGAGCAAACAAGGCTGTGAAAAGGTGGGCTGGAGCTGGTCTGTGGAAGGCCTTACACTTAAGCTCCAGAGCAAGGAGAATGCATGTTCTCCTTAAAGGAATAGGAGGCCGCCCCATCCCCAGGCTGTCACCTTGTACCCTTTGCACCCTGGCTTTCGTTCCTAAGCTCTGAGCTTTGCCTTGGCTTCTCCCCTGGCTGCTTGACTTGACCCCGGCTGGCCCCTGGGCAGGGCAGGTGGGGCAGGGTGAGAAGCTCTAATTAGGGGAGGGCCATCCAGGCAGCCCAAACTGATGTAGGCCTGCCCTGGGTTCAAGGATGCTGTGAGATGGTAGAGATCAGAGCCGGCCCAGCAGAAGGGGGAGGGGAGGGTCCAGCTTTTCAGAATCACCTGTTTAACAGGGATTTTAGATCCCTTTTTGCTTTTCTGGCCTAGCTGGGGATGGGCCTCCCCTCCCCCACCCCATCCTCCTCCGCCTCCTTTGCCCTCTAGGCCTGCAGCTCCACCTCCTCATTGTTTATTGGCATTAATTAGGTGTTTATGTGTGGACAGGGCCTGAGGGTTTTCACCTTTGAGTAAAGTGCTCCTCCCCCCTACTTTGGAGTAGTTCCATATTCCCATGATGCTTTGGGGCCCAGGGAGTCTCTTCTTTAGGAGACTTATTCTCTGAAGGCTTTGGGTCAGCTGTCCTAGAATGTTTTGCTGGGGCTTAGCAGGACTAAAGACTTGAGAGATCCAGACAAACAAACTAACAAACACAAAAAGACCCATTACTGCCAACAACAACTACAAATTGTAGTCCTGGATCTAAATGATTTAGGCCCAAAGGGATGATCTCACAGATCCCAGAATATGACCCCTACCAGTTTACAGATGAGGAAACTGAGATCCAGAGAGGCCAGGGACTTGCCTGGGTCACCCAGCCAGTAAGGCCTCTGAGGGTAAATTAGAAGCCAGGCCTTCCCCACTCTGTGGCCAGTGGCTCTACAGTGTACCTCACTGCCTGCAAGTCTTGCCAGGGAGCAGAGGCTGAAGAAGTCCAAGATCTCCAAGGATCCGAGAGGGGACTGGAAAGAGGTGTGGAAGTGGGGAAGGGACGTGTGTGTACACGCACACACATCGGTGGAAAAGAATGGACAGAGAGTCTGGACACATAGAACCCCAAGGTTCCTCCTCACCCCAGGCTTGCTGTGCACCTACCAGCAGCCGAAAAGGAAAGAAAAGAAAAAGGCAGCACTTTTCAAACACTGAGACCTCCCTTACCGTTCAGTGCTGAGGAACAATCCCTTTCCCCATCATGTTTGACCCTTGGGGAGAGGAGATCAGGGACTCCTGGGATGGCCAGCCAAGGAAGAGGTAGGTGGTCGGGGGTGGCAGGATTTCCTCATGGTTGTACCCTGGCTCGTTTATTTGCATTCTCTTGGATTTCCACCTTATTCTGATATCGTGTGATTAAATTCTGGCCCATGATGGGGAGGCTCAGAGAGAAAGGAGGAAAACTCATGCATGGGCAGTGGTTTGGAATTGAGGATGAATTCAGACAGGTCCTGCGGACCCTGAATGTGGTTTGGAGCACATTTCTATCCGCACCGGGGACACAGAGGAAGCGCTTCATAAGCATCTGTTAAATTGAAATGAACTGAGAACATGCAGAGAGTGTTATGCATATATTTTCCAATTATTTTTACATATTGTTATCTATTATTTCTGAAATTTTCCCTTAGGGGGCAGTGTAATAAAATAGAAAGAAACTAGGGTTCGGATTCAGACGACTAGTTTTAGTCCAAGCTTTGCTATGAGTGACTTCTTACCCTCTCTGAGTGTCAACTTTCTCATCTGTCAAAGGAAGGGATTGGTCCAAATGATCTCTAAGGTCCTTTAGTATTTCCTTATATAGTGATAAATGGTAGCTTTTCTCTGTTAGCCAGTCTGCAGAAGTCATCATTAGGCAAATGATACTCTAGAAAGCAGTAAGTACAATGAACCCCTTTTCTTTCAGGTTTTCTATTACTATATTTTAGCATGATGATGCTTGGCCATAGAATGATTTGAAGGTGCCCCAACTGCTAAGAGTGGTAGCTGCCCTGGGGAAGGGTGACCAGGGGAAATGGTAGCTAATTAGCTAATAGCTGGAGTGTTTTCTGTGCTTCCTTCCAATTAACCAGATTAAAAGTGTGAATTAAATTAAATATGTCCCTCACCACTTAGCTTTCTTCAAGGCTTGAGCCAAGGCTAAAAGCTTCCTGCCTTTCCAACAATTGCCTTCTTTCCTTGCTTATGAAATCAACAGTACTTGAACAGAGGAGATTCGTGAATCATTAGAGAAGAAAGGAGATGTTAAGATCTTGTAGTTTCTACAGAAGTGGAAATTGAGGCCCAGAGAGGTAAAATTATTTTCCAAAGATCACAAATATAATAAAATTTCATAACTAAAATTAAGCATTAGAAAGAGATGAATCAGGAATTTGTGAAAAGTCTAGATCTTTAGTCCTGGGTGGTCCTGAAGAGTGCCAAAATTGTTTCAGATTGCTGTGTTGTGGTGACACTGTCTTAAAGAATTCAAAGTAAGATCATCTCTAATCCAAGTATAGACATTTATTAATTGACACCTTCAGAAGCAGGCTAGGTTCCAAAGGAACCAGCAACTTAGTAAAATAATACAGGAAAATCTGTAGTTTAATGATGCTGATTACACAACAGAAATTATGAATATTAAAAAAGATGGGAGGGATTAGGTTATAGGGAGGGGTCCCTTCTGTGGTTCAATGGTCAAACATCCTAGTCATGCTGCCACACTTTTGTCTAGCTTTTGTAGTTCTATCTGGTCAAGATCCAGAGGTATTGCAATCCTGTCTTGAGCTAAATGGATGATATGATTGTGGTTGAGTAGAAGATCATACTTGTTCAAATATGTAAATTAGATTGGGGGCAGTGACTAGCTAGGGGCAGTGGCTGTATTGAGTCTGGGGACCTGTGGTGTGGTTAAAGTCAGATTGTGTGGCTAAATCAGGACATGCCTACTGTTCAGTGGGGCCCATAAGGAAGTTAGAATATTGGAACTAGGATAGCTATATTAGAATTCCATCAAAAATGACCTAGAAACCTAGACCCCAAAGCTTCAGGATTAATTAGACATAGGAAATGATGCCAAAGGGAGGGAATCCTTTGCTTTTGTTTGGGGAAGACTGTCAAACTGAGATACTTTTTAAGGAACATCAGGCTAAAGGGAATTGAGTTCAAGGGCTCCCATGTCATGATTCTCCTATTCAATGAATGGCTGGGAGGAATATACTGTAACATTTTCATGTTAGGGACCAAGAGACATGAAGACAGTGGGTCTTTTCTGTCCTCTCCTTGTGTCTGATCCACTGTTAGAGAAGTACTTTTCATAGGTGGGTCTCATCCTCAGAGGCCTATGAGTATAAAGCAAAGAGGAGAACAACCAAGACAGGAGAAGACTGGAGACCATAAGGGATCCGTTCAAGGAACTGGAGATACTTGGTATATGGCAAAGAGAAGATTTATTGTAGAGGGGAAGCACATGATTACCATAGGGAAGCATTTGAAGGGCTATCATATGCAAGAGGAATGACACTTGTACTTGGCCCAGAGGGAAGAACTAGGAATCATGGGTAGAATTTGTAGAGAGACAGATTTTGATTTGATGTAGAGAGAAAATTTCCCAACAGTTAGAGCTGCCCAAAAACAGTGTGGGCTGCTTTGGGAGGTAAAGGACTCTCTATCACTGGAGGTCTACAGGTAAAGGATAAATGTCAGTAGGTAGTAGTAGTACTTGCTGTTCCACTGCAAATATGGATGCTTATGGATACAGATAGGATCAACAGATTTAAAATAGAAAGTAGTTTTGATATCAAGACCTGGTCCAAATGCCATTCTATGTAATCTTTGGCAAGTTATTAGGTCTCTAGGTCTCAGTTTTCTCCCCTGCACAATAGAGGAACCAGATCAGAGCTTCCTAAACTTTTTCCACTTGAGACCCCTTCAGAGCTTCTTAAACTGTGCGTGGAGACCTCTGGAAACCAGTTTAAGACCACAGTTTAAGAAGCACTATACTAGATGATCATTAAGTTCCTTTCCTGCTCTAAATCTATAATCTCCTCATCTGGTTCAGAGGCGTCAAACACACATGGCTGACAACACTATCAAGTAAAGTTTGAACAAGATTAAAATTTAACAGAAATATTTAGCAAAATGAAAAAAGAAAATAAAACAAATAATGCTAATATGTGGTTTCCTAAGTCAACATGTGGCCCATTGGAATTCTTTTATATTTAGTTTAGTGGCCCACATTTTTATTTGAGTTTGACACCACTGATCTGGTTCTAACTCTTCATTTTATAAAAGACAGAGAGTGGCTAAAGAACTTATTAAAGGTTATAGATATGTCCCTTTCAATCAATATCCCACAATTCCGTGCTTTTCATATTCAAAGGAGACAGGAAAAATAGGAAGGAGGATCTTCAGTGAAAACATGGTAAATTAAACCGTATAAATGAGAGAAAAACACTTTCTCTGGGCAAGGAGCTGTCCAGAGAGCAGATAGCCCATTTCATAGAAACTCAACCTTGCATTTAGTTTGCTTCAGGAACTTCCAAGTCATTTTGCCAAATATAGATTCACAATTAACGGAAGAAGGGGTGGACAGGACCCTGACGCAGGCCTTTCAGAGTACTGACCATTATACTCTAATATATTTCTCTAAAGAAAGAAACTCATTAAGCATGTCCATGCTAAAATGATTTTATCAACCCACTCAGGGAACATGAGACTCACAGAGTCTGAGAAACAAAAAGTGGTCAGCAGTAGTATGCTTAATTGTTGTCTCTAATGAATGCCTTTTGTTTTGCTCTGTCGTCCATCAGAAACGTTAAGTGTTAATGTACACTGTATAATCTATCTGGTGGCTAACTAGTTTAATCCATCACACACCATGGGAAAAAAATAAAAGCAGGCTGTAGTGACAAGTTAATGGTAGATGCAAGAAATAAAGTGGGGAAATACACTTTGATGGATGATGCAGAGCTCTTTGGTTCACGTATGGATGGCTGCTGTCTCCCTTTATGGAGTGGCCAATCAAAGCAAAACAGATCCACTAATTTAAAACTTGAAGCATAATCCCTCAATTAAAAATTTAAAACTCAAGTCAAGTCAACAAGCATTTATTAAGCACTTACCATGTGTCAGGCAGCATGCTAAGGACTGGGAATGTAAAAATAAGCAGAAACACTCCTTGCCCTCAAAGAGCTTACCTTTCAATAGCAGGAGATGACATCTCAAAGGAAACTGGAGATCAGAGTCAGGGGAAGGAGAGAAGGTTCTGGGGCATAGTGGAGAAAGTCTGGAAAGTCAAGAGTGGAGCTCAGGGAGGCATATAGACATGACTGGGCTGGGCAGTCTTCTTAAAATGGAGGTTTGGGGAGGAAATGACCCATCAGAGGAAGGGACTGCAGGCTATAGAATGTGTCACATTTGGATCCAAGAATAAAATAAATAATTACATCCAGCTCTTAATTTTCTGTAATTAGTTCAGCCATACTCAATTGGGCTTTCAGCTTCTTCTGCCAAGTTCCTTTTGTCATCA
>CM053769.1:28475420-28500037 GCA_028658325.1 Potorous gilbertii
CACAATAATCCTGCAAGATCACAGTTCCACCGGTGTTAACTATCTCCATTTACAGATGAGGAGACCAAGACTCAGAGGTTATATGACTTGCCAAGGGTCACACGATAGTAAGAGTGGTGGAATTCAAACCCATTCCTTGTAAAACCAAGTCTAACACTCCATCCGCTACCCTAGGCTGCCTCCCATCAGAGCAAACAGGCAGTTTATTCCCTCTGTGGCTCATGGGAGGAGACCAGTACCTCATTAAAGGAACCACTGATTTGTCCTCAAATTCAGTCCCTAGAAAACAACCCTTTAATATGGCTGGTCCCAGGCAAAACTGTAGGAGGGGATTGTTTCCTTCTCAGCTCCTTTGATCCCCTATAGCATCAGTGTCTGCTGTCTGCTCTCCCCTATTTCTTCAGTGCCTGGATTTTTCAAGATTTCCCAAATTTATTTAAGCACAATCATCAGAAAATAGTGATTTCAGGCAGGGGTTGGTAAACTATGGGTCTAAGGACTCACCTGTTTTTTTATATCCTGTGAGTTTAGAATAGCTTTAACATTTTAGAATACATAATGTAAAAACCATTCTTGGCTTACAGGGCATACAACAACAGATGTGTGCAGTTTGCCAGTCCCTGGTTTAAGGTATTATGCCTCTTAGGGTTAGCAGCATTTTAATCAAGAATTTGATGATCACTGAGAAAGATTCAAAGGAATGATGACCATGGCAGAATCTGACAAATGGGTGAAGGAGAGATTTATTGCTGAGGTGTACTCCAGTACCCAGTCAAATCATACCATGTGAGTGAGCATCAATTCCACTAATACGCAAAGAAGTCCTCCACTTGAATCTGGCCTACATGGTCTTCCTTGATCCAGAAATAAGGCCAGTATATTATAGTGAGCTAGTCAAATCCTTTGAGTCACCTGACTAAATGATAATAGGCCAGACTTCAGGGTTTTACAAAAGATAAGGAGTAGAAATAACATAGATTCTGGTGCTCTACCCCATCTGCTCATTTTTAAAGAAATATATGGATGTTATAGAACTAAAAGGAGAATATGAACCACCTTGTTTAGATTCAATCCTGGCAGCTATGGATTATTTTTCCATTGATCAGTTCTAATAACCTCAAACCCTCATCTCTTCTCAAAAATGTGCCAAATGCAGTTCAAATCTTAGATATCTAGAATACTTGCCATCTAGAAGGTATTAATGTTACATCTTTTTAACTATAACTGACTACTTTATTCTTTTATCTTTATTTTTAGTTTTCAACATTCCTTTTTTTTGAGTTCCAAATTCCCCCCCCCTTTCCTTCCTCCTTCCCCAAGACAACATGCAATCTGACATAGGTTATACATGTACAATCATATTGAACATATTTCTACATGAGTCAAGTTGCAAAAGAAGAATTAAAACAAAAGGGGGAAACCATGAGAAATAAAAAACAGCAAAAAAAATTGTATGTTTCAATCTGCATTCAATCAGTTCACTCTCTGGTTATGAATAGCATTTTCCCATCATGAGTCTGTTGGAACTGTCTTGGATTTGCTGAGAAGAGCTATTTAAAACTGCCCTAAGACTTTTGGGATATCCCATATTTTTAGGATCATTTTCAAGGATTCTGTCTGCTTTAGGTAGTAATCATTTTTAATAGGATTTCATGTTTATTGTTCAATCATCAAATTTCAGCCAATAGCTAGTGTGTCTGGTACTTCCCTTTAGACTCAATTTATACATTTGTTAACTGAGTTGATCATTTCCTTGATATGGCCTCATTAAATACTTCTCTCTTCAAAGAGCAAAATCATGTCTTTGTTTTGTAGGGTTCCACTTATAAGTGCTCTGTGTTCAATGCCTAGAGATCAAAGAAGTCTGACCCTCAAAGATTTAGGGTTCAACACACTCAGCAGCTAGAAGTTAATCTTTACTCCTCATTCAGTGTACTGGTTAGTCCATGGACGATGTCTTTAACCTACAAATGCAGTGAGATATAACCTGGTGTCCTTCCTGATGTCAGAAACCCAACATGTGACCTCTAACCTTTCATCAGCAACTCACTTCTCTGAAATCCAGTTTCTTCACCGTTAAAACTGGCATCATGGTTCTAGCACCTTCCTCATGTGGCCATTGTAAAAACAAAAAGTGCTTTGTGAACGATAAAATGCTTACTATAGAAATGTAAGTTATTAAAATGTCTTCATTTTATGGGAATGTAGCATTAGTACACAAACTTCATTGCAAGTAATTTTCTTGTGCTGTTTTATCATCTGATGAGACACTAAAGGAGAAAAAAAGATATCCAACTGCTGACAGGAATTGTAGCTTTGAACTGATGTCATTAGACTCTATGAAGGGAGAGGAAAATTATGGAGTACAGTAAAATTCTTCATCTACCTTCAGATGATGGCTCTCTAGCCTTATTTTCACACTACACTCCTTCATGTACACTACATTCCATTCAAGCTGGATTATTGTCTATTTCTCAATTGTATCCTGCCATCTCCCAAATCTATATATTTGAATAGGCTCTCCTCCACCCCTGGAATACATTTCCTCTTCATTTTCACCTGATAAAATTTTCCCCTTCCAGGATCATCTCAGGTGCTGCCATTTCCATGAAGCCTTCTATTAACCCTCTGCCCCAACTGAAATTTTCCAAAAGCACTGGTGTCAAACTTAAATAGAAAGGAGGGTAGAAAAAGAGACTAAATTCTATATAAAGATCCCTGCAGGCTGTGCATTAACTTAGTTTTAAAATATGATATCTACTTTTTTGTATTTTCATTTATTTTGCTAAATATTTCTCAATTACATTTTAATCTGCTTCAGGTCACACTGGGGGGAGGTGTGAATCTCCTGTGGTCTTTGATTTAGATACTTCTATTCCATAGCACTTTGTCTGAACCTCTCCTGGTACTTATCTCTGTACATTCCAAACCAGCCCTCTATCTGCCTCCAAAGCAGGTGGTAAGCTTCTTGAAGGGAGGAGATGTTCTTCATGTTCTTTGTCTTGGTAGTAGTTGTTGTTCAATGGTTTCAGTCCTGTCTGACTCTGGTGACCCTTATGTGGTTTTCTTGGCAAAGACATTTGTCATTTCCTTCTCCAGCTCATTTTAGGAGATGAGAAAACTGAAGCAAACAGGGTTAAGTGACTTGCCCAGAGTCACACAAGTAGGTCAAGCTTGAACTCACAAAGATGAATCCTCCAGATTCCAGGCTCGTACTCTATCCTCTGCCCCAGTAACAGCTAGCAGAACTCCCACACATAATAAAATAGAGGATGTTTCCCTAGTGTTTTAAAATTTGTAGTGCTCATAGTAGATGCTTGATATTTGTTGAACTGAGTTGAACATTTTTAGTTCACCCGCTTTGTTTTACAGTTGTCACCCCAAAAGAAAATAAACCTCATCAGCACTAATTAAGTCCCAAAACATCAGAGAACATATCACAGGTATAGATTTCTTTACCCTGAAGTCAGAAGTAGATAACGTTCTTTCCCCACTCCAAGCCTGAGAGATTAGAAGCAGATTGGAAGGACAAATGATCACATCCCAATAATGGAAAAGAAGCTGATGGAGAGGTAGAACGACAGTGGCTTTGTTCCAAAGCATAAAAGCAAGAGGGTACATTTTGTATTTCCTACTCCTGATCTCTTCCTCTACCTCACTGTGCTTCCAGAGGCAGCAGAGTTTTTCCAGGGTGTACTGCCTTCCTTCAGAAGTCATACCTCAGCTCCTCTTTTCACCTTCCGCAGGAAGGGCCAGCTTTCAACACTTTAGAAGCCTCATGGTTTATTTCCTCCTCTGGTAGCCACAACCCAAGTGGCCTTCACCCCCTAGACATAAAAATGTGCTAGGTACAGCTCAGATGATTGGTCAATTCATTTCAACAAACATACTTTTAGGCACTTTCCTACTAAATACTGTGTCCTATGTTCAGGGTTGGGGATATAAAGAGGAAAAACGACCCGATTCTGGCCCTAAAGAAGCTTCTTGTCTAACAGGAAATGTGACAAATTGCTATATTACAAGGTATGATGAAGAGATCTGGACATGATGTTCTAGTCAAATTTTGGTAGAGAAAGAGGTTACTTTTAGCTAGGGGGATCAGAAACTCTTTATGAAGGAAGTAGAACATGACTTGGGCTTTGAAGAGAATTTCGACAAATAGAAATGAAAAGGAAACATTTTTGGAAGTAGATAAGAGTTGGACCATAACATGAAACAGTCCAGTTTTGTTGGAAAATGGGATTCACGAAGAGGGGAGTAATATGAAATACAACTGAAAAGATAGGCTCTGGCTAAGTTTAAGGCATATCACATACCTCCCACAAGATTAAAACAGATCTATACTGTAACTCAGGTAGAGTTCCTAGCTCCTGACTGCAATACTCAGGAGACTTATGACTGGGCATTACAAGCCTGTTTCTGGTAGTAAAAAAGATGCCAAGTGTAAAGTTTTGAGGAGCATCACAACTTGTCCATGCTGCCAATCCCTTTCATTGTTTCCAATACCGAGTCTTGGCTATAGACGATCTACATTTAGAAGAAAAATTGAGATTCTCCTACTTAGCAGGTTCCAAAGTGCTAAAGAGACAGCTTTAAAAGTATCTACCTATCCTGGAAAGAGATATGGCAAAAAGTCCTCCAGTTACTCTAGTAACTCCTTACAATAACTGGCAAGAGTTTAGCAAAATCAAACAGATGTCCTATTAAAAATGCTGCTGGTGTACTTATATCTAGCTTTCAACCATTATTTATACCCATGTGGAAATCTGAGCCTGAGCCAAGTCATTTTTTAAAAATACAGGTATCACCTTCCCTGTCACAGACAGATGAGAATGGGCAAAACCATTTGACAGAGAAGCTTTTCCCACCCTTCATGGGAAACCTCTGAGCAGACCTCTGAAAGCATGGCCCCCAAATGCCAGCTCAGCTGTTCCTTCTGTAGAGGAGGGAGACCTACAATAGGCACATTTGTCCTCTCTCTTTTGGCTCCAATCCAAGTACAAGGGCCAAATGGCAATTATAAGCAAATGATTGCTAATGATCAGGTCAACACAACATTTGTGGAGAGGTTTTTACATATTATGGTTCTAAAGCAGGAGTTCTTAACCTAGGGTACACAGACCCCAAAGGGGTTTGTGAATAGATTTCAGGGAGTCTTTGAACTTGAAGGAGGAGGAAATTGCATTTTTATTTTCATTGTAGTTGGGTTCCTTTGTAATCCTGTGTATTTTCTTTTGTGCTTTTTATTTTGAGGAGTCCACCGGCTTTGGGTAGCTACATGGCACAGTGGATAGAGTGCTGTGCCTAGAGACAGGAAGATTCGTCTTCCTAAATACAAATCTAGCTTCAGACACTTAACGAGCTGTGTGACCCTGAGCAATTCACTTAACCCTGTTTGCCTTAGTTCCCTCATCTGTAAAATGGGCTGGAATAGGAAATGGCAAACCATTCTGGTTATCTTTTTCAAGAAAATCCCAAAGAGTGTCTCAAAGAGTTGGGCACAGCTAAAATGACTGAACAACCATAGGCTTCACCAGACTTCCGAAGAGGTCCATAAGATAAGATTTAGAATCTCTGCTCCAAATAGACAAGTATTTCTATCCCCAGAATCCCCAAAGCTCTATGTTTGGAATAATTCCTAAGAGAGGTATGAAGTAGTAATAAAATGTGGAACTTGGTCATATAATATTATAGCTAGTAGGGATCTTATACATTAACTCAACCAGCTCCCTCCTTTTACAAAGGAGAAAACTGAGGCCCAGGGAGGTTATATGTCTTACCTAATAAGGTCACACAGCTTATTGGTAAAGAGTTAAATCTAGGTCTTTTCACTTCAGTTTCAGAAATAAATTCTGGGATTGGAATTTGCCTGCAGAAAATGGAAAAATTGGAATTTGACATCCATACTGAATTTCATTGGTTTGAGGGCTATCTATAGACAGAGGGGAGGTTTACATCTGACCTTCTAGATTATGTATCTTTTGGGTCCTGGGTTATGGTTTACCTGTAAACAAAGGGTTTGGGTGGCTCAGTCTTAGTAGAGTTGAGAGTATCCAATCCATACTAAGTGTTTGCTATATTTGCTTTCATTCATTTTCCCTAACATTTGTATAGTACTTTAAGGTTTACAAAGCGCTTTACAAATATGTCTTATTTAATCCTCAAGACAACTCAGGTAAGTAGGTGCTACTTTTCCCATTTTACAGAGGAAAAGACTGAGGCAGACAAAGATTAAGTGCCCTGAGCAGGGTCACAGCTAGTAGATATTTGAGGCTAGGTTTGAAATCAAATCTTGTACTCTATCCACTGTGATACCTAACGACCTCTATCATGATTAAAGAGCTTTACACAGGTATAGCATATTTATGTGATTAAATTCTATTAAAATTTAGTAAAGATGGTGGTATGGAGTTTTTTCCTGAGGTAGGGACTGAGACTGAATCTGTTGGATTACTCTATGCTCCCTAAGCTTTTACTCTAACGACATTAGCGTTACTACCCACAAAAGAAATTGAACAGGTTCAAAGAGCTAGCTAGCTCTCAGAGAGCTAGAAATGTTTTCTGATATTGAGTGAATGGCATAATGTCTGGTGTGAGTATATTGACAGCACTTGACCCCTCTCACTGAATAAGTTCAGACACTTAGTCAACAGTACTACTTGGTGATCAGTTGGACTTGCTGTGGATTTTTCTCACATTATGGTGACTGTTTTGGCAATTTCTGTGTTCTTAGTTATTATTCATGACCCTTCTCCATATCCTCACAAGAGTCAGAGACCCATCCAGGGCTTTTCCCAGATGCCTTTCCCACTAATCCTATCTCAGCGTGATCTTTTCTGTCATGTGAACTCCTGTGGCGTATGATGAGTACCATTTTTTTGGCACTTAGCAAATGTCCCCTTTTATTGTTAGATACTTTTTTAAAAGCCTTATTCTCCTATATTATCTTATCAGGCAAGCTCTTTGAGGATACTGGCAGACTTTACAGTTTTTGGTTGTCAGATCCCTGTGGGTGACTGATCAAGTATCAACTGGGGAATTTAACAGATCCCAGTGGATCAACTAACCTTTCTTCTTTCTTCTTATGTCAGGGAGTCAGAAAGACATATGGGAGCAGGAAAAGGTGGGTGATAGCTTCAAATATACTTGGCTTTGCCTCAGGTCACTGACATACTTCTCTCCTGCGATGGTTGTACTGTGGAGCATGAGACTGACAGAGGACTTGGAGAGTGTTGAGGGAAAGAAGTATAACCTTTCTCAGACAGCATCAACACCCTCCAAGAAAGAATCAAGTCAGACAAATGTTAGTGGCCTGTGGGGAAGACATGATTTCCTCCCATCTCTTACCTGGCCCAGTCCACTCCTGGATTCCCATTACATCTTTGTCTTGCGTCCCACCTTCTCTAGTGCTCTACTGGTATGATTACACCCAAATGAGGTGGACTGGCCACAGATTGCCTGACCTGGGAACCCTTGTACATAGGACACATGGGATCCGTAATGGAATAATTATTATGTCAGTACATACAAGCCTCAGGGCATTCTGAGGTCTATGTACCAGAATTACCAATTACAATTCTGAAAAGATATTCCAGTTTCACCATCCAAGACAAGCTTCTTTTGTAGCAGTGGCATGGTAGCAATGCCCCTTCCCTCTTTGTTTCACTAAAAGATCACAGATTTAGTGCTGACAGGAATCTTAGAGGCCATCTAATCCCTTCATTTTGCCAATGAGGAAACTGAGGCCCAGAGAGAGTAAGTGACTTGCCATAGTCATTCATCCAACAGCTTTCTCATTACTTCTAATAAGTGTCTGAGGGAAGATTCAAACGCAGGTTTTGTGATTCCAAGTCACTACTCTCCGATGTGCCACCTAGTTGCTTGACACTAGAATTATAGCCATGAAGATGAGTCGGAGTCCCCGAACTGATAATACCTGGCTATGTGACCTTAGTTTAGTTTCCTCATCAATAAGATAGGATAATAACAGTCTGGCTACTGGCTTCACTATGAGGAATACTTTTGTAAATTACAAAGCACTAAACAAATATGACTAATTTGTTGATATTGATTAAATATCAACTCCAATGTTTCTAGGGACATCTGGACAAGATACACTAGGGCAAGGATGGGGAGCCTGTGCCCTAAAGGCCACATGTGGCCTTCTAGGTCCTTGGGTATAGCCTTTGACTGAGTTCAAGTTTTACAGAACAAATTCTTTTCCTTTAATTTTAATTAATTTATTTTTAGTTTTCAACATTCATTTCCACAAGATTTTGAGTTCCAAATTTTCTCCCCAACTCTCCCCTACCCTCATCCCAAGACACCGTGCATTCTGATTAACCCTTTCCCCAATTTGCCCTCCCTTCTATCGCACTGATCTCTTCCTTTATCCTCATCTTCTCTATTTTCTTGTAGGGCAAGATAGATTCTATACCTCATTACTGTATTTCTTATTTTCCAGTTGCATGCAAAAACAGTTCTTAACATTTGTTCCTAAAACTTTGAATTCCAACTTCTCTCCCTTCCTCCCTCTGCACCCATCCCCACTGAGAAGGCAAGCAATTCAATATAAGGTAGTTATGCAAAAGACATCCATAATAGTCATATTAACTATATAAGACTAACTATATTTCCCTCCATCCTATCCTGTCTCCCATTTATTCTATTCTGTCTTTTGACCTTGCCCCTCCTGGAAAGGATTTACTTCTAATTACTCCCTCCTCACATTTGCCCTCCCTTCTACCACCCCCAACACCCTATTTATCCCCTTCTCCTCTACTTTCTTGTAGTGTAAGATAGATTTTCATACCAAATTAAGTATGCATTTTATTCCCTCCTTAAGCCAAATTTGACAAGAGTAAGCTTCACCTTTTCCCTCTCACCTTCCCCCTTTCCCTCTCCATTGAAAAAGCTTTTTTGCCTCTTTTATGAGAGATAATTTGCCCCATTCCATTTCTCCCTTTCTCCTCCCTATATATTCCTCTCTCACCCCTTAATTTTATTTTTTAGATATCATCCCTTCCTATTCAATTCACCTTGTGCTCTCTGTCTGTATGTATATAATCCCTCCAACTACTCACATATTGAGAAAAGTCTCAAGAGTTACAAATATTATCTTTTCATGTAGAAATATGAACAGTTCAACTTTAGTAAGTCTTTTATGATTTCTCTTTCCTGTTTACCTTTTCATGCTTCTCTTGGTCCTTGGGTTTGAAAGTCAAATTTTCTATTCAGCTCTGATCTTTTCATCAAGAATGCTTGAAAGTCCTCTATTTCATTGAATGACCATTTTCCCCCTGAAGTATTATACTCAGTTTTGCTGTGTAGGTGATTCTTGGTTTCAATCCTAGTTTCTTTGACTTCTAGAATATTCCAAGCCCTTTGACTTCTAGAATATTCCAATCCCTTTGATCCCTTAATGTAGAAGCTGCCAGATCTTGTGTTATCCTGATTGTATTTCCACAATACTTGAATTGTTTCTTTCTGGCTGCTTGCAGTATTTTCTCCTTGACCCGGGAACTCTTGAATTTGGCCACAATATTCCTAGGAGATTTTCTTTTCAGATCTCTTTCAGGGGATGATTGGTGATTTCTTTCAATATTTATTTTACGCTCTGGTTCTAGAATATCATGGCAGTTTTCCTTGATAATGTCATTAAAGGTGATGTCTAGGCTCATTTTTTGATCATGGCTTTCAGGTAGTCCCATAATTTTTAAATTGTCTCTCTTGGATCAATTTTCCAGGTCAGTTGTTTTTTCCAATGAGATATTTCACATTATGTTCCATTTTTTTCATTCTTTTGGTTTTATTTTGTAATTTATTGGTTTCTCATAAAGTCATTAGCTTCCATCTGCTCCATTCTTACTTTTAAAGAACTATTTTCTTCAGTGAGCTTTTGAACCTCCTTTTCCTTTTGGCCCATTCTACTTTTTAAAGCTTTCTTCTCTTCATAGGCTTTTGGATCTCTTTTGCCAATTGAATTAGCCTATTTTTAAAGGTATTATTTTCTTCAGCATTTTTGGTGGTCTCCTTTAGCAAGTTGTTGACTTGCTTTTCATGATTTTCTTGCATCGTTCTCATTTCTCTTCCCAATTTTTCATCTACCTCTCTTACTTGATTTTCAAAATCCTTTTTGAACTCTTCCATGACTTAAGACCATTGCATATTTATTTTGGAGGTTTTGGATGCAGAAGTCTTGATTTTGATGTCTTCCTCTGATGGTATGCTTTGTTCTTCCTCATCCAAAAGTATGGAAGAAAATACATTTTCACCAAGAAAGTAACCTTCTATAGTCTTATTTTTTCCCTTTTGGGGGCATTTTCCCAACCAGTTACTTGACTTTTTAGTCCTTTGTCAAGTTGAGGGTATACTCTAGGGACATGTAAGTTCTCAGTTCCTCCAAGGTGGCACAAAGAAGGGAGAGGAGTCTTCTCCTCTCCTAGCCTGTGCTCTGGTCTTTGAGCAACCACAAGTACTCCTTTCTGCCCAGGATCTATGAGTAGCATTCCTTCTCCAGATCCTCTACCAGCTCCACCAGGCCAGTGCTCTTCCTCACCCCAGAACCACCACTCAGAACTGAGACCCAGATTAGCAGCTCAATCCCCCCAGGGTCTTTGGACTGAGGGCTCCAAAAAATGGACCATCACCCTGGGGCAGGGCTGGGACCAGAAGCCACTCCCCTTTCACCCAGGAGAAAGAGTTTTCTTACTGACCTTTGAAGTTCTCTTTGGCATTTGTGGGGTGAGAAGTCTGGGAACTGCAGCTGCTATCCATGAATCCATGCTTTGAAGCTTTTTCCAGTCCTGTCTGTGCCACTCTGCCTGACCAAAGCTGAGTTGTGCTCTACTCTGAGCCTGGTGCAATAGACTTTTCCTGTAGGCCTTCCAGGGTGTCTTGGGCTGAAAATCTTTTTCACTCTGTCATTTTGTGGCTTCTGCTGCTCTACAATTTATTTAGAGTCATTTTTTACAGGTATGTTACGGGCTGTGGAGGTAGAGCTAAAGCAGGTCTGTCTTTCTACTCTCAAACAAATCCTTTTATTAAGGAGATTTGTTCTGGGAAGTTTGGATTCCATCAAAGGACCACACCTGAGGACCTAGAAGGCCATATGTAGCCTCAAGGCTGCAAGTTCCCTGCCCCATACTAGGTTACCACCTAATCATTGGGCTTCAACATGACCCAGCTGGGTTGCTTTCACCGGCATCCGTGGGTATCTTTTCTAGTAATGCCCTAGCACCATGCTATGAAGGGACTCAACGTATGTTATTTGATGTTGATTAATCCTGTAGTTTGTGGCCAAGGGAGATTAAATGACACTCTTTTACCCTTTACACTGAGTCTCTTTGCTGCACTTATTGCTGTAACCTCTAATGATCTGTAGACAAGAAGGTAATACTGAGTATTTGAGAAGATTCCTTCTGTCAGTCCTTGATCTCCTAAGGTCACTTACCCTTTATTGCTTTCCAGATGAGCAAGTGGACTCAGTCATGGTAGCACATAAAAGCAATTTGTACTTAGTATGTGTCCAGGCAAAGCCCCAACCCAGGTCTCCTGATCCCAAGACGGGGAAGGGAGAAGAGAATAAGCATTTATATAAAGCTTATTATATGCCAGGCCTTGGTTAAGTGTTTTACAAATCCCTCACTTGATCCTCACAACAACACTACTACTGTCCCCTTTTTATAGTTGAGGAAACAGAGGCAAAGAGGAGTTAAATCACTTTCCCAAGTCACACAACTAGTCACTATCTGATTTGATCTTCCTGACTCCAGGTCTAATACTCTATCCACTGCATCACCTAGCTGCCTTAAGATCATGAAAGAATCTTGAAAACATATGTAATTTACTCACCTAGATAATCCTAGACAGATAATTGTTTTTTAAAGTATTTTTTGGTGTGTTTTTTTTGTATAACCATAATTTCCCCCAGTATCATTCCCCTTTTCTCTCCCAGAGAATCATCTCATATAACAAATCATATTTTTAAGACAAAAAAAAGAGGAAAAAAATCAGCATAACTAATCAGTACATTGAAAAAGTCATTTTTAAAAATATGTGCAAAACAGAACACTTATTGACCTAAACCTCCACAAAGGGATGTCTCTTCTTTTAAGCCAAACCTGTTCTTTTAAAAAAAATGGTTTTAATGCATTTTATTGATAGACTTCCTTTTTTAGCATCACGATAGTTCCCCCAGTATTCTTCCTATTCCACTCCCAGAGAGCCAACCTATACACCCACTGGTATTTTTTAAGACAAAAAAAGGTGGGGGGAAGTGGGGGAGAGGAGACTCTGTATTACTAATTAATATATCAAAAAGTAAGAATATATACAATGTGTAACACTTGCGGGCCTCCCACTTATGCAAAGGAGAAGTGTGGGAATGTTTTCTCATATCTTTCCTTTTAAGCCATTCTTATCCTTTATAATCTTACAACATTCAGTTTTTATTTTTTTATGGTTGTTCTTTCCATTTATAACATTGTAGTAATGTATATATTGTTTTCTTGGTTCTGCTATCCTTACATGAATCAGTTCATGTCAATTTTTTCAATGCTTCTCTGTGTTTATCAAAAATCTTTACTTTTTAAAGGACAATAATATCGCTTTACATTCATGCACCACAGTTTGCTTAACCTGTAATCCTTAAATCATCTCTACACATCTTGTCTTCAAGATCAATATGCTTTGCCTTATGGAGAGTTTGCTTTATTTTAACATTATTCCTTTTTCCTCCCCTTCTTCCAGATTGTTTTTCATTTCCATGTATTTGCATTCTTAATTGATCATCCTCTCTATTGTTTCTTTGGTGAAGCTTGACACTGTGGATTCAATTTTTTTGTTCTGTTAATTATTTCTGCTTTTTTAGCCATAAATTCTTCTCTTCAATTTCTTCTTCTCACAATTTTTCTTTTAATCCATTCTAAATCATTCTGCTGTGGTTCCATGCTTTTGGGGAATCCCCAGGGTGCTCTGCATCATCAGGTGTTGATTCATTGTCTTTTGTCTTGCAACATTTATTCATAAATATCTGGACTCATTTAGTTATTTTGTTATTAATAACTTCCTGATTGGTTTATCGGCTTATGCTCAGGGTCTTTAACTGAGTCTTCTTCTTCTTGAGATCTTTGGTAATTTCATTTCTCTTCCCCCCCCACACACACTATATTCCTTTAAAATTCCCTTTCTTATTCCTTCTCCTTTGGAGGTTTTACAAAAAGCTAAGTTTCAAAGTCTTCTCAACACCTTCCCATGATGAGAAATTCATACTTCACAGGTCTCTGTCCCAAGACCTGTAAAAGTGACTTTTAGTGAGGACAGAGGTGGCCCACCTGGATGCTGAGCTCTTTCCCTTGGGCTTAGTGAAGTGTCATAATCATATACCGCTGGCATTGTACCCCAGTTCCCTCCATTTCCTTAGTTTTCTAGTTGAGCTCTATTGTAACAAAGATCATTGCTCTACCATTATCCCAACTCAGAAAACATATTCCTTTTGGTTTTTTGTGGCACTGGGAAGAGGCAAAGGTGAATAGAGCTGAGTTCTGTTGCAAGTCCATGGTTGCAGTCATTAGTAAATGAATATATATATTTGCATTTCCACAAGCCTGATTAAATTTCCTAAGGTTCATGTTTCACTGCAGGAGCAAACCTGAGAGTGGATATCTATGGGCTAACAATTTTAATTAAAGGAGGCCTACATTATGCTCTGCAAGCCATAACTCAAAGGCAATTTGATATATTTCAGGTCTTTCCCATTCAAATTTTCAAAATATTCTTTTTCTCTGAGATTTACTATCAAAAATATTTTGCAAGTCAGCTTTTCAACAATACCTCTTCTTGACTTTAAAAAAAAAGTTATTCATCCTTCTTGTAAGTGAATTGTAATAACAAAACGTTTGAGTCCAACTGTAACCACAGAAATGTCTGATTGGCAAAACAAATCCTTCTAGTGTGTTCTCCACAGGACAGCAACCATAACAACAGGAAAGCAAGAAAGGAAAAACAAAAACCTTTCTGAAAGCTATCCAGTCTAATTGAGACACAACACCTCCCTAGCTTTTCTCATATGACCAATTCCCTCTGGCCTGAATGATCTTCCTTTTGAGTTCAGGAGCTGGGCCCGAGTTACTTTAGATGCCTCAGAATCTAATCTCCTACCAGCAGAGGAGGAAATATCCAGGGAAATGTGTTGGTCAGGTTCTGTCTCCTGAGGGAATAGTAACCTTTTCTTTTCTGTAGCCCACAAATTGGTCAGTGGGCTTTGAGGCCTTTTATTTTTTTTTAATTCTTCCACCTGCAACTGATACAGTAACAAAAATAAGCCCTTGAAAGAACCACCTCAGAGAACCACTGAGCATGAAAATGAGCATGGCAGTAGTTTCTGAATTCAAACACTTCATTTTGTTCTTTGCAAGTCTGGTTATGCCATTGATGACTGGCAGTGCTGCTGGGAAGCACCCAGCCTGTGACTGAGTGCTGTGAGCTTGCCAAAGGGTTAGCTCCAGCAGCACACCTGCAAAATTCCCACTGGGGCCACCTAGGAGCCTAGGGAGGAGAAAAATCCTCAATCTTCTTCAATTAGCTTGACTGCTTAAAATTTGAAATTTTGGTCCTTACATCTTTTGAGATCTTTTCCCTTCCTCATGCCCTTTTCTTCTCCCTTACCCTTCCCTGACACAAAAATAAAATGAAAAGAGGGACATGGATCTGAAAGCCAGTCTGAGTTGTCCTCATAACACCAGATAGCTAGAAAGCATTGGATTCTGGGGCTAAATTGTAAACATTCTTGCCACAGTCACTGTCATTTTTGAGACTTTGGATGTCTGTTGTGTTAATGTACAGGGGAAAGAGTTTGTATATTTGAGACCAACAGGCTGAAGAAGAATTTATTAATAACAACATACATTTTTATAGGTTTTAAGGCTTGCAAAGCTCCTTTCTTATTTACCAGAATCCTCAGAAATAGTGCATAAGAAAAAACCTGACCTTGGAGCCAGTGTATATTCCACTACAAGATGCTGCCCCTCAGTGGTCTGTTAGAGTCACACAATGGTCTGTAAATTCCTTGAGGGCAATGGCCAGGACTTCTATTTTTCTGTATTCTCTACCCACTCTAGCATAGCATTTGGAAAACTGCTTGAGGGACTATTTCCATTTTTTTAATTTCTAGAGACTAGCACAGTGCCTGACATACAATAATAATATGTAATGACTGGTAGTGGGCAATTCAAGTCAGCACACATTTTTTAGCCAGTGTTCTAGACAGTAAGGATGCATACAGAGGCTATAGGTGCTGCTCTCAAAAATCTTACAATCTAATAGGACAGGAAGAAGGGATTACTGTGAAATGAGAAAAGCAAGAGAAAGACAAAGGTTATAACAAAATAGCTATGAGAGACTTTCAACCAGGAGAGCGTTCTAAGAGAAGGGAACACTGGATTGAATCAATAAAGGAAAGGGAGAGATGGGGAGGGGAGAGTGGAGAGGGACAGAGGAAAACAGCGTGCTCCAAGCATGGAAAACAGTATGAGCAAAGGTAGGAGTTAGAAGGGAGGAAGAAGGACAAAGAATGGAGAGTAATCTGAAACATAGAATTCTGAAAGGTAAGGAACAGATGATCAAGGTGGCAGATCAGTGGGACCTAGATCATCACAGAGGATAAGTATAAAAATTTCCAAATTACCCACGAGTTGTTCGAAGACCAAAAATTTAGAGGGCCAGTGTCTTGTGGTATGTTACAGCGTGCATCCAAAGAGGTGAAAGGTGGTAACTTCTGGAACGTATTTATACTTCATATATATTTCCTTATGATATAAAACTTCTTCATTGATCCTGTATAGACAAAAAAACTCACATGTACGGTGCAATCACATGGTGCATTTGTAAGCTTAGTCAGAGTAAACGACACACCATGAGGCAGAGCTGGAACAAGGGTGGGGTGAACAGAGCTTTTCTCCAGGGGAACACGATTTAGAGAGCACTGACATTTGCACTCCCAGCAATGTTGAACCAATGGAACTAAAAGATAATTAGTTAAAATTGGAAGCCTGAAGATAATGTTCAAACCCCAGGTTTGGTTCTCTCATGGCAGCATCAGAGTGCCATAGGGACTTATCAGTATCCCCTTTGCAGGTCAGTGTACTGCCATCTCCTCCCACAATCAGCTGATTTTGTCTTAAGAAGTTGATTTGTGGGTACATTCTGTGCTGACTTCCCTGGAAATTCAGATGACTAGTATATAGTTCTGGTTTAAGGTAGAATTTTTATTGTATGATATCTCCTATAACACAGATGGAGAAATCTCAGACAATCAACAAGTATTCATCTGTCAATTACTAGGTTTTCAATGTGGCCGCACCAAGGAATTGTTGGAGACATAGAAGTACAAAACATGGTCTCTGCCATCAGGAAGTGTACAAGCTCAGTAGGAAAGAGAAGACTTATGATTGAGGGCAGGAGACAGGTTTCAAGCTGGGTGATTCTTGAAAGTCTACTTCTAATGTTTACTTGGAGATGTTTCCCTGGTCAAGTCACGACTCTGAGACTCGGTTCTCCCATTTATGAAACAAAAGTACTAATACCTGTACAGCCCACTGATAGTGTTATTGTGAAGAAATTGCTATGTAAACCTCGAGGAACTTGAAGACATATTGATCAAGGTCTTAAAGATACCGGTTTAAAGCAATGTTAGGATGCAGAGGTAGCAATACTAAAAGACTTCTTTCCTTTTCTTGGTGTGAAACCTAGAAATTAGAATTTGGGAATTTGAATGTGCCCAACTCTGAATCAACACAGACCCTAAAAGATTCATTTTAAGACTCCATCCCCCAGTCCTTTCACATTCTCTGGGTCTTTATAGTGTTTGTGTGTGTGTATGTGTGTGTGTGTATGTGTTTATGGTGCAGCCATCTGTGAATATCTTCATGAAACTGGTTAAAACCTTTTATGAGACCCTAAACTTCTAGTTAAACTAATTTCCCCGCTTCCTCCTCCTCCCCCATGGAATTAGGACTTGAGTAAACAAAAGTCAAGCCTGATGATGGAGAGGGATTCAGGGAGTGTTAAATGATCAGTTTAATAGGAACTGCTGCATGTCTCTTGGCTTGCAGACATAGCTCTGAAGCCCATATAATGCAATCTTTATGTGGTAGTTAGTTAGAAAAGCATATTGACAAAGAGTTGCAGTCCAATCACAGCAATGACCTTTCCTCCTAGAAGGTTTTTTCTGGGGTGATTTGATTACATATGCAGCACATCACCTGCCCACATGGCCAGCATGGCCAAAGCTCTTTCTGATGCCATCACTCAGGCTGGGCCCAAGTTGTCTCTCCCCTAATATATGGTTGGATGCCTTTTTTGTTTTTATACTCTGTTGTCTAATAAAAAGGATAAATGTCCAGCTGGGTTGAGCTCACAGAAGGGATTGCTTCCTGAGTACCTGCTGCGCAAGGCTACTTTGGAGGATAAATCTGCCCTGGACCTGGCTGGCACCACAATTGGCAATTTTTGCCCTCAAGACAAACAGTATAAAACACTACCTCAATTGGACGTGGGATGGAGAAAAAAGGTGGGGCAAGGGCTAACTCCATTCTGCCATCTGGTAACTTCTCATTTTAACTGTTCTTACTAACTTGTACTAAATTCTGATGTTTCAGCACTGCCAGTTTTGAACAAATTTGACATTGTCTTCATTGGACACCCTGAGGCAAAATCCTGTTCATCCCAAACTAATTATGGATCTTTGGGGTTTGACTTATTACATATTGGGTGTTGGTACGGGCTTTGAAGCTAGGCCACGTTACCATGTTGTGAATGATAGCTTTTATAAATCTAATTATTAAATGTTCCATAATATAAATATCATTATTAACTCACCATTATATGGAATGATGGAAGCTGTAGTAGACATTGAATTACATACGGTGGTGTCATGGAAAGAGTGCTGGGTTTGCAACCTGAGGACCTGAGTTCCAATGCTGCCCTTGCTTTCCATTACATATGCAAGCACCGGCAATTTGTTGATCTCTATAGACCTTAGTTTCCTTTTCTCTTAATTGAAAGGCTAGAACTAGATGGTCAGTAAGATCCTGGCCTTTTCTAAACCTTATGGTCCTAAAACTTCCCACATTTGGGAAGTTATTTATCACTTTCAATGACCATATGACTTACTGCTTTAAAACACCCCACATTTTTAACACCAATACATAGCTGCAAGTCATGAAACGCAGTAATGACAGAAAAATCTAAAATGTTAGCCAGTTTTAATGTGATAGTCGAGTCATAAAATGGGAGGTGTAAAGAAGCCATACCATATCTCCAGTGATGATGTACTTTAGAAGAGACATATTTAAAGAAAGTATAATTATCATAAACAGATTGGGTTATGTTTGAAGAATAAGAGTTGACAATGAAAGAACTGTATTAATATCCCTGAACTGTCGAAAGAAACAGAGGAAAACCTCCCACCCCCAGGGTGGACTTGCAGAAAGCCAAGGTCAAAAATCATTCAGTATGAGAAGACTTGGAAATATTATGATTGAGAGAAAAATCACATCAATAAAATAACAGATATATCAAGAAGAGGTAGATAGCATTCTAAAGATTATGAAGAGCATTAGAAGTACTGTGTATTTGATCCTGACAAGATGTACAAATATTTTTGGTCCCATTTTATAGATCAGAAAACTGAGTTTAGTAGCTCAGCATCTAGAACTGAGGTCTTCTAATTTGTGAACCAGGTACTGAGGTAGGATTGGGCAGCTAGGTAGCACAATGGACAGAGCACTGGCCTGGAGTCAGGAAGACTCATCTTCCTGAGTTTAAATCTGCCCTCAGACCCTAGCTATGTGACCCTAGTCAGTTAACTTAACCCCGTTTGCTTCAGTTTCTTCCTCTGTAAAATGAGGAGACAGAAATGACAAATCACTCCAGAATCTTTCCAAGAAAGTCCCAAACTGGGTCATGAAGAGTTTGAACATCACTGAAAAATGAATGGATAACAACAAATCAAGGCAAACTTAGTAAATAGTTCTGTTTTTAAAAAACACCTAGTGGCCCAATTTTGGCCATTGTAGTTCACACTCCCTAAGTTGGTTTTCATATATATCCTCTTTAAGAGGATTGAGATTCACAGTGTTCTCTAGTCTTGACTTGGCTCCATTTGCCCTTATCAAATCTTAATTAGCCTATGTCTGTGGAATTTCTTAACTATCTCTTTGGTTTTCTAAGGTGACTAGAGAGAAATAGACTGATCTGAGTGAGCATGTTAGTTACTAATAATGGTTTCCCACTTCTAGCCCTTTACCTAAGCCCTGAGAGTTATTTGAATGGTGAGTGATGAAATTTTGAGGCTGTGGGACTGATATTTTGGAGCAAGAGGACCTTTTATCATGTTAAAGCAGTGTGATACTGTACTAAGTTTGCTGTATTTGGAGTCAGAGAATCTGGATTCAGATCCCTGCTCTTCTACTTACTATCTGTGTGAGTTTGGGCAAACCATCTCTCTAGTTCTCAGGTTCCTCATTTATAAAATGAAGGGATTGAACCAGATGGCCACTGGGGTTCCTTCTCACTCTGAAATCCTTTTATCCTGTGACATAAAGTACATAGCTTTCCATTTAACATACATGTAAGACTGGGGCAGCTAGGTGGTGCAGTGGATAGAGTACCAATGCAGGAGTCAGACGAACTGAGTTCAAATCTCACCTCAGATACTTGACACTCACTAGTGTGACCTTGGGCAAGTCACTTAACTCCAGTTGCCTCATCCTGGTCATCTCCAGTCATCCTGATGAATATCTGGTCACTGGATTCCAATGGCTCTGGAGGAGAAGTGAGGCTGGTGACCTGCACAGCCCTCCCTTACTCAAAACAAAGTCAAGTGCAAGTTATGTCATTATTTCTCTGATGGCATGGTCTTCTTTGGCAGCGAAGGATGAACACACACACATGTAAGACTAGTCCCAGTGTTGGTTAATGGAGTGATCCATTGATAAACCACCTTTTCCATATTAAGTGCATAATTGCACATGAAGCTAGCAATTTTTTATCCAAGAAAATATTGATATGAACACTGTTTCCCTAGATTAGACAACTTCTGAGTTACTTTCTGGTTCTAAATCTATGTTCCTATGACATATTGTTGAGTAATGAATGAACAGTAGGGTATTGCAAAGGCTGTCCTAAGTCACCTTCTTTTCTCTCTCTATAACTTTCCCCATTGGTAATTTTATCAGCTGAATTCTAGTCCTACATCACCAAATACCTGTTGGACATCTATAAAGGTACAGAATAACAATGACAACAACATTTATGTAGTCATTTAAGGTGTTTCAAAGTTCTTTACGTATGCTTTCTCATTTGACTTCTCAGATTCAGCACGTTCACAAAGTGGAACCAGTTAACTTCCCTTCTAAACTCATCTCTCCTCTACATCTCCCTCTTTCTTTTGAGGTAACCACCATCCTCCCAATTACTCTCCAGCTTCCAGTTTCTCCTTGATGTTTCTTATTCCTTACCACCATAACCAACCAATGCCAAGTCTAATCTATTTCAGTTTCATAAAATGTCTCACATGGGCCCCCTTATCTCCACCCACATGGTCACCACCCTACTATAGGTCCTCATTGTTTCCACCTGGTCTGCTATATCAGACTCCTAGTAAGTTAATTCATTGTGGAGTTTATTTTATTCAGAAGTTCTGCTCCATACCACTGTCTTGAAGTCACCTCCAGTCCAGTATTAGAAGGACAAGTCATGAACCAGCTAAGCAGCACTTGTCCTCAACTATCTGGTTAGCTCTGGCACTGCTGTGGATACACAGTTGATTTTCAACAGAGGTCAGAGTGCACAAATACTTCTCACTATCTTTGTGAAGACAATCTCCTCAGGTAAAAAGGAATATACTTACTCTATGAGATAGAAGTCCTAATCTTTTTTTGACATGACTACTGCATAGGATCTTTGTGCCAAAACTAGGATGATGTTAAATAATAACAGACAGGAGAAAAATTAGTTTTATCTCACTGAAGACCACAGAGTAGACCTAAAGTATCTGTCATCCACATTGACATTATAAAAGAGACAGTGACTTATGAGAAAAATATGTCATTGACTCCAAATTGTTTTTGATGATGCTGATGGCGATGATGTGTGTGTATTTAAGGATAATTATATGGTGTGTTTCCTCTTCTCTAATCTGTTTGTTTACAATAAAAAATATTGAGCATGCATTACACATCAAGCTAAATAATTCCCCCCATATCTTTGTACTCCAAAATTTGTAGTTAATTAAACTAATTTGTCTGTTTTTGTGGGTTGGAAACTCTTACTGTCATCCTTTCCAATCACTACTTATTTAAATTTCATCCTTGGCCAGTTTCATGATAATCTTTATCTGCTCCAGAGGATTTGAAATGAGAGTAATACGCTACAATCCCATTTAATTTCTTCCTTAAAGCTGGAAAAAGCCAAGCATCAACTGGCCAGTTAGATAACACAATTTCCCTCGTAGGTTATTTGCTTAAGATAGCTAGGGGCTCGTTTAATTCCAGAGTTGCTTATTTACTGGTTCTGTTAGGGATTCCCTGCAGTTAAGGGTGAACTGTGGACCATTTCTAGTGAGGAGCTTTTTGTGAAAATTCTCTCAAGCTGACTTCTTAACTAGGTTTTTCAAAGCAAAGAAACTTATTTCTGCTTTCTCTCTTCAAAATTCCCTACTCACTCTAGTTCTGACTGGAAAGTAGTTCCAAATTATTCAGATATTTTTTACTCTGTGAAGAAATAACACCTAAAGAAGAATAAAGATAAAAACAAATCTTTGTTCATACTTCCAGTTGGTCCTGTTGTTAATTTTCCATCTGGAAATAAATGGATTCCTTAAATAACATCTTTTCAAATGTGTTTACTGTCCCTTTCTTTATCTGGTACAGACTAAATTATTTGACAAACAGAATCAGTATACTTCAGTGTAGAGAGTATCTCTGAAGGCTTAGTCTTTATATCTTGATGGACTGCCATGTGGAAGAGGAGTTAGACTTCTCTTGATTGGTCCAAGAGGACAGAGCTAGGAGCAATGGACATTAGTTGAAGTGAGGTAGCTACCAGTTTTGTGTAAAGAAAGCCTTCCTAACATTGAGGGCTCTCCAAAAGTGGAAAGGGCTAGCTCAAGAAGTAGGAACCTCTCTCTAGAATTTTTCAAACAAATGTTGGATGACTCCTTATAGGTGATGTCGTAGAGGGGAGGGGATTACTGCCTTGAATGATTTTGAAATGCTCAGCATTCCCACACCAATAGATACTACAATATATTTAACTGTAATTGAAGTGTGCTCTTTAAGAGCTACAAATTTTGTACATTCCTTGGAGCACTAGTCATTCTTAAAAACCACCAGATTTTTTAAAAGCAGCAAGAGAGAAGACAAGAACACATGTGTATAGCACAAAATCCATCACTCAACTGACAAAGAACTAGCCAAAGGAGAGGAAACTAGCCCAATCCAGCTTCACCATGTCAAATTCAGATGTTCTCTCTTATCACTACAAATGTACACCCATGAGCACTTCATGCCACAAAATTATTACTTTCCCCAAATAATTTTCATGCCCCTATAGAGAAAAAAAAACACATAAAAGACTTATAAAATTTGGAGGGGAAAGCACTAGCTGGAAAGATGTGATATAGAAGGAGCACTAAAGCTGAGCCCTGAAGGAAACCAAGGCTACTAAGAGGTGAGGAAGTAGAACATTCTAGATATGAGAGACGGCCTGAACCAAGCACAGAGATAGGAGAGAGAGTATCATCTATGAGAAACAACAAATAAGCCAGTGCAGTTGGAGCATGGAAGATATGTAGAAGAGCACTGTTTAATAAGGCTGAAAAGGTAGGATAGGGCATACACATTCTTGTACGAAAATGCCAAATGCAGGCATTTATATTTGGTCCTAAGAGGGAGCCATTAGAGGGTGGTAAGGAGGGCAAAGTACTGCAGAGAGCTCAAGGAAGATGAGAAGTGAGGAGACCTCATTGGTTTGGCAATTAAGAGATCAATGTTCACTTTGGAGAGAAGAATTTTCATTCAGAACCCAGATTGCAGGAAGATGGAAGAGAGAAAGAAGAGAAGGAGGGAATTTATATAGAAAGCTTTTTCAAGATTTTGCTTGAGAAGGGAAAAGAGATCTATGGAGCACTAATTCATTGGGATAGTAAGATTTAATGAGAGTTTTTTAAACACTGGAGAATCTTGGGCATGTTTTTTTGAAAATAACCTTTAGGTAAGGGGAGATTGAAGATGCCAAGAGCAGGGATGATGGGGGCAATCTGTTATAGATGATGAGAGGGGAGAGGAGAGAATCAAAGCTACCTATAAAAAGGTTTGTCTTTCATCAAAGCCTGGAGTAAAGGATGAAATATTAAGAGATGAAGTTATTGGGTTGTGAGAAGGAACAAGGAGAGAGTTCAAACCCAATGGTCTTCATTCGGGAGGTAATAGAGGTTTATTGAGCAGAAGAATGACACGGTCAGACCTGTACTTCAGTCTGTTGTTACAAAGAACTGGAAATAAAATAGGTATTGATTGATTGGGGGATGGCTATGTAAGTTATTGTATACAAATTATGGTATACTAATGAAATAGAATACTGTTGAGCTTGACAGTTAGCTGGAGAATAGTTTGGAGGATGAAACTTGAGGCAAGGAAACCAGTTGGAGGATGAGAGGTGTATGGAGCCTAAACTAGTATATGGGTGGAGAATGGGACAGATGCTGGAGATGTGGAGGAAGAACTGGCAAGATCTGGCAACTGATTGCATATGAGGAGTGAGTCACAGTAGAAATAAGGAATTTCGGAGGACGGTTGGGTTTAGGAGCAGAGATCATGAGTTGTGATGTATATACATTGAGTTTGGGATCCTGTGAGAATTATCAACAGCAGCTTGAATATAACAACATTTGAAATAAATAGGCAGATGGTGAAAAAAGATTGGAACTCAGGAGACAGGGGAGGGCCAGGTAGATGGTTCTGGGATCTACGTTTTTCTGTCTCTTTATTTTTAAGTTGTGTCTCTGGTGTGGAACAAATTGGGGTTTTTTCATTTTCTTGTTTATTCTGTTTCATTTTATTAGACTGGTTAATCTGTTCACATTTAAGTTCATGATGGTGGGGTCTGTGTTTTCCTCCATTTATTTCTTCTGGGCTGATTTTTTAAAATTTATTTATTTAACTTTTTACATTCATTTTCAAAAAAATTTTGGGTTCCAAATTTTCTCCCCATTTGTCCCCTCCCCTCACCCCAATACACCAAGCATTCTAATTCCCCCTATCACCAATCTGCCCTCTCTTCTATCATCCCTCCCTTCCCTTGTCCCCATCTTCTCTTTTGTCCTGTAGTGCCAGATAACTTTCTATTCCCCATTGCCTGTATTTCTTATTTCCTAATAGCAAGAAAAATACTCGACAGTTGTTCCTAAAACTTTGAGTTCCAGCTTCTCCCCATCCCTCCCTCCCCACCCATTCCCTTTGGGAAGGCAGGCAATTCAATAGAGGCCATATCTGTAGTTTTGCAAATGACTTCCATAATAGTCATGTTGTGTAAGACTAACTATATTTCCCTCCATC
>CM053769.1:28500537-28559177 GCA_028658325.1 Potorous gilbertii
AGCCTATTTTTCAAGGTGTTATTGTCTTCAGCATTTTTTGGGGTCTCCTTTATCAAGGTGTTGACCTGCTTTTCCTGCTTTTCTTGCATCTCTCTCATTTCTCTTCCCAGTTTTTCCTCCACTGTCTTAACTTGATTTTCAAATTCCTTTTTGAGCTCTTCCATGGCCTGAGCCCATTGAATATTTATTTTGGATGTTTGGGATACAGAAGCCTTGACTTCTATGTCTTTCCCTGATGGTAGGCATTGTTCTTCCTCATCAGAAAGGAAGGGAGGAGATATCTGTTCACTAAGAACTCTTCTATTGTCTTATTTTTTTCCCCTTTTCTGGGCATTTTCCCAGCCAGTTACTTGAATTCTGAGATTCCTTTCCACCCCCACCTTGCCTCCAGATCCACCCAGCTAGTGCTTGGGGTCTGAGATTCAAATGCTGCTTCCCATCCTCAGGGCTTTCACTGGGGGCAGGGCTGTTCTTCAGTGTGAGATTAAGTTCAGCTGCTCATGTGGGGGCAGGGCCGCCATCAGGGGCCCAGTTCCCTCAGGGGGTTTATGCAGACACCTCCAACAATGGATCCAATCTCCTGCCTGTTTTGGGAGCCCCTATCTGCTGCTGCCTCCCAAGGGGGCCTGAGTTATGGAGACACCCTGCTCCCCTCTTGGTAAGCTGAAAAGACTCTCTCAGTGATCTTTGGTGCCTGTGGGTGGAGGGACCTTTGTGGCCGCTGGAGATTCAGTCCCTGAAGCGTGCTCAGATCTGCTCCTCTCGGTACTGCATGGCAGGGCTGGGCTCTGCTCTGGGGCCAGTACACGATGGACCTTTAATGTCAGTTTTTCAGGTCTCTGGAACAGAAATCTCCTCCACTCTGTTGCTGTATGGCTTCCGCTGCTCCAGAATTTGTTGGGAGGTCTTCTTTACAGGTATTTTATGGGCTGTTAACATATGTGAATCTTTCTATTCCACCATCTTGGCTCCTCCCCTCTGAAGCATTTTTTTTTTACCTTATTTTCTTCTCTGTCTCCTTGAAGTCAACACTGTCAGTGCTATTAGTTTTAGTTTTGATGACGCTAATTTGATGTGGTCTGTTCCCACAGTCTCTCCCTCTGTTGAGTTACCTGCACAATATCAAGTTCATAGACTTTACTTCTTATTCATTTCTCTGGATTTTTAAAATTCATTTTCTTCCTTTTGATCCTTTTTCCCTCCCAGATATGTGTGTGTTTCAAAGTCTTTCCTGCCCCATCTCCATTCTCTTAGCTTAAGTCATTTTTCGCTTGTGGTGCTTTTCCCAAAACACGTTAAATTATTTATTATTAATTATTTATTCTCCTCTTCACTTCTGTTTTCTTCTAGTCTATTCTGACTTATTTTCTTCCATTCATTTATGTCCCTCATGGGGCATTTGGCATTCTCTCTGGAGTACAATATTAGAGGCATCTCCTCTATCTCATTTCAGTATTAGTTCATTTGTGGGTTACACACTATGTCCTTGTGTGTGTGTGTATGTGTGTGTGTACTGTGTATTTGGTTTTGTAGGACCTTGTGTTGATCCTCTGAAGGAAACAGTGATGTGTGGCACCAAACACTCTATGTCCCAAGTCATAAAGCCTCCTGTCCTTACCATGACTACTCATTACTCTTAAGATCAGTAGTCCTATCTCTAGATCTCTTACCATCCTCAGTACCTTTGGGGAACTGTATATTTTCTTTTCTGAAATGAGGTCCCTTCTTGGCAAATACAACTCTTATTCAGAAAAGGTAGTCTCACCTTCTATCTGAATAGATGAAACCAGTTACAAGGTTCCTATTTCTCACTATTGACATAACACTTCACCATGACATGGAAATGTTATTTAATTGCACTTTTCCCTTCCTCCATTCCATTTTTCTTTCAAGCTCCCATGCTCGATAAGAAACTGAGGAAATGACTGCTTCCTCTCACCTTTCAACTCTCCTCTATACCTTGCCTTTCTTCTCTCTGATCAAGTGGCTTCCCATAGCAATCTGCACTGCCCCACAAAGGTTTTGAGTACTTATAGGGGAACATGAAATTTTGTCCATATAACATTCTATGGATTATATTATATATTACTATTTTATATTATGTATTATATTATATGTAATATATTATAATAATTATATAATATCATATGATTATATGTTTATCAATTTAAAAAAGTAACTAGGTGGCACAGTGGATAGAACACTGGGCTTAGAATTAGGAAAATTTATCTTCACGGGTTCAAATCTGTCCTCAGACACTTATTACTAGCTATGTGATCTTGGGTAAGTCACTTAACCCTGTTTATCTCAGTTCCTCATCTATAAAATGTGATGGAGAAGGAAATGGAAAATTATTATCTTTGCCAAGAAAACCCAAATGAGTCAGACACAATTGAAACATGACTGAACAACATGCATTTAAAAGCAAGAAGGGAGCTTGAAAGTCATTTACTCCTTTTCAGATGAGGGACTGGAAGCCTTGGAGATTAAACAGTTTACTTCAGATCCCACTTATTAAATGGTAGAGCTGGATTCGAGCCTTCGTCCTCAGCATCCTTTCCACTATAGCAGTTGGCATCAGTTCTTTTCTCTTTCCCTTCTCCTAACTTTAAGATTCCCTTAAATCTTTAGCTTCCAAGATCCTTTTTGTCTCTTGATTCTCACTCTTTGCTCATCACCCCTCAATTCACTTCCTTCAAATTAAAAAAATAACCTAGAAACGTGAGAAAATTGATTTCATTGCTTAATCTTTTCTTGATAACTGTACTTATCTGTTTTGTTCTCTTGTTTGGAATTTTTATGGTGGGGTTTTTGTTTGTTTTTTCTATTTCTGTAGTAATGCCTCAAATACTTCTTTTTTCGTTGGCAGTTCACCTTTTTTCGTTCATAATAAGACTCAGTTTTGCAAATGATGTTCTTTTGGGTTGTATCTTGTGCTGCTTTGCTTTTAAGAATATCTCATTATTCTTTTTCTCTCATTTCTCTTGGCTGTGGAGACATCCTCTGTTATTCTGTTATTGAGATTCCTTCATAGCTGAGGTCTTTCTGTCAGCAGCTTGTCTCTGTTTTGGCTCTTCCCCTTTCTGTTGCACAGATAGTCCTTTGTTCCTACATGAATTCCTGAGTATCCTAAGGCTCTTTGAGTTGAGGGAAATAGGGACAGGTCATGTCAGGTTGAAGCTCTAACTGTCTCTGTCCCAAGTAAATTCTGTGGGGAAAGCTGAATTTCCAACTTCCACTGCCTTAGACAAAGAAGTCCCTTCCCTTCCAACTGGTTCAATGCTGCCATATCTACCTCTTCCCTTTCCTCCCCTCTTCAAGATGACCAATTATTATACTCTCTTGTCTTCATGTGACTGGGTAGAATCAATAATTTTTGGCTTTCAGTGTCAGCCAGTAGAAGCTCCCATAGTTACATGGGCTCAGGGATCCAGCTTTAATTTCTTTAGACTGAGCCCCTGTTTCCTTTTTTTTTTCTGCTCAGTGACTTATATAGATCTAGCCCTGTGGCTAACCAGGTAACACTGGGCCACAGAAGCTGCCCGCTTTTAACCAATCCCTGACCTTTCCTTGCCCTCAAGTTTCACCCTGAGTTCAGCACTCTGACATTGTCTGTTTTCGCAGTAGTGAACCCAGACTTTCTCTAGCTCTAATTGCACTCACCTCAGGAACAATTTGGTGTTGTCCTCTGCACTGTTATTGTGTATAGATTTTTATTACTATGATGGATTTGGCTTTCTGGTGTCTGAATAAATGTTTTGGTTCTGTTTTCCATGTGAAGAGTCTGTTGTATTTCTCGATTCAGAATTGCACTGGGATATTCATGGCCTCCATGGGCACTGTGAATATCACATTGGTGTTAGACTAGCTTAGGGAGGAGGGAGGGGAGAGAGGGAACAATTCTATTTTTAACTCTAAGGAATCTTTGTAGGGAAGGTACTAGAGGGAAGAAAGTAAGTAAAGGTACCCAGAATACCAGCAAGAATCATGTTGGAACAGGCGATTATAATCCTAAACAAAAGGGAATGCTGAGCAATCAAGAATCCTAGAGTAATCAGCCTTATTTTAGAGGCTAGTGCACAAGCATCTTCTCAACAATTGTTGAGACCTTCACAATAAGGCTGCTTCTTAGCTGTTTACATTAACACCAACACCAATCATAGTCCATTCAACACCTAGTGGGCTCTTTCCTTTGGTGTCTTCTATCTCTCTGTGAGCTACTCTGTCCTTTCACCCAGTCTGCCCCTGTTGCTATTGCCATCACATCTCTTTGGTAGTCAGTCAGTTAACACTAATTATCTACCTACAATGTGCCAGGCACTGTGCTAAGAGCAAAAAAAGAAAGACAACAAACTGTCCTTATACTCAATGAACTCAGAGTCTAATAAGGCAGAGAACATATACAACTCTGTATAGACAAGCTATTTTAGGGATAAATTGGAGGTGATCAAGCGGGGAGGCACTAGCATGAAGTGGGATCAGTTAAGGCAAA
The DNA here is from genome assembly GCA_028658325.1 of Potorous gilbertii. Lineage (NCBI taxonomy): Eukaryota > Metazoa > Chordata > Mammalia > Diprotodontia > Potoroidae > Potorous > Potorous gilbertii. The sequence continues at coordinate 28,505,030 of CM053769.1, forward strand.
CATGAAGAGGGAGGGAATTTCAGGCCTGAAGGATAGGCAGTGAAAATATCTAGAGTTGGGAGATGGAGTATCTTTGCAAGGAAAAGCAAGGAGGCCAGTATCACTGGATTTCAGAGCATTAGTGGGGAGGAGAGGAGGATAAGCTGTAAGAAGACTGAAAGTAGGAACGAGCCAAATTATGAGAGACTTTGGATGCCAAAGGGCATCTGGGTGGTTCAGTGGATGGGGTGATGGGCCTAGAATCAGGAAGACTCTTTTTCTTAAGTTTAAATCTGCTCTCAGAGACTTACTAACTGTGTGACCTTGGGCAAATCACTTAACCATGTTTGATTCAGCTTCCTCATCTGCCAAGCAAACCCCAAATGGGGTCACAAAGAGTCAGACACAATAAAAAAAACAACTGAACAATTGAATGCCAAACGGGATTTTTTTATTTGGTCCTGGAGGTCACAGAGAGTCATTGGAGTTTATTGAATAGAGAGGTAACATGATTGCTTCTACACTTTAGGAAGATTAGTTTGACAGCTGAGTGAAGAACAGACTGGAGTGGGAAGAGACCTGAAGCAGGAAGACCAACCTGCAGCTAATAGTCCTGGCATGAGATGATGGGGGTATGGTATACCTTTGTTGCTTGTGTGACTGGGAATAAGGTTAATGCCAGTTGTCTTTTGAGCTCTCACAAAATTCTATACTGAAGGAAAGAAGACATAAACAGGAGGCCCTCCCCCCATACGTGCAGAGGCTTGCCAAGGTGTCCATGTGCCATGGCACACAAGGGAGTGATGGAGAGAATGGAATCCATACAACTCCTTTTCCTTTTCACACCTTGAGGTCAGACTGAAGAAGAGAACTTAGGGGCAGGGATGGCTTCTTTAACATAACTGCAGAGATTGGGTGCACCAGACAATAGGAAGGGGCTGACCATCATGTACCCCCAAGAAGGGGGCCACATAGAAAATAACTATTTTGCTATCACGATGATCATGTGGCCTATTCTTTTTCTTCCCTTTTAAATAGTGTCTTATTTTTTCCAATTACATGTAAAAACAATTTTTAACATTCATTTTTTGAATGAAATTTTGAGTTCCAAATTTTGTCCCTCCCTCTCTCCCTTCCCCCCTCCCTAAACTGGTGTAGTACCAATGCAATATTCACAGCAGCCATGGATATCCCAGTACAATTTTGAATCGCAAAACACAACAGACTTTCCACATGGAAGACAGAACCAAAACATTTATTCAGATGCTAGAAAGCCAAATCCATCATAGTAACAAAAAGCTATACCCAATAACAATGCAGAGGGTAACACCAACCCCAAGCCTTCCCCCTGCTAAACTTCCCACAAACCAGCCCCATTAAACAAATCACAAACAAGCTCCTTCACTCACACTAGCCAGCTGTCTGTGCTTCCCTGCAGTCCTCCTAGCTCTGACTAGACTCTGACCAATTTCTTCTCAGCTAAGCTCCTTACCCAGGCAGGTCACATGGACCTATTAATGAATGGGAAAGATCTTCCCATTAAGAAGCAAAATTACATTAACATAAGCAAAAATATATTATTAATATTATATGTAAAAAATGTAAGACATTTTTCCAGATTAGTCATGTTGTGAAAGAAGAAACAGAACAAAAGGAAAAAACTATGAAAAAAATAGTGAAAATAGTATGTTTCATTCTGCATTCAAACTCCATCAGTTCTTTCTCTGAATGTGGATATAATTTTCTATCATGAGTCCCTTGGGATTGTCTTGGATCATTGTATTGCTGAAAAGAGCTAAGTCAATTATGGTTGATCATCACGCATTGTTGGTGTTACTGTGTACAATGTTCTCCTGGTTCTGCTTGCTTCAGTTTGCATCAGTTCATGTAAGTCTTTCCAGGTTTTTCTGAAATCTACCTGCTTGTCATTTCTTAGAGCATAGTAATATTCCATCACATTCATATGTCACAACTTGTTCAGCCATTCCCCAATTTTTGGGCATCCCCTCAGTTTCCAATTCTTTGCCCATGTGACCTGTTCTTAGTTTTAGAGTCACTTTATCCATGACAATCCCCATTCATTGCCATGCTGCACATGGTTAGATAATTTTGAGTACTGAGGGGAAAATAGCACTTAGAGTAAGAAGAAAAGCTAGTTACCAGGGGCTAACAGGGTGGTATGGGGGAATATAGTCCAACCTATGCAGCTCCTTGTCATCCCCACTGGGTTTAGAGTCAAGAACACTTAGATTTCAAACATGCCTCAGACAAGTTGTAGCTCTGCAACCATGGGCAAATCACTTAACTTTTGTGATCCTCAGTTTTCTTCTCTGTAAAATGAGTGAGTTGATATCTGTGGCTTCTAAGGCCCCTTATACTTCTAAATTATAGGATCTATGAGTGTATCCTAGACACAGGAGACAGCCAATACAAAAACAAGGAGAATGGAGATAGTCATTCGTGCAAAACAATATCAATATAATTAGATTGCTGAGTGTAAATATGGGTTGTTGTTCAGTTATGTCCAACTCTTCGCAACCCCTCTTGGGGTTTTCTTGGCAAAGATACTGGAGTGCTTTGCTATTTCCTCCTATAGTACATTTTACGGATGAGGGAATGGAGGCACACATGGTTGGTTAAGTGACTTGCCCAGGGTCACACAGCTACTAGGTATCTGAGGATAGATTTGAATTCAGGAAGATGAGTCTAACCCTCTCCAGACCCAACACTCTATCCATTGTGCCACCTACCTGCCCAGTATAAATGGGAATAAAGTATCAAAAGGCTGTAAAGGTGGAAAGGGGCCAGGTTGTAAAGAGCTTTATACACTAAATGACAGTTTACATTTGGTCCTGGAGATAAGAGGAAGTCACTGGAGTTTATTGGGGGAAGGGGTGGTGAGGAGGAGGGTGACTTGATTAGACATGTACTTTAGAAGCATCAGTTTGGCAGCTTTGTGGAGGAGGGTTTGGCATAGGGAAAGGGCTTTAGGCAGCTGGAGGTCAAATAGGAGGTTATTTCAGAAGTCCTAACAAGACTTTGAAATGTCCAGTAAGTAGTTGGTGATGTAGAACTGGAGAGAGACTAGACCAGGCTAGATAGATCTGGGAATTATCAGTCATAGAGAAACACTCATTGAACCCATGGGAGCTGAGGGGGTCACCACAAGAGAAAGTGTGGGAGGAAAAGAGAAAAGGACCCAAGACAGAACCTTAGGGTACACCCACAATTAGTGCACCTGGATGATGAATCAGCAAAGGAGACTGAGAAAGAGCAATGAGAAAGGGAGGAGGAGAACCATAAAAGAGCAGTGTCCAAAAAAAATGGAGACAGCATCCAGGAGGAGAAAGTGGTCAGTCATGTCAAATGTGACAGAGATGACAAGGTGAATGATGAAAAAAGCTATCCGGCTGGGAGATAGGAGGTTATTATTGGCGCTTTTGAAGACTCATTTCAGTTATGATGAGGTTGGAAGGCAAATCGCTGGTGCTGAGGAAGAGAGGAAAGGAAGTGGAGACTAAGTATAGATGGCTTTTTTCCAGAAATGTAGTTGCCATGAGACAATGAAATACCCCTAATAGGACAGAGCAATTTAAAAAACATTTATGAGGCAGCTAGGTGATGCAGTGGATAGAGCACCAGCCCTGCAGTCAGGAGGACCTGAGTCAGCTGTGTGACCCTGGACAAATCACTTAACACCAACTGCCTCAAAATGAATGAATGAATGAATGAGTAAATATGTAAATAAATGAAAGCATTTATCCTCTAATATCTTGACTGTCAGCACTTTAGCAGGAATTAGGAAGAAGACACAGAATGATACCCCTAGGGTAGGGTGGGCTTCTATATATTTGCCCAAGATCAGGCCTACATGGAAACCTTGAGGCTGAAAGAAAACCTGTTCTGGAAACAGGCAATCACTGATTGTATGTGCAGATAAATGACATTGATGTATGGTGTTTGAGGAATCTTCATCTGGTATACAGGATAGATTGGGAGAAAGAGAGAGAGAGAGAGCCAGCCAAAGAAGCTAGCCAGGTGGTGGTGACAGCCAGGGCTAGGGTCATGGCAGGGGGAATTCAAAAAAGGGGCCACGTAGGAGAGACATTTTGTTGGAAAGAAACAAAACAGGTCTTGGTAACTGATTCAGGAAGAAGAGGAAAGTAGGTTACTACTGATGATAAGTTGTGAAATGTTTATAAAATATGACTTGCAAAATATTGGAAGCCTACCCCATCTTCCCTGTGGTTGAGGAAAATAACTCAGAAAATAGCTGTCATTCCTTCTGAGGCTCTTCCTCTGCTGCTTTCCTGTGGACACACAAGTTGTGGGCACTGTCAAAGACTTTGTGGCCTCAGTGAGGGGAGGGGAGGGAAAGACATGAGAAGTACAGGTGAGAACACCTTTGCTGACACCGAAGCCAAGTGGCAATTTACTGCTACTGGATGCTGTAGCCTCAGCTAGAGTGCTTTGTTAGCCACATAAACCTCCTACTGCCATTCCCATACCACACTGGAGGATTCTAGCCATCCATTATGAGAAGGCCAATGTTAGTGGGCTGAATAAAAGCCACCAAAAATAGAGTGATGCTGATGGAGAAATGAAGCTACAACCTCCTCTGAAATTTAACTTTCTCTGCTTTGGGTCATACCCAATATATGAATAATGTGGGGTGTGCTATTCCAGGTTGATTGACTCTCCAAGGTAGCTGGCCCACATCGAGGGAGGCAGTGGGAATCATTAAACAAGAGAAGGCTTTTATAGAAGACACACTTCCTTTTGTGGTACAGTTTTTCCTTTCTTGCTTCTGTGATTACCTTCTTCCCTTTCTCTTTCTCTTCATTTCTTATTCTTCCTCCTCCCCTCTTTCTATTTCCCCTTTTTTCTTTCTCCATCCAATCCTCTCTCCTTTTTTCTTTCCCTCTTTCTTCCATTTTCCTTTCCTCCTTCTCTTTTCCCTTCCTTCACCTCTTTCTCTTCATCCTTTTCTTCCTCTTATCTCCTTCCCTCTTTTACATCTTTTTTCCTTCTGTACTCACTCTTCCCTTTTCACTCCTTTCCTTTTTTCTTCCTTCCCTCCTCTTTTTCTTCTCTTTCATTTTGGTTTTTGAAAAGTGTTATTCTTGCTATTCTGTCTCAATGTCTCACAGCTCAAGTGCTCCCTTTCTGGAGTACTACCCAGGAAATTTGTTCATCTGTAATTTTGGTAAACTATGATCTAATTAAACAATTTAGATTGAGCATGCCAATGCAGAAGATTATAAAAAAAGAATAATTACAAAGGGACTTCAAGAGGATAATTACAAATGGGAAATGTTGAATCTGAATAAAATTCCTATTTTCTTTAATTACTGCAAACCCCGTTTTAGCCAGAAATTGAGAATATCTTTATTTAAGCATTGTGAACCACAAGTGTCTATTCATGCACTGGAGAAAATATGATCTTGATTAAGCTAGCTTGCAAATTTAAGAGACTCTGAACCTCCAAAGCAACACCCAAGCCAGTTCCCTTAACCTGATCTGGGGTAAGTCTAGAAAGTTTGGAGGGAAACAGGGTTAAGTGACTTGCCCAGGGTCAATAGCTCCTAAGTATCTAAGGCTGCATTTTAACAGGCTGGTGCTCTATCCAGATGATTTTCTCACTCTCCCAACCCCTCCCCCACCACACACACACATCCCAAACTCCCCCTACCTCCCTGTAAAACCTTTGTGACAAGGGCTGACTCACTTAAGGGAGGAGGGAACCATAACTTCAGAAATAAAGGTGATACAGAAACAAAAGATATCAACAAAAAATATGTAAAAGATAAAGTCTAGATAAAGTTCTAGAGCAGAAATTTTGCCTTTTCAGTTTCCAGATAGGTTTTCATGAAGGCCTTGAACATGGTGGCTTTGGCTTCATGGGGATTTTAATGAAAGTTTCCATCTATTTCAGCTCAGGGCACTTCACCATCTGGGCTTTCGGTTTCTATTTGGTATCACTCATGCTTTAGGTTGAAACTGACACTACAAGAGAAGGCTCAACTTAGCAGCTTCCTTCAGTTTGATTTCACCAGGCAACTCAAATGGACTTAGTATGGAGAAAGCTACCTAGAGAGACAGAGCTCTCCATCATTGTAGCCTCTTTGCACTCTTCACCCATGCTAATAGCAGATATTTATATAGCATAGTTTCCATTCTTTTACCATGACCCCCTTAAATTTCATCTTTTAAAAATATATATATTTAATAACATTTGATTCCACATACAAAGAATATAAAGTGAGGATTGCATATTGTCATGAGTCTAGAAGCACAGATTTTGTTTAAAAGTTTATATATTAAATGTAACATGGTTGTATTAGCACTGTCCTGCTTGTCTGCATCTCCTCAATTTCCTTTAGCTCTCTTTTTAATTTTTAAATTTTTAGAATCCAAAATTTTTTACCAGTGTTCTTTATGGGGTTTTTTCTGTATTACCACTTTTCACATATCCCACAATTCCACCCCCAAGTAATTGTTCTTTAAATGTTGGAATATTTAGTAGAATTCATTTGGAAATCTATGTGGAACTGGGATTTTTTGGTTTGTTTTTTTGGTTTGTTTGTTTTTGGTTTGCTTTTTTACTTTGGGAGTTGATATGTAACTTGTTCAATTTCTTTTTCCCAAGAGTAGGCTATTCAAACTCTCTATTTCTCATTCTGTTATTTTGTTCTTTCAGTGTTTTTATAAATAGCTGTGTTTTATATGCGTCATCTGTTTTGTTGGCGTATACTTGGGTAAAATAGTTTCTAATAAATTCCTTTATTTTTTCATCTGTTAAGAAGTGTTCTTTTTAATTTTGGCATTTCACTTTTGTTGTCTCTTCTTTAAATCTAAGTAGCTGATTTATATATTTTAGTTATTTCTCTCCCTTCCCCTCAAAAAGCTCCTAGTTTTATCAATTCAATAACTTTTTTGTTTATCTCTGCTTTGACTTTTTTTTTTAGAGACAACCAGGGTTAAGTGACTTGTCCAAAATCACAGATAGTAAGTGTCTGAGGGCAGCTTTGAACTAGGTCCTTCTGACTCCAGGGCCATTGCCCTTCCTCAGCACCACCTAACTGTCAGCTCTGTTTTAATTTTAAGAATTTATATTTTTGTTTTAGTTGGGAATTTTTAATTTGTTGCTTGTCTCCTTCTTGTGGTTTCATTTCAAGTTTTCTGTTTTACTCATGATAATGTATAGAAATAGACATTTTTTTCTCCCAAGGACTGCTGTGGTTACATCCTAAATTTTTTTTAATATATTTTTATTATAGTTATTGTCCTTGATAAAATATTCTATTTTGCTATGATTTGTTCTTTCACCCACATATCTTTCAAGATCTATTCTTCAAATGCCCTTTCTTATAATTTTTATTGTACTGTTTTCAGTAAAGGATGTGTTTAATATGTCTGCTTTTCTCCATTTGTTTATAGGTTTTTATGCCCTAGCAAAGTAGGGTCAAACTCAGATAGAAATAGGAGTCATATGTAAGGATACCTGTGGGCTGCATATTTACTTAGAAAATTACACATTTACTTTATCCATGTTCTATTGAATTTTTATTTCTTTGGTTAAATATTTCCCAATTACATTTTAATCTGGTTCAGGCTGATTAGGAATTGTTGCCAGCTACATGTTTCATAGCTCTGCCCTAGCACATATCAATTTTTGTAAATGTCCTGGACACAGCAGAGAAATACATGCATGCATGCACATGTATGTATACACGCATATACATATATGTATGCATACATGCACATGCATGCATTCTTTGGGGTCTCACTCAGTAGTTGCCAGAGATCTGTCCTATCTAGTTTTCCAAAATTCTCTTTAGAGAATCTCTTTATTGTTTATCTTTTCATTCCGTCTAGATCTGAAAGGTGTACTTTTAGTTCATAGACACACACACACACACACACACACACACATATATATATATATATATACGCACACATACATATGCATATTTATGTGTTAATTTATTAATGTAATTTTATGTTTTGATATTCCATTTCATGTATATATTAAGCATTGATATTATTTCATTATCCATGGTGCTTTTAAGCATAATGTAGTTTTCTTGCCTTTCTCTTTCAAGCACGTCTGATTTTCCCTGTTGCCTTTTCTGAGGTCATGATTGGCACCCATGATTTTTAGAAATTTGCCTGAACCATAACAAACTGTTCCAACTCCTCATTTTAAATACGTATGAATCTATATTGTGCAAGTTTCTTGTAAACAACATCTTGTTGGATCCTTCTTTCTAATTTATTCTGCCACCTTCCTTTGTTTTATGTGTGAGTTTATCCCATTCACATTCACAGCTATGATTGTGTTTTTCTTAGAATTCTTTGTTTTCTTCAAAACTCACCTTCTATGTAAAGGTTTTTCCTGATTGCTCCCTCCCTCCAGCTGTTGGTTCTCTCCAACAACAACAAAAAATTACTTGTATTTATTTTAAGTATATTTTAATATACTTATTTGCATGTTATCTTCCCCAATAGAATGCAGAGACAATGTGGTCAGGGAGTCTTTAATTTTTTCCCTTGTAATCCCCAGGACCTAGTTTTGGTACCTGATACACACTCCAATGTTCAAATGAATCTGCCATCTCCAAGATGCAGATTGTGATCCACTGATGGCTGCCCAGAAGGTGCAACTCTTGTCAGTGCTTTCCCATGTCTAGTACACGGATCCACTAAATGTACTTATTGTATGTTTTCTCCTGAAAAGCATGGTGACGGTCCAGCACCAATACCTGACCAGTCCATTTCTTTTCTATCATCAAACTTCTTAAAAATATCTTCTTTGGTGGTTTTTGTTTGAAGTTCCTTATTAGTTATATGCTGTAACATTCTCCCTCTCACCATGTACCTTTCCAAGCTCTGTGTGATATTCCTTTTTAATTCTTTGCTGCTATACAGCAATATCAATAGAATGCTGATACTAAAAGTTGGACCTATGCTTACATGGGATGCTTGGAGTCATTAAAGAAGTTTTGAAGTTTCCTGAATACAATCCAGCCCACTTTCCTCCTCTGCTTTAACTTGGACCTAACTCAATGTCCAGCTATACCGTCTGTGCCAGATACATGTGTGTGTCTGTATATAAATATATATGCTGATGGATAAGATCTAAAGGTTATCCATTAAAATATATTTGTAATGTTGTCATGAACATACTTCATCCCCTTGGTTTTTTTCCTGTGTAGATAGTTAGGCTATATTCTTTTAAGTGACACATCTTTTTCAGGAGACTCTATACTATCCCTGTGCTTAATTAAATCAGTATAAAAACATCTGTAGAACCTCACCATCCACAGGGAATCCCTTTTCTGGATATTATTCATCACATTTGTGAACACCTTAGGTGAAAATCCATCTGCCTATTCCTTGCCTAATATTTCTTATCAGAGGGCTGTTAAATTGTGATTTTTATATCTTTCAAGAAATTCAAGGTGCTTATCATATGTGGATGACACATAATGTAGATAAGATGACAATAAATGTTTGTAGCTTTCTTACTCATAAGCATCTTAGATTTCACATCTCATTTTGGTTTTTTATCTCTCTGTGTGAGCATACATACACATATATATTCATATATATTATTTATATGTATATATACATGCATATTATATGTGTGAGAAAAATCATAACATAGAGAATAGAAGCCATCTTTAGAGTCATAAAGACCTGGGTTCAAGTCCTTCCTCAAAGACATAATAACTGTATGACAATGAGTAAGGCAATTAATTTCTCAATCTCTCCCCTTTTTATTCCCAGCCATATCCAGAAAAACCCTTAAGAACTGAAATTATATGTTAAAGGAGTTGGCAATTGATTTGGATGGAAGGAGTTTCTACCAAGGGAGTGCTTTATAGGAATGAAAGAACATATTCAGACCCTCCCTCCTTTCCACCTTCAAATGTTAGTCATGTATGTTTCTTAATTCACTACTAAACTAGAAACTCCAAAAGTCCTAAATTTCCTTTTTTAATAAATGGATATTAATGCTCTATTCACAATAGGTATTTGGTAAATTCATTGAATTAAAATCTTTATTGTGTTCTAGTATTATGTGTTTTTCTGTGTCATCCCCCCAAAGTGTTATATAAATATAAGCAATCCTCATTTCTAAAATATATAGAGAACTGAGTCAAATTTACATGAATACAAGTCATTCCCCAACTGATAAATGGTCAAAGGATATGAACAGGCAGTTTTCAGAGAAAGAAAGTAAAGCTATGTACAGTCATACGAAAAAGTGCTTTAAATCACTACTGATGAGAGAGATGCAAATCAAAACAAGTCTGAGGTACCACATCACATCTATCAGATTGGCAAACATGACACAAGAGGAAGATGATAAATGCTAGAGAAGATGTGGGAGAGTTGGAACATTAATTCATTGTTAGTAGAGCTGTGAGCTGATCTAACCATTCTAGAGAGCAATTTGGAACTATGCTCAAAGGGCTACAAACATGTGCATACCCTTTGACCCAGCAATATCTCTTCTGGGACTGTATCCCCAAGAGATCATAGAAATGGGAAAAGGTCCCACATGTACAAAAATATTTATAGCAGCACTCTTTGTGGTAGCCAAAAACTGGAAATCAAGGGAATGCCCATCAATTGGGGAATGGCTGAATAAATTATGGTATATGAATGTAATGGAATACTATTGTGCTGTAAGAAATGATAAACAGGAAGACTTCAGAGAGGCCTGGAAAGACCTATATGATCTGATGCTGAGGGAAAGGAGCAGAACCAGGAGAACTCTGTACACAGCAACAACCATAGCGTGCAAGGAATTTTTCTGGTAGACTTAGTCCTTCATAGCAATGCAAGGACCTAAAACATTCCCAATGGCCTTTTGAGGCAAAATGTCTTCCACATCCAGAGAAAGAACTATGGAATTGGATCACAGAATGAAGCAAATCATTTTCTCTTGTATTATGCTTTGTTTTGTTTTATGGTTTCTCCCACTCATTTTAATTCTTCTATACAACATGACTAAGGTGAAAATGTATTTAATAGGAATGTATGTGTAGAACTATATAAGATAGCATGCTGTCTTGGGGAGAGAGTGAGAAAGGAGGGGAGTAGGAGCAAAAAGAGGGGAAAAAATCTAAGATATAAGGAAGTAATTGTAGAACACTGAAAACAAATAAAATAATTCAAAATTAAATATGAACAATCATCATGTAATTTGCTAATTTTTTCCATAGTAATTCAGTTAATCTTATGTCCTCTATGTCTGCCTATGTAAGAGGCAGCATGGTTCTGGATCTGGGTTCAAATCTAGATTTTGTCATTTTACCTAAAGTCACTTAACTTCTTCATGCCTCAGTTTCCTCAACTGTAAAATGAAGGGGTTAGATGACATATACTTATTTTCCTCAACCACTCCAGTATTTGTCATTTCTGATTGGTATAAGGTGATACCTCAAATTGTTCTAATTTTCTCTAATCGTTAGTGATTTAGAGCATTTTTTTAACGTAACTGTAGATGGCTTTGACTTCTGAAAACTGCCTGTTCATATCCTTTGACCATTTATCAGACAGGGAACAGCTTTTCTTTTGTTTTTTTTACAAATTTGACTCAGAAGCCTATATATTTGAGAAATTAAGCCTTTATTAGAGAAACTTGCTGTAAAAATGCTTGCAGTAATTTTTTCCTTGACATGGAAGCTCTAGAATTTGACTGTAATATTCCTGGGAGTATTCATTTTGAGAACTCTTTCAGGAATTGAATGGTGGATTCTTTAAACTTCTATTTTACCTCTGGATCTAAGACATCAGCCCAGTTTTCCTCTATAATTTCTTGAAATGTTATTTCTAGGCTCTTTTTTTGATCATGGCTTTCAGTTAGTCCAATATTTTATTTCTCCTTGATTTATTTTCAAGGTCAATTGTTTTTGCAATGAAATATTTCAAAATTCTTCCCTTTTTTTCATTTTTTTGACTTTTTTTTTGTTTCTTGATGTCTCAAGGAGTTGTTTGCTTCCACTTGTCCAATTCTAGTTTTTAAGGAATTATTTTCTTCAATAAGCTTTTGTACCTCTTTTTCCATTTGGCCAATATTGCTTTTTAAGTTCTTTCCTTCAGTGAATTTTTCTGCCTCTTTTTTCATTTTCATTTCTTTTCCCAATTTTTCCTCTACCATTTTTATCACTTCCCTTAACTCTTACAGTAATTCTTGCTGAACTTGGGTTCAATTAGCATTTTTCTTTGAGGGTTTTTTATAGTTGTCTCACGTTGTTTTCTTCTTCCAAGTTTATGCCTTGGTCTTCCCTGTCACTCTAGTAGCTTTTTATGGTCAAGTTTCTTTTCTTGGTATTTATTCCTTTTTCCATTTTATTTTTTTACTTTGAACTTTATGTTAAAGTTAAGCTTTCCTCATCTTGAGGTGCCCTAAGCTTCAGACTTTTTTGTGTTCCTGTTGCAGAGCTAGTTCTTAGGATTTGCAAGTTTTTGGTGCTTCCAAGGTAGTGTGGTATGGAAAGATCTGCTCTCCTGGTCTAGTCTTTATCCAGGAGAGGCCCCTGCTCTCCTGCAGTTGCAAGTGTTAATGCTCCTCTTGGCCCTGGAACTTTGACGAGGTCCCCTGCTCTCCTGCAGCTTCAAGCTCTAATACTCCTCTTTACCTGGAAATTGTGACAAAAGTCTCATCCTCCCCATCTCACCCCATGATTGACCCCCAAATGCTACTCTCCACCCTTAGAACTATGTTCCCCAGAACTGGTTTTGGGCAATAGATTTATCAATCAGCACTAACTGCACCCAGTACCAACAAAGTGTCCCCTGTGTCCAAGCCCCTTAGTTTCTCTGGGCTGAGAGCTCCCAACATTGCTGCTGCTGCTATCATACCTGCCTCCAAGGCCTGTAGCTAATGCTGCTTCCTCCTGTGCTCCCACCCCACTGTCATAGTCTTCTCCTTCTGATATTCTAAGTTGTCCTAGGCTGGAAAAATGTCTCTCCTTAATTTTTCATTGGCCCTGCAGTTCCAAAACTTGATTTGAGGCATTTAAGTTGCTTGGAGAGGAATGTTGGGACCCTTCAGCTAGGTTGCCCTTTCCTCCTCTCCCGATAGATTGCTTCTTGAGAAAAGGGATCGTTTAATTTTTTGTCTTTGTATCCCCAGCACTTATGTCTTACACATAGCAAGCACTTAATAAATTCTTGTTGGATGATTCATCAATGGAGAGGTAGTACACATTTTATGTGCACCTATCTATTATCACAATATCCTTTGATGCCAGAGGTCCCTCTGAATCTAAAGCCAGTACCTTTCTCACTACAGAGAGTACCTCCGCCTTAGGCTTAATGGGTACTCAGTGATTGCATTCACTGAACACTGAGTATCCATAGATTTTAGTCTCATACTCATGCTAAGAAGGTCACTGGGGGCAGCAAGTGGCACAATAGATAGAGAACTAGACCTGGAGATAGGAAGACCCAAGTTCAAATCCAGCCTCAGTCACTCTGTGAGCCCAGGAAAGTCACTTAACCCTGTCTGCCTCATTTTCTCATGGGTAAAATAAAAGCTCAATAATGGCAAACTACTTTAGTATCTTTGTCAAGAAACCCCAAAATGGAGCCATGAAGAGTTGGATGTGACTGAACAACAATAACTAAAGGTGGTCATTGACCCCTGGTGCAGAACTTAGTTGCAACATGACATGATCTCTCTCACCTCACATGCCTTCTTAAAGTAGTTCCTCCCATCCCTCCCTCTCTCCCCTCACTCCTCTGTAATAACCTTGCAGCATGATTGAAACCTTGCTCTATTCAAACTGGCATTCCAATCAGAGCGCAGGATTTTAGTTATGCCTCCCACCCCCAACATCTTCCTAGAGGCAGGCATTCGGGGACCATAGGAGAGCCCATGTAGAATATATGACCCAGGATATGAAAGATCCCAACAGAAAAGTCCAGAAACCTTTGGAAGGCTTCAGGTTGATTAAGGTTGAGGTTGGTGTTGAGGTTGATCGGCTGTTGGGGGTGGGCAGTGCCAGAGCAGTTTCATGGAATCAGGGCTATAGCTCTTGTTCCAGGAGCAGGATTCCACCGCCTGCTTTGCCTTAGATCAGCTGTTGTTTTCCAAATGCTTTTGGGACCACCTGCTGTCTACACTAATTTAATAGCCACCACAGCACTGGGGAGCCAAATAGTAAGAGTGGGGAGGAGTCTGAGACAAACCGAGTCAGGGGAGAGGATGCTGAAATAGCAACACATCCCAGGCATTAAGAAAAATAAGCACATAGATTACAAACCCTGGAGGTTCCTCTGCTAACAACCAATTAGCAAACATGCCCCTCTAGGGAAAAATTTTCTCCCATCCCATCCATTCCTATAAAGTAATACATAACATTAGTGAGGAGACTGCAGTTTTGGTTCTGGGTTTTCACTCCTGCTACTCTGCATTTTTGACACTCTGTTTGAGGCAGGGAGGAGTAGGAGAAATGAGGGGAAGATATCAGCAAACATATCCTCGCTTCACCTTTGGAACCCTCGCCCTTTGATTCCACTTTCGGTGCTCTAGATCCAACATGGCTATCACATATCAGGACTGTCTGATTGACTTAGTTTTGCTTTGTTTTTTTAAAAGGGGGTGGTTTAAGGTTTTGCATTTTTTTTCTCTTGGATTTTGCCTTTTCAATAGTCATTCAAGGCTTACATTCTTATTATTTCCTTTTCCATAGCTTTTTAGACACATAGGCATGTACAGAAGCAGCATGGCTTGTTGACAAGAGCTCTGTGATGGCCAATAAGTCAAAGATCCAAGGATGACCAGGATTTTTATTAGGATCGGAAGGGACCTTAATGAGCATTTGGTCCAACCTCCTCATTATCATACATGATGAAATTGAGGCTTAGAGGAGTGAAGTTACTTACCCAAGGTCACACAGAGAACTTGAGCCCAGGTCTCCTGACCTCCTACTATAGAAGACTCTCATCCACTTACGTCATGGGCTCCTCCATTTTCCCTCTTTGAGTCTGTTTCCTTATCTATAAAAATGAGGGTAATTTTATTTGAACTATTGAGTTCTGAGTTGGCCCAGAATTGAATGGTGTGAAGAGAACACGTTGAATTGACTTCAGAGAATTGCAAAGTTCTGTTAATGTCCTGAAGATTCTCCTTAAAGCAAAAGACTATTTTTAAAAAAATGTTTATTTATTTTTAAAAATATTTCCCAATTACATGTAAATTTTTTAACATTCTTTTTTTTAATTTTGTGCTTCAAATTCTCTCTCTCCCTCCTGTCTCTCTCTGGCCTCCCTGCCCTGCCATTCTTTGAGGAAGCAAGGAATATATCAGTTATACATGTGAAGTCAAGCAAAATATATTTCTATATTAGCCATGCTGCAAAAGAAAACACACATGCACACACAAAGAAAAATAAAGTTAAAAAAAGTATATTTCAGTCTCCAGTCACAGTTCATCAGGTCTCTCTCTGGAGGTGGATAGAATTTTTCATCATGAATCTTTTGGAACTATCTTAGATCATTTTCTAGATTAGAGCAGCTAAAGATCCATATTTTTATGACCCAGATTTTTCTGGTGATATTGTACAGCTCCATTATGGAATTCAATAGTCTCTGAAGAACTGAATGTGGATGCCCTTGATAGAAGCAAGCAGTTTATGACTCATTATAAACAAGGATTTATAGGGAAAGTTGCATAATGTAGCATATATTCAGATATCCTGAAGGGCTGGTCATATAGCAACGGTGAGGAATAATCAATTGATAGACCATGAGCTCCACTGGTATCCATTCAATACCAACAGAATAAGAGGAAAACCTTGAGCTCGTTGGGTGTACCCTTTGCTGTGGATTTATGGGAGGATATAGATGAGTTTCCCAAGATAAGCAGGGACAAGTGGCTTGGGCTCAGCATTAGTAGAGAGAGCATCCACCTCAACGAGATTATAGATACATCAGAGAATCAAAGTGGTACCTCTTCCAAGGATTAGTGTGAGGAAATGCTTTCTAAACTTTACACTGTATACAGCGTATAACCATGACTCAAACAGGATCTGTGCACAGCAGCAACAGCAGCAACCATAACAACAGCTGGCATTTACATAGTGCTTTAAGATCGATAAAGCACCTTACAAATATCATCCCATTTTATCCTAATAACATCCATGGGAGAGAGGTATTGTGATTATTCCCCAAAATTCAATTCACTGTACCACCTAGATGCCTTTCTTGATCTTAGGTCAACAAGTATCAACCCCAAGATATCCACGTCCTGGCTAAGAGGGTGCCTCATGAGAGAGTGGGTAGTACTAGAACCTTTGGTCAGAGCTGACCAGCAGCAAGCAGAGGAGTCTGGAAACCACACTCTTCTCCTTGGAGTAAAGGACTTGAAAGAAGACTTCTCCCTTGAGGGGGACAGTACAAAGCCAAGCTGAAAGGTAAAATGCCTACTCATGAGTTCTACACGTTCCATTATGTTCAGATTTAAGTGTTAATATTTTAGAAGAGTACAGTTAAAACTACTATTATCATTTTTAATACCTAAATTCTCCTGGTGAAACTGTATGATTCCATTATGGAATTCCATAGTCACTGGAGAATTGAAGAACATGTTTCTGTTCGACGTGATTATGAATTTTGAATGTTCTGTGCTTGGCATTTCTTTTCCATGTATGAAATGAATACTTGTATTCATTTTCAAATTCTCTCATTCATTTTCCATGTATGAAATGAATACTTGTCCCATACCTGCTTAATATTGTATAGTGAATAACGTTATTCTCCTCTCTTTGGGGAGACACTAGACATGAGCCAAAATCTTTAAGTAAATTATTCCCAAGAGGTTGGGGTAGAGTTTTAACAAGCCAAAGAGTGTGAGAAAAGGGAGCCGGATACCTCTCATTAGAGGTGAGTTTCCTCCAGGACTTAACCCAGAAAGACCATTACGTGGATCCAGAATAGATTCCTAAGATGCCTTAGGAAAAGGGAGACTGTCTCAGACCCATCACTGTAGAATTGATTTTTCTCTCTAAGCCCAGCAACAGTTATTATTTTGGAAATATCATGAGTTATCATTGCTATTAGTATGCATATGCTAAGCTAAAAACATTAAATACATAACTGACATTTATAAAAAACTCAAAAATTTGCAAAAAAAAATGTTTATATACATTATTACGTCCTTTGAAACTCACTAACCACCTTGTAAGGCAGGTACTGTAAAAGTTACCATAAGAATTACTACCATTTTACAGATGAGGAAATTGAGCCTTGACGAGAATAAGTAACTTGTATATTTCATCACCCAGCAGATAAGTGATAGGATATGAACCCAGGTCTTCCAGATTCCCAGTCCAGTATTTGATTCAAAATGCCAGGCTACCTCTGGTACATGTGAAAGTGATTCACACTCTCCTGAAGAACACCATAGCTAAGGTGGGAGAGCTCGGCTCATCAACAGAAAGGTGGTCTCCAGGTAATGGATTTTTAGGGACCACAGTCATTCATGGAAGAATCAGCTTAAGTGGAGAAGTCTTTTGGGCTATAGCAGTGGAATCAGGGTTCAATATAGATGAAATCACAGATTTTTGAAATGTGGACACTACATTATTTTCCCCTTTCATTGTTTTCTCCCAACCCTTCCTCACTAATACGATTCTATATAGAGCCCTGACCTTAAAATTTCACCATCAAACTCTTTCCTTTTTGATTGCATGAAGTTGTGTCATTTCTGACTTGGAAGAGCCCTAGAGATCATTTATTTTAAACTTCTTGTTTTATAGGTAAACTGAGACCTAAAAAGGCGATATGACTTTTCCAAGGCCATACATATATTCCCGGGATCCTTGAAAAATGTAGCTCCCAGAGATCTCTCTCTTTTATGTTTATCAAGGGTTTCTGTTGACATTAATTCTTCTATGGCTACTTCATTGTTTCTGCCCAACTAGAAGGCAGAAGCCAGTCAAGTTTTATGTTCCTTGTGGATTTCACAGGAAAGACAATGGAAAGAGTGATGTATTTTAGTTTGGAAATCTAGGTTCAAATGCACTTAGTGACTAGGTGGCCTTGGGTAAGTACTTCCCTCTCTGAGTCTCAATTCCTTTGGGAAAATGGAGGGGAAATACTTCTATGTACCTCACAAAGGCCCTGTGAGGAAAGTGCTTTGTAAACCTTAAAATGGTATAGAATGCAAGTCTTTGTTAATATTATGTCCTGTGCCCAGGTCCTAGAACATAGTAGATACTCAATCGCTGTTCATTATTAAAGAAGCTCCAACCCATTGTGACAATAACATGCTTCCTGCCCAATCTTCCAGATTGCCAATATTTCGAGTGAGGTAACTAAAAATTGCCTCTTTTCTAGGAATGTTTGCTGACTACCTGATTGATTGACCTGCTCCACAATGCACCCTCCCATTCCAGTTCCTTCTGCTTCAGTCATAGCAAAGTCCTTCTTGGAGTGGGAATGCATAGGTTGCCAGCTGTCCCACCTTCACAAATTTTTCACCAAAAAAAAGCCACTTTAAATTTTTTTTTATTTTGAGTTGAAAACATTCCCCAATAGATTCTAATCTGTCTCTGATGTATATTTAAATGTTTTTACTGGTCCCTCTGATACAACAATTTATTGCTTAGAATAGATATGAATACATATATAGAGTATGCATTTACCAAAATAAAAGACAAACCCAGAAAACCCAGTACTAAAAATCATACAGTTTTCGGTTTGGCGACTTGGACATGGCCTCCTGCTTTTAGCCCTTTGGAATGGACTCGGTAGAGCAAGTTCAAAGCCTGAACTTTTCCCCCTCATTAGCTCCGGTTCCTGGGTTCTTCCTAGAGCCTGACTCCTTCAATTTTACAGTGACAAGAGGAATTTAAGGAGGTGATAATGAGGAGAGATTGCCCTGCCCTGTTCTTGGCCCTGTCCATACTGAACTGCACTGTGCTAAACACTCCAGAGGAAGACTTTTGTTCAATAGATTTTGTTTGGGGAAGAGGTACCATGGAAGGAAGTCTTAAAAATCATGGAGAGAAGGAATAAGAAATGGATGTTTTAGTCAGCACAGACAGAGATGTGGTTGCTTCAAATCATGAGATAACATCAGTTTCTCTTCTCAGAGCAACTGCTTTTTTTTGGATGCCTTAAGAGTTTATCACTGTTCTTTGCTACCCACACCCCCGACTCCATAGTGATGTTTGTTAGCCAAGACTAGAAGAAAAGGTTTCAGAGAGAGAACATGTAAAGGGAGTAAACATGTAAAGAGAGACATTTTCATACCCTGTGAGCTACTAATAGAACACAGCCTTAGAATACTTGCTCAAAGGGTCATTTTCATAAGAAGTTCAATCCAACAACTGAAACATTTATTAGGCAACTACCATGTGCAATGCACTATGCTACCTGAAAACAAAAACAGCAAACAGTGCTTGTATTCTATGGTATTCCATCTCCTAGCTCCAGGTTTTTACATTTCCCCTCATGTTTGGAATGTACTTTGTCTTCACTTCTTAGAACCATCAGCTTCCTCAATTTTTTTAGCTCAAATGTCACCTTCTACTTGTCATGTTTTCTTCCAATATTAGTGTCTTGCCACCCTCCTCCAATGTATCTTGGATCTATTTTGTTTATATATACACACACACACTCACACACATACACACTCACACAATCACACACACATTGTCTCTCTTATGTAGATTGTAAGTGCCTTGAAGACAAGAATTCTTTTGCTTTTGTTTTGGTTTGTCTCTAGCACCTAACAGTCCCTGACATGTAGTAGATACTTAATAAGTAAGTACTTGATGAAGAATCAATTACTGCGGAATACAACGTGTAAGGAGAAGAATATCTGTCATCAGGATGCCAACCCATCATGGACATATTGGCTTTTGCTTTTCAGAATTGCTGTTTGGTTGTTTTTAGTTGTGTCCGATTCTTTGGGAATCCATTTGGGATTTTCTTGGCAAAGAAACTTTTCAAAATATTCCCATATAAAGGCGTATTCTTACATCACATCAGTGCAGAACTGATAGCAACATGTTCCTCCCAAAGCCTTTACATTTAGAAATACTTTTTAATGATGATTTTGATAGAAGGGATGACTAATCACCAAAGCTCTGAGCTGGGAGAGATTCTGAATGCAGTCTCGTCCCACCAACACCAGAACAGAAATCTTCTCAACAATGTCTGTGACAATGGTCATTCAGCCTGCCTTTGAAGACCCACCTCTAATGAGGGAGGTAGACTTCTGGAGACAGATCATTCTATTTATGGGTAGAAGGTTCTATGCACTTGTTAGAATTTTTCTTCACTTGAGACCTAAAACTCCATCCGAGTTCTTCTAGGGTTGACTAGACTAGGTCTAATCTCTCTTTCACATAAAGTCACAGAACACAGTTATCTTGAAGTCCCAAACCTTTCTTCAAGTTGGTATGACCCCCAGTATCTTCGGTCAGTCTTTGTGTGGCATAGTCTCTTCCATAGGCTTGACTCATGAGCCAGACTACATCAGTTTACATGTGAGCTAGGGAAAGTAGGCATTATGGAGCCTATTTGACAAATGAGGAAATGGAAATGGAGCTTGTCTAAAGAGATTGTGACTTGATTCACATCACAAATTGCTGGATCTTCAACTAGAATCCCAACCAAACTTGAATCCTGGCCAAAAGCTGTCTCCACTTTGCAGGCAGCCCACCAGTGGGTTTACACAGGGCATAGAGGGAGCATATTGGGTATTTAGGAGGACTAGCACCTCTGGTATGAGGACTTGCTGAGCCTTTTCAGGGCTGCTCATTCACTTTGGTGACCACCTAATTCACCAAACTCTAACCGTGACTCCAAGAAACTCTAGCAAGCACTACAGGCCATGGCTAGTCCTGACTTTTGTCTTGTCACTGGACTTCAATGATCTGTATCTGTGGAAGGAGTAGTCACACTGATGAAATCATAGATCCTAGAAATATTAAATTATAGGTCACATTCAGGTTTTGTGCACAGCAGATTTGGGAGGAAAGTACAGGTCAAGAAAAATTATACTTGTCATATTCTACGCCTTCTGCCACAACATATTCACCTAGGTGATGTCAGTTCCAAATGAATTTTCAAGAAACACGGAAGGGAACAGGAGTCAGAAAAGGGCCATGTGCAGATTGATGTGAGCATGTAAGGGAAGCTCTGGGGAATGGAAAGGAAGGAGGGCAGCTGACCATGAACAGGCATTTTCACCTCTGGTTTCTTTGGCACCAGCTGTGAAAGTCAAAACTTTCCTTCCTCAGTTTTCTCCCTCAAATGGTGTTTTGTAATATAAAGAGCACAGTGTCTGACTCCAGCCTTACTAGTTCTTCCATGCTGGGCGAGTCAGTTCATTTTCCATTCCTCGGTTTCTTCTTCTGTCAAATGGGGATATTACTTGCTCTACTAATTTCATAGGATGATGGTGTGTAAAACACTTTGTAAATCTTAAAGCTTATGGCCACGTGCATGTTTGCTGTTAACAAGCTGTATATTACTGAGGCCACAGGGGTCCTTTCTTCCTTCCCCACCCCCAAATATGAGCCTAAAGCAATTGCCCTGACTCATTGATCCCCTAGAGATCTCATAGGTGTTGTCAAAGGTAATCAGTGCCCAAAGGTCCCTTGCTCAGCTTTCCAAAGCCCCAAATCTGAGGGTGTTATTTTCCCATTGACATCCCTGAGCAGATATTCAATAATTCCAGACAGATGCTGTCATGATGTGGCAGCAAGTCACAGTCAGATGACTTAGGAATGAGGTTACTCCAAACTGTGAGCAAAAGTAATATTTCCTTTCATCTGGAGCCATTCCCCACACAGTCATATTTCTCTTTACAAATCTTCTGTGGGCAAGAGAAATCAAAGACAACTTCAATGTAATGGCTATAACCCATTCCAGGGACTCTGAATAACACTTCAGCCAAGTGTAAATATTGAGAGAATGGAGCCAGATGTACCCAGTCTTCCATGAGCCTCTGGATTTCAGTGAAGAAATTTCAGGCAAGGGCTTGTGTTAATGGCAAAGTAAATCCATCTCTCGGGGAACAGAAGCCACCACAAACTATGGTTCAGTCAGTGTGCTGTCAAGGAAAAAGCATACTTTGGAGTTAGAGGAAACTGATCCCCATTAGATGACTTACTACCTATGGCTCTTGGGCAATCCTCACTTTGAATTGTATTTTCCTGATCTCTAAAATGAGATGATTGGACCTCTCAGTTGTTTTTCAGCCATTTCCAACTCTCCATAACCCCAATTGGGGTTTTCTTGGCAAAAATACTAGAGTAGTTTCCCATTTTCTTTTCCAGCTCCTTTTGCTGATGAGGAAATCAAGGCAAACTGGGCTAAGTAACTTGAGCAGGGGCATACAGATACTAAGTGTCTGAGATGCTATTTGAACTCAGGAAGATGAGTCTTCCTGACTCCAGGTCCAGCACTCTACCCACTGTTGCCTAGCTGCCCATGATTAAGCTTGATGATCACTAAGGTCCCTTTCAGCTCTAAATCCTATTATCTTCCATGATGGTTAAGAACACTTTGGGGTATTCTCCATTGCTCTTCCACATAAATTTCTCATTTTTGCATTCACCATCTTCTATAAAAAGAGTTTTCATTTCTGTGATCCTTCAAAGTTCACAAAGTACTTTTAGAGCAAATGCTCTAGTCCTGGTCCTTGTTTTACAGATGGAAAAACTGGATCTCAGAGAACTGAAGGACCCGTCCAGGGTCACACCACCAAGCATTAGCAAAGCCTTGAATCTACTCCTTTTTCTCAACTTCAAATACCTATTCCCACTATATCATTCCTGTTCCATACTATATCAAATTATAAAATACTGTTCCTTACTATATCACACTGACTTTTCAGGAGATACTGTTGGGTATCAGGTACTATAGTAGTCTCTGCCCTCAAGTAGAGGGTACTCAATGTATGATAGGACACAATCACTGCAGTAGCAGGCAGTATGAGTTAAATGCCATCAAAGTGATACAAACAAAGTCCATGAAGTAGGAAATCACTTTTGTATAGAATGCCAAGGACAGCAAGGTGGCACACAGTGAATACAGTGCCGGGCCTGGAGTGAGGAAGACTTCTCTTTCTAAGCTGAAATCCAGCCTCAGACACTTCCTTGCTGTGTGACCCTGGACATGTCATTTAACACCGTTTACCTCAATTTCCTTACCTGTAAAATGAGCTAGAGAAGGAAATGGGAAGTCATTCTAGTGTCTTTGCCAGGAAAATCCCAAATGGGGTCACAAAGAGTGAGATACAACTAAACCACTGACCAACAACATGAATGCCGAAAGCCTTCTTGAAGGAAGTAACATCTGAGCTGCCTTTGAAGTAGAGAGTACTTGTCCATGGATAGACTTCATCTCCCACAGTGCTTAGAGTCAAGAGAACTTTGCTCACTTGGCAAAATCCTCTGGGATGCACTTCCCAAAAGGCTGTGTATGAGCCCAACATGTGACCACCTTCCATGCTGCACATTTGATTAGGTGAAGAGTATTCTCAGCACAAGAGATTACTTTTTTTTTTAAAGGCTAAAGGGGTCTTAGCTAGAGGCTATCATTGGGTAGTAGGATTGGAAAGGGGTGAGAAGAAATGTGGAAAGAGACATAGACAGCTCTCTCCCTGGCAGAAAGGGAGCCAGACCAAGATGCCCTAAAATTCTAGCATTCCATTTAGGCTTTCATGATGCCAATGAGATCTGCAGAAATAGGCTTTGATGTTCATCCAGCTTGTGAGGAGTTAGTGCAGTCTAGACTACTGTTCTGAAGTAGAAAGGCAAGTAATTAATGAGTAATACTTTGGACAGTCTTCAAAATCAGTGCCATAAATGATCTCACTAGTTTCCTTTCCCTTAGTAAATGTGCATGTTCTCTTTCTTCTCCTCTCCTCTCCTCTTCCTTCCTCCCCCCTTTCTTCTACATACCTTCAGTGATCTGATCTTAAATAGCTAAAAGAGATTACTGGATATTTCCCAAATTTGGAGAATTATCAGGGAGGTTCTAGAGAATATGTATATGAGGAGAATCAAAGTAAAATGAAATGGACGATTATAGAGT
Organism: Potorous gilbertii; assembly: GCA_028658325.1. Taxonomy (NCBI): domain Eukaryota; kingdom Metazoa; phylum Chordata; class Mammalia; order Diprotodontia; family Potoroidae; genus Potorous; species Potorous gilbertii. Next base: position 28,529,087 of record CM053769.1, read on the forward strand.
TCACTCTGGACTGGAAGGCAAGAAAAGCCAGAAAAAAGCTGTGACATACTGTGAGAATGAGGGGAAGGGGCCAAAGGACCAGAGATTACAATGACAGAACAGAAAAGGTTCTCTGGGAGTAAAGAAAATAGAAGGAGAGGGAAAGGAAAAAAATAGGCATTTATCCGTTCCTACTAAAGCTCAGCACTTTAAAAAAAGCAAATATTATCTGTTTTGATCCCTATAACAATCCTTTGAGGTAGGTGCTATCATCCCCACTGTACATTTGAGGAAATTGAGGCAAACAGGTTAAATGGAAGGATATGCAGTTGTGGCAATGAAGAGGGTTTTAGAACTCTTTCTTCTGGGTAAAAATGAAAAATGAACTATACTGATTGGCAGACAAAATACTTGGAGAAAGCTCCAAAGCTGGATTTTTGGAAGAGTCATCAGGATGAATGTCAGAACCATGGCAGTTCATGGCAAGGGAAAGAGTTAAGAGTAAGATTGTGAATCAGATGCTTAAGTCCTTTAAGAACGGGGCATAGCATCTTGGGAAGTCAGCAATCAACGATTCCACAGATAGATGGTCTAAGCTAACGGGGGGCTTAAGAAGAGGAATTGTTGAGTCATCGAACAGTCATGTTGAGAAAGCACACCGCTCTATTCCTCTAACACCTTCCATAGCTCTTTTTTAAAAGAGTTGTTGTATAAAGTTCAAATTCTGCAGCTTGTTAATGAGGGCCCTCCACAAGTTGGCACCACCCTGCCTTTCCAGCTTCATCTCACACATCTCTTCACATCCTCATGTTCTCTACTCCCCTCCTCTACACTTCAGCTATGATGAACTATTCTTCATCCATGAGGACAGGACTCTATTGTCATCACTTTGCTCTCTCTGTCCCCCATTGTGTTTCTCCTCCCTCTTCTTCTTACCTGTTGAAAGTTATGTTGACTCTCTTACCCAGTGTTCCCAGCCCTGCTTATCAATCAGGGTTGGCAGAGGTTCTGATGGGGAAGGAAACACTAAGTCTGCAGATGTTTGTATCATCTACTTTTCTATCACAAATTCCTACCTGCAAATTATCACTGTTCTTGGAGAGAAATTGAAATTCAGGGGCCCAGTCCTTTTTACTGAGGTGGATTGGATTGTCATAAAATTACCTATAAAAGCTGTCTCCACCTCTGAAACCACTGCTGATCGTCAGTAATCAGCCTGTAAAGGTGTTGCTGCCTTGATGCATTTATAATAAAATCCTTTCAATTCTTTTTGTCCTAAGTTTTGCCTCTTTTATCAGGGTAAAAGCCCAGATGAGTCATCACAGCATTTTCCTTTCAACACACTCATCCTTTAAAGACCAACTTCAAATGTCTTTTCTTCTCTAAAGCCTTCTTTGATCTCCCCTGATTGGTAATGACCATCAGAATTTGGTATAGTCCTTTGTGGCACAGCTGTCTTATAAAAGTGTATAACAGGGTTTGAAAGGACATGGCGTCATCAAGCGAAGTTGGGTACGTAGAAGGAGTAGGGGTAGAAAGTTCAGTTCAGTTTAACTAAGTACTTACTAAGCCCATGGCACAACCTAGGCTCTGGAGTTGGAAGGAGGAGAACAATGGTCTCTGCCTTCAGCAAGCTTACATTCTACTGGAAATGATAGAAGATATCTAGGAAGTTGCTGCCAATAAGATCAAGGTTCCAGAAAGAAAACAAAATCGTGAAAAGGATGAATAGAGAGACAGACAAGAATGGATTGAATCTTCCTCTTTATCTCCCTCATTTTTGTCTTTTTTTCTGCAATTTCTTATTGCTTTCTCCCAACTATACCTTCGAGCTGCCCATGCTATGCCTTATGCCTTATATGCCCATGTTATGCTTCTCAGGCACCTTCCAGGTATGCTGGAGCCAGTTCTGTCTCAGGAGAGCTGACTGTTAAATTTGAAGTGTGAGCATTGCATCTCATATATCACACACAAAAATCAGTTTGATTTAGCCTTGTTGTTTGTCTAGACTTAAGAAACTGTTAATGCAAGTTAAATTTTAAAGTGTTTATATACACATTTTTTTAGAGAGCCAGTTGTTAAATATATACTAGTATACTATTGCTCTTAGAGCTAAAAGTTTGCAGTGTATTACAAGCAAGGTCTGTGTTAAGCTATAGGACTACCAAAGAAAAGAAGTATTTTTCTGTCCATTTAATTAACTGGAGATGCTAGGGCACAGGCTGGCTGTGTATGGGAGAAATAAAGAATGACAATGAGAGGACATCAGACATCATCTAGTTCATAGCTTTAGAGTTGAAAGGGACCTCAGGGGTCCAACTCTCTCCTTTTATAAATAAGGAAATTGAGGCCTTGGGAGCATGATTTCCTAAGGTCACAAAGGTCATCCCCTTTTGATAAAGGGTTTGAACCAAGGTCTTCTGACTTGAGAACCAGTGATTTTTCCAATGTGCCACCCAAAAATAAAGAAACTGAGTCCCAGAGGGGGACAGGACTTGATCAGGCTCACCCAGATAGTTAATGACAGAGTGGGGCCTAGAATCCAGGTCTTCTACCTGCCAATCTAGTGAACTTTCCCCTATACCTCCTTATCCAAGATCAAATTACATAGACTGCAAAATAAAAATGATGTTAAAATCCAATTCCATCCATCTTGGTGCATACTACATTTGGGCTTTCCCTCTCTTGACTCTTAGGGCCTATAAACTCCTGCATAGTTTGGCCTAAAATGAAGAAAGAACATTTTTTCCTATTAGCATGCATGTCTCCTGAGCAAAGAGCTTGAAATCACCTTCTGCACGCTAGACTTGGTCCAACTTTGACACCTGTATTCCCACTGACCAAGCCATAACCCCATCTGACTCCTTGCTAAAGCTCTCATTATAATAAGAACCAGGTTATTCATGAGCTGCTAATAAGGCCAATACATACACATATACACACTTTCCCCATCCTCTTCCACATGGTCTCCCTCACTCATACCTCATAATGGAACAAGGAAATTTAATAACAGAACCTTGGTTCCAGGTTTCTTTAAGAGAAAATCCCAGAGCCACTATGTACATAGGCAAGCCTGTCTAAATGCTGTGTTTCTTGGTTGTCACGGGCACAATCCTTTGGTCATAGGATTGCAAACTAAAAGAGACTTCAGAGATCATCATCAAATCCAACTTCCTCTTTTTTAAAAAGAATGAAGAAACTGAGACCCTGAGAGCTACCTTGGGGTCACACGTTTTATTCAAGCTCTAAGGCACCTTCGAGGCCACTGGGCCAATCCCCAAGCCCAGACAGACTTGGCTTCAGCCCCACGAACATCATCCCCACTCCCACCCCCAGCCCATCATCAAAAAACTCCTAATCATGGGGTTTTGATCAACTTTAATACATCTCATCACAATCCTTAGTTGCCTCTGCTCCTCTGATTGGAGGGCTGGAAGCCCAGTCAAATCTTCTTTTCCTCCCAGCTTCACAGCTTGCTCTCCATTCCACAGTCATCATACCTTCCCCCTATCCCTTCCAACTTTTCATCTTCCTTTTGTGGGTTGTCTTTCCCGGTTAGATTATAAACTACTTCAGGACAGGGATTGTCATTCTTTTTCTTATTTGTTTCCCTAAAGTTTAGCACACGTAGAGGAAGGACACACTTAGTAAATTGTATTGGATGGTATCCAAACTACAAGAATTCTCATCCCCAGCCCCGAGACTTTAATTGACTTGCCTATAGTCACTCTGCTAGAAGATTTCAAACATGGAATTTGGACCCAAGTCTTCCTAGTTCCCGAGTCCCAGACCAGAACTCTATCCGCTACACCATCTTGCCAAAGGTGAAGGGACTTGCTGAAGGTCTCACAGGTGGTAACTAGCAGTAGCAGAATTTGAAACATCATCTGGTTCCACATCTAGTGCTCTTTACACCATACCTTAACCCTGAAGAAAATAGCTGGAGGCCAGTGATCCAATCTCTAGTGAAGAAAACCATGGTCAAGGAACTTAAACCCCAAAGACTATCAGGATGGATCTGGAGCCAGGGGGACCAATTAGCTTAAAAGCTGAACTGCAGCGAGTACCCCTGACACTCAAGCTGTAAGTTCCCTTCTAGAGATGGAGAAGGCATTTCCCTGTCATTTGGTGCTGGACACGCTTAGATCCATCTAAACATAATAATTAGCCTGTAAATGGGCAGCCAACAACCAGTGTGGGGAAATCACACAAGCTGTCTCTTGATGAAGCCTTTGTATAGCTCATCACCCGCCTACCCCCTGCTTCCCCTCCCCACATAGACACATGCATGCTCTTCTTCATTACAATAAGTTTTTTTAAGATAATTGAGCCTCTCTTTGCAGAAAATGATGACTATACTTATGTATTGCCCTGTAGAAAGTGAAACTGCATGGCTCAGTGAATTCTATCATCATTTCACCCCCTAATGAGAGCGATTGTTTGCAGGCAGATGAAATTAAACTGTAAGCTCTATTGGCTTCAACAACAGGTACCATTTGAGCAAATCCAAAGGGAACCATTGAATTGTCAAAAAAGATTTAACTCCTCCTGACATGGTGGTATTAGGGATGGGTCTCTCAATCTCAGTGTTGATCCCTTCACAAGGCCAAGCTGTGAGAAATTTAGACCTGATCATTCTGTCACATTCCGCCATGATGTCACTGGAAGGTGGCAGGGGAAGTCTCTGGCCAGGACAGCCCCTTAGAAGAACCACAGTCAGTTTTCTATGGAGGTGGATGAGGTAACTTTTTACCTGGTAGAATCTGAAAGAGAAAATAAGTCACCTCAATTAGCTTTGACATATCTCCCAAACTAAAGTGTCACACTGCTTGACAGGAAAAGATTTAGAGTCACAGGACCTGGGTTTAAGTCTTGGTGGTGCCCCTTCCTACCTGGGAGGACATGGGATAATCACTCCATCTCTCTCAGTTTCAATATCTTCAGTGTAAAATGAAGGGGGTGTGATCTCATCCCACTCCTGGTAGACGGTCAGAGGAGACCTTCAAGAAGAAGCTCTGAAAATGGGACAGCAGGTATTCTCTGGTGCAAGGAGTGGGCTTACATCTCCTCAGGCGGTATCTTTCCAGATTGTATTCCAGCTCTACAATTACTCAGATCCATTCCATCTCTGAATCCTATGAAGCCTCTGCTGTTCATTCCTCTGGGGTTATCTCCCTGAAAGTCCTCTTTTAAACAGAAAATAGCATTGAATAAAAGCACAACTGATCATAGAACGATCGAGCTAGAAGGAAGCTTGGTGCAGCCCAGTCTGCATATGCCTCTTCTCACTGGTGGAGAGAAATGTTGTTTTTTGTTGTTAATAGCAGCTGTCATACATTGCTTTAAGGTTTGCAAGACATTTTACAAATGCCTCATTTCATCCTTACAACAAACCTGGGAGGTAGATACTGTTTTTATCCCTATTTTACAGATGTGAAAACTGAGGCAAACAGAGGTTAAGTTGCTCAGCTAGTATCTGAGCTTGGGTTAAAATCCAGCTCTTCACAACTCCAGATCCTGCATTCCATCCACTGCTAGCATAGCTGCTCTGCACGCCTGTGTGAAGGAGTCTGTGAGAACTTGAAAGAAGTCTTCTTGCTTCTCTCTCCTGGTTGAGGAGATGTAGTCCTCTCAGTGAAAGAGGGTCTTTCTACTCTCACTCTAGGGAAAATTCTCTGGAAGCTCTAGGGAAGCGGAGCTGGAAATCAGGGGCATGTCAAGTCACCAGATCCTCTTTATATTGGCTGCTTCCTGAAGGAAGGAGGATTATGGGAAGAAAATATCTTTATTTTCCCTCCTCAGGGCCTTTGTGCAAGGACTGGAAGCATGGGAAGGGGGATGTTGGAATGAAGACCGTGCAAGGAGTGGTACCATGCATAGAGCTAGACAAGACCAAAGTTCAGATCTGGCCTCAGTCACTAACTATGAACAGCCAAACAAAAGGTGGCACTTGAATATAGGGAATATTACTGTGCAACAAGGTACAACAAATATGAGGAATTCAGAGAAGTATAGGAGGACTTAAATTAACTGATAAAGAATGAAGTAGAATCAGGGACATGATATATACAGTGACCAAAATAATGTAAATGAAAAGGACAAAAAAAAATTTAAAAAAAAAGGAACCTTTAATATTGCACAATAATTAAACTTGGCTCCAGAGAAGGGTTAAGGAAATATAGTTATCTTCATCCTTTGCAGAACTGAAGGACTGGGGATAGAAAATTACCCCTAGTCACAAAGAGACCATATGTTAATTGGTTTCATTGAGCTGCTTTTGCCTCCTTTCTTTCTAAACATTTGTTAGAGGAGATATCTTGGCAGGAGAAAGGGAGGAATTATATGCAAAACTGAAGATGATGTAAAAACAAAAGATATCAACAAATATAATTTTTTTAAATTGGAAGCTACCAGATGATAACTGCCCCACACTGCCCTGAGCTACTAGTGGCCTTCCCAGAAGACATGCGATTATATTGAGAACAGGAAGTTGTTCAGTTGTTTTTCAATCATGTCCCACTCTTAGTGATCCCATTGGCAAAGATACTGAAACGGTTTGCCATTTCCTTCTCCAGCTCATTTTACAGATGAAGGAACTGAGGCAAAGAAGGTTAAGTGATTTGCCCAGGGTCACATAGCCAGTAATCCGAGGCCATATTTGAATTCAGTTAGATGAGTCTTCTTGACTCCAGGCCCAGCTCTCTATTCCCTGTACCAACAAAAACCCCAAAAGCAAAAGGGCTAGTGTTTCCAGCTGTAAAGGCTCCTGATAACTCTGGGATTTGATTTATTCTTGGGGGTTTTATATTTCAAAATCAATATGGACAGAAAAAAATAAGCAGTTGGAATTGGGGATTCACTGGCTACCCAGTTATTTGAGAATATGAAACATGGACTGCTGCTTTAAATTCTACGTAGAACAACTCATCTGCCTTGTCAAACTACATGAAGAAATGTCGTGGTATTTCCTTCAATGGTGCCTTGTCCCTGGATGGCTTGGACCACATTCCTTGTCAGACTGGCTGTCAGTCTTCACTATCTTACATCCTCTCTTCTTAGGTTATAATTTGATACTTCCCTAGTGTGAAGAACTAGCATTATATAACTTCCAAAGTCCCTTTTTGAGATGAAATGTATGCAAATGATCATGCCCATTATAGGTCTGCTCAAATTCTCTAATTTCAGCTTGAAAGAGGAAAGATCTTGAGACAGCATGACATTATTTGATCCAATGAAATAATCAAACTAACTTGGTATTGCTTGGATAGCAATTTATCTTCTCTGCCTGGAGCAGAAAGAGATTTCTTCATGGCAATAATGGATTTATGTCATTTCTTCCAAATCTGCTTCTTTCCATTGGAGGATGGTATTCAAAATGTGAAGTCCTTTTAGTCCGGAACAGTTCAGAGACTTTTCACAGATGTCCCCCCTGCTCACTTCGGGGACAAGGTTACAAGAAATAAGATAGCTTCTTCCAATGGCTGGGTCTCATTCATTTCCTGAGTCCACAGAAAAGGAAAATGAGGGATACAACATAGGGAAATGATGGCACTCATTTGCATAGATTCCTTCATTGTCCACCATCATTCTGAAGCCCCAGAGCCTATGCAGCATCAAATTTCAGATTGTCCCTCCTCACACACATATGTGCCAAGTTGGGGAGATATGCATGGGTTTACATGGGTACCTAACAAGTGCCCTTCTTCCTGAGTCCCTGCAGCTTCTCACAAGAACACAGGAATCACAAAAACAGGCAAGGCACTGTGCAGGAAAGTATGTTGTGGGGTACCTGGTGGGATAACGCTGATTTTATTCTGCTAAGGAGGAAAATGTGTTAATAAACGCCTGTGACATTTAATGATGTGGCTTTCATTTTGAACACACCATTGCCCTGATATTGAATCCATCCATTGCAGTAATAGATACTAGGCTGAGGAACTCAGTCTTTGTGTGGGTGGCTGAATGAGTAAATAAATAAATAAATTTTGGAGTGGCTGAAGAAGGAGAAACTGTATGTGTTAGCATCTTATGAGCTTTGCTCTCATGCGTAGCTTTTCTTTTCCATTCATCTTTCAGGAAATCTAATTTTACTCTTGTGGGTTTCTTTGCCAGTTTTCAAAATTTCTGATCATATCCCATATTACTCTTTGTCAGATTGGTTATTCAAAAACAAACGTTAAACTCTTATACCTGTTAGTGGTGTTTTCAATCAAGCTGCAGACAGTCTGGTTCGAGCCTTTCAAAGGACAATAACTATCCCTTTACTCTCCAGCAGTCTCTTGCCCTGTAGGCCCATCTGGGGTTGGTAAAGAAGAGGAGGTAAAAATAGGTAAGACAATGTAGATAATCAATGAAGATTACCTAAATATCAATGCATGGGTCTTTATATTTCTATTATTGTCTACTGAGGGAAAATATCTGGTCCATATTATCAACCTTAATGTAGAATTCAGCATTTCCTTTCCTTTCCTTTATGTCACATTTCTCTCTCCAAATTAGACCTAATCTCTTTCTGGTCAGGGCAGTATTCTGAGAAAGAGATGTCACATGGCTAGAATTCAGAATACATACAAATGCTCACTCATCATCTTCATCTGTAGAACGTAAACATATATGTATTTACTTCCATAATTCAATGGATCAAAGTTCTTATTGTTATAAGAATAATGTTTCACAGGTATAGATCATGGTGCTCACTCACCCCCTACAATTCTTGTTTATGTCTGTCCATAAATTCTCCACAGAGAATTCATCTAACAGACTGGAAGCTTTTTCTCTGGTTAATACTCTATGATACTCAAGCTGTCGCTTTGTTATATAGACATGATTCACCGGCTCACTACATGTTCTGGTGATACATTCTCCTTATTATACTATGTCTCACAAGCAAGTCATCACTGGTTACACTGAAGGTCACAGCCTTTTTCATAAGCATATTACATTACTTTATATATAGGTATTCATTGCCTAACATTAATTGATCTCATGAAAATTCATTAAGTGAATCAACATTATAGGGGGGAGTTAGTTCCATAGGAACAATGTTTATGCAGAAGCATTCAGAAATATGGCTGTGGTAAGCATATTGGTGATACTCGAGAGAATTAACACTGTGGAGACTAAGTGTTCACTTGAACTGTTCATGAACCATCCAAGTTATATCTTGGGCAATTGACTAAATGATCTTATGGCTAGGTTTTCCAACTTACTGTAAGGTTTGGTCATAATACATTAATAATTTTTATTGTAAAATGATATTAGCTGCTACATTATATAGAGTATGCCTAGACCATTGCTTTATATTTACATATTACATATGCACACCCAAGCCATAATCTCTTGTTGCAAACACTCTTGTTTAAAGTATTGTTGGACAGTCTAACAATACTAGTAAGTGTACAGTTTGGGGGCAGGGTTTTATATTTAAAAGTATTGTTGGACAATCTAACAATACTAGTAAGTGTACAGTTTGGGGGGCAGGGCTTTATATTTAAGGAGAAAGAAAGGTTCACAATCCTGTGAAGTAGGGACTATTGTTATCCCCATTTTACATTGGAGGAACCTGAGGCAAACAAAGTTAAGTGACTTACGCAGGATCACCAAGTAAGTGTCTGCGGTCAAATTTGAACTCATCTTTCTAACTCTAAGCCCAGCACTCTCCCCACCAAGCCATCAGCTGCCTCCAGACTGCACTGTATGCCATCTCAGATTAGATCAGACCCTTTAGAAAGAGAAATTCTGATACATCGTGTTCCTTGGAGAAGGAAGAAGATAGTCCAGATAGTTCCTGTGCCTGGGCTCATTTCAAGGCTTGGAGAAGTAAGCACATCCTTCTCCTTCTCCAACATTTATCAACAAGTACCTCTCTACATGGATAGTTATGTTGTAAATGTTATATCTATTTTACTAAAAGATGAAAGTAAAAAATAATGTATGACACATATATTCCAGAGGGGGCTAATGAAGTCTATATAATCGATATATATATATATATATAGACTATAAATGAATGAGGAAAGATTGTATAAAAGCAGCTAGTACCCACTCTGTGTATTTAGAGTGTCTAGGCACACACTCTAGGACCTGTTGAATTCCTAGTCTTCCACTAGTCTTTGATACACAGATACAAGCCCAGCACTCAGGTGAGACTCACACAATAAGTCTTCAGAAGTATTGCAATTTGACTTTTGACTGCTTTTAATTATAACTTATATATAAGCTTGTCTTGATTCACGATTGGCCTTGAAGATCGGTGGTGCTAATGGGTCAGGGTATATGTGGCTGAGCTTGTGGACAGTCTTGGAGCAACCCAGGTTTGGCATATACTTAAGACCTTCAGTGGTCTCATAAATAGATGCCTATTATCTTGCTGGAGGATCCCTGTAAAGGACATTCTTCTAATAACTACCTTAAAATAATAATATATTTAGCAACCTTGTGTAACGTTAATGTAAGGTTAATAGTGGGTGGGGGAAGGGGCCCCTTAATAGGCCTCAATACCCTTTGTTAATTTTTATTGAGGCACTGGGTCAGAGGGTCATGCCTTCTGGCTCTGAAAAGTGTATAAATACTGAGGTGAAGCTTTATTTGGGGGCTTACTCATTGGAAGTGTTTGTTTGGCCAGACAAGACTATGAACAGCCACTAAGGAGTCCCCCTGGCTTTGAAAACCCAGATGTTGGTACTTCTCTCTCTGGTAACTATGTATGTATGTGTGGTCAGGCAGTCAAATCTGCCTGCTGATCTCTGATGTATGTACTGCTTATGGTCAGACACTTGGAAGCTCCGTCTGTTGGTCTTTATTTCTCTGCTTGTATTTTCTATTGGTATATGTGTTTGATTAAAGTGACTGTTGACCCCTCAAAAGTTGCTTTCCTTTTAGAAAAGTAGATCTAAGAACCTGTACAACAGGCCCTCCTGTGTATGCTGGTGTCCTTGCTGTTATACTTTGGGAGACAACGTTACTTTGGGAAGTATAGTCTTCTCAGTTCAGATGCTAAACATAATTCTGAGAATAACCTAGAAAAAGTTACCATGATCTTAGAGCGGAAGAGATTGAGAGAGCAAAGCCTTTTTTAAAAATTACAAAGAAAGTAGAAAGTAAAAACCCTGCTTGACTTTTAACATGTAAACTCTGATTTTACAAGTTGCTATATTTCAAGGAAAACCATTAACTCAACATACAAAAAAATAGTTATAATAAATCGTTCTTAATACAAATATTTCCACTTGTTAGAAAAGGTATCTCCCACAAATGGAAGTTGCAGTTACAGATTCAGCAAAAAGAAATGGTTAATAGCAAAATTATGATGGTGATAGCTTGGTTTATCACTTGGCCAAACTTCTGCAGGTAGAAATGGAGAAATCAGTAATGCCTCAAACCATAAAATTGATCACAGCAATCAAAATAAGGTATTGGTTAGTAAAAAGACCACCCAGCCCAACACTTTCCTACTTGGAGGGCAAATCTGATTTATTACTTGGACAAATCTGAAGGAATGGGGATTGCTTGCTCAATAGCCCTCAAAGTGTGCTTACTGTCTGTTGTCATTGAGGCATTTCAGTTGTGTCCTACTCTTCATGACCCCCATTGGGGTTTTCTTGGCAAAGATACTGAAGCGGCTCCATCTCTCACTCATTCTACAGATGAGGAAACTGAGGCAAGCAGTGTTCAGTGACTTGCCTAGGGTCACACAGCTAGTATCTGAGGTTGGATTTGAACTCAGGTCTTTCTGACTCCAGGCCCAGCACCCTATTAACTGTGCCACCAACTTGCCCAGTTACCGTACAGGGGGAGGCTAAAACACAGGGTAGCAATATATGTTCAGAAGGACTCTGTAAGAGAAAGGAATTTCATCTGAATGCCCAAGTGTTGTTGTCCTGATAGCCTCCCCAAGTTCAGTCTTCTCTCCTTGAGTGGGGGGGGGCGGGGAAATTGGTGGGTTTTTTAAATGCTCTCTAGATTTCTGTATCTCTTTGTGGGCTCCTGTGAGTCCTTTTGTCTTTTTTTTTTTTTTTCTGAAGGGTTAAATAAAAGTTGTCCTAGATCCAATACCCATGTACTCTAAGTGCTTTTATGGGAAACAGAGAAGACTTTTGCCCTGGGAAACCTGGAGATGAATTATGCTACAATATACTAAGTGATTTTCTGGTAATAACTTTAGATAGGGCAGTAAACTAAGGAGAAAAACCTGGATCTCTTAGATCAAGACCCCAGACTCTACCCACTCTGTGTAAGCCCAGGGTCTGTGAGTGGGCAGGGGTACACATTAAGGTGTCACTCATAAGTCATTTTGAATCCTGTCTCTAAACTTCCAGTTTATGCTAAAACACTCAAGGAACTAAATATGGGTCATAAGCCACGCTATATCACACACATCTATGAAATGACCCATATGCCTTTACAAGGTGGACATTACTAATATGTGTCATAGCAATAGAAGGTTCTTCCTATCCTCCTCAGACTGGCAGACAGTAAAAACAGATGGCTTCTTTCAGCAGAAATCGTTCAAATGGCACAAGACCTGGGGCAAGTCATTCCATCTCTCTGGGCTCAGTGCCCTCTTAAGAAAAGTGAAAGGTTGGGCTAAAGGCAAATTCCCTTCCAGTCTCAACATTCTTGGATTTGATGCTTCTAGAATGATATATGGCTACAAAAGGAAAGGTTGTCATCTAGCTCTCTCTGTGTTTTTCAGTTCTAGGCAGAAAATGGTTACCTTCCACCAGACCTGAATTCTATGCTATGTGTAAGAGCAGGGGAAGCGACCTTTCCAAAGGTCATTGAGTACATGTGTGATGGTGTCTGGGCAGCATGGTAGATTAGAAAAAGTAGCAGACCTGCAATCAATAGATCTGTCTTCAAATCCAATATTTCTCTCTCCCTCTCCCTCCTCCTCCCCCTCCCTCCTTCTCTCTCCCTGCCTCCTTCCCTCTCTCCCTCTCTCTCTGCCTCTCCCTCTCTCTGCCTCTCTCTTTCTCTCTCTCTCTCTCTCTCTCTCTCTCTCTCTCTCTCTCTCTCACACACACACACACACACACACACACGCACGCACGTACACACACAAGCTATATGACATCACTTTCCCTTTAAAAGTCTCAGTTTCCTCATATATAAAATGGGAATAGTGATACCTGTGCTATGTACTTCACAGTGTCATCGAGAAGAATTTAGTTGAGTCATTTTTCGATCACGTCTGAGTCTTCATGACCCCATTTGGGGTTTTCTTGGCAAAGGTATTACAGCGATTTCCTATTTCATTCCTCAGCTCATTTTACAGATGAGGAACTGGGGCAAATGGGGTTAAGTGACTTGTCCAGAGTCATACAGCTGGTAAGTGTCTAAGGAGGGATTTGAACTCAGGAAGATGAGTCCTCCTGCCTCCAGGCCCCATATTCTGTTCACTCTGCTGCTTTTATAAATGGTAAAACACAATAAAATTATGAGTTCTTGTTAGGAATAAGTTTATGTAGAACTTTTCAGTGAGGAAAGGAGCAGCAGTAGTGGCCTTCCCTCTAAAACTTTACTTTGGACAACCTTGCTGTTTTCATAACATCTGGAGACCTTCTCTGCGTGATTTGTCCCACTCTGCAGGGGAACATCAGGAGAATTCTGTCCAGTTCTACACGCCATGTTTTTAAGAAAGGCACTGGCCCATCCAAAAGAAAGTCATCAGCCCCTGCACTGTGCCTGACACATAGTAAGTGCTTAATAAAAGGTTTATCTGTTGACTGATTGATTGGGATTTCCAGTGAAACCATTAGAGGCCAAGTAAAATGCAGATCAGTTGAATGGCCTGAGGATATTTTGCCTGGAGAAAAACAAAAGACAAGGCTTGGAGAGGAAGGTGGCACAGGAACATGCCAGCTGTTTTCCTGTATTTGAAGGGATGTCAGTTGGGAAACTTACATTGCTTGCCCCCAAAGGGCAGGATGAGGAATACTGGGTAGAAGTTGCCAGGAGGTAGATTTCAACCTAATGTGAGGAAACACTTAGTAGTCATTCTTTGTTGTTGTCAGTTGTTTCAGTTGGGTCCAACTCTTCATAACCCCCTTTTGGGGGTTTTCTTGACAAAGATACTGGAATGGTTTGGCCATTTCCTTCTCTAGCTCATTTTACAAATGAGGAAACTGAGGCAGAGTTAAGTGACTTGCTCAGAGTCATACAGCTTAGTAAGTATCTAAGGCCACATTTGAACTCAGGTCTTCCTGATTCGAGGACTAGTGCTTTCTCCACTGGGTCATCTGGCTACTGTCCTAGTGTTTATCCAAAAGTAGAATGGGGAACTGAAGGAAGGGTTGGGTTCCCTCCCTATCGGGACATGTCTTTATGTACAGGATAGATTGGACTATATAAATAACTTGTGAGAGCTTATCTATCTTTTCAAGTCTTTTTTTTTGAGTGTTGAGATACTGATGAGAAAAGATGTATACACACACTCATATATACACATACATACATGTATATATTACATATATACATTATAGTGTTATTACTATTTTAAACCTCCACTGAAGTCCTACTTGGCCATGAGAGATGACAGTTTGGTCATGGATACTCAGGAAGACAGTCCACATATGCAGAGAAGGATTGAGTCTATGTCACTGAAAAACTTCTCTTTGCCTTCACCATCATAGGAAGCACGAGTATTCAAAGGAGTGTTATTTTTAAGCAGCTTTGCTATTACATTCATTCTTCCAGGAAATGATCAAGTACTCTGGGGTTTGCTGGGCCTGTTTTCCTGTAAACAATAATGGCTAATGCAGCAAGAGGGAAATAGGATGAGAAATAATAAGAGACACACAAGGAAACCCAGAGCAAAATTAAGATTCCATTTGCTTCTGCAAGCATTTCGAATGGGCTGGTGCCCGTGTCTTTTCATCGATGCCAACCCCCCCTTGGTTTGCTCCTAGTCATCTGGCTTCTGCCCTGTCTCATTACATTTCCTCTGCTTGGTTATCAGCTCCTGTGGAGAAAACAATGTTCACCCTTCCCAACAAGCTGCCAGGAGCCCCTGGAGAAAGGTATTTGCTCCCTGGCTCTCTGCCAAGCAAAGGAAGTGACTCACAGCATTTTCCCCCCCACCCTCCCCTCTCAAGCAGCAAAGCCGAAGCTGCCAGCCCCAGAGCTCCCCTTCGGGCTAATGGTCCCTGCCCGGCCCCCCAGAAGGCCTGCCATCTTGCCAGCCATTTCATTGTGTAGGTAATGAATCCCTGGGGTCATCAGCAGCACTCTGGCACTTTCAGAGCCTGGCATTCTTTCCGAGACTTGAGTGTGATCAGAAAAATGAGAGGTGAAGGTCAGCTACCTGAGAGGTCATTAAAGCTGGTGGCTCTTTTCATCCTTCTTGTCTTCACCTCCTATTGTCACCCCCAGGAGAGACTAAGCTTTCTGGCTGCCCTCTGTTAACATGACTATAACAAAAGTGAGGAGCTTTCCTGCCACTTCAGTTTCTGATGAACTTTGTTAGTCTCATTGCATTTTGACTCCAGCCTCAAATTTCTGTTATTGTTGTGGTTTAGTCATTTCCAATTCTTTGTGAGTCCCTTTTAGGATTTTCTTGACAAGGATACCAGAGTGGTTTGTCATTTCCTTCTCTAGCTCATTTTACAGATGAGGAAACTAAGGAAAAGAGGGTTCAGTGACTTGCCCAGCATCACTTGGTCTGAGACTGGATTTGAACTCAGTAAGTGTCTGAGACTGGATTTGAACTCATTAAGATAAGTCTATCTGACTCTAGGTCCAACAGTCTATCCACTGTGCCTCCCAGCTGCCCTCAAACATCACCCAGAACTTTATTCTCTGTCTCCCTAATGCACTTATCAAATGACTATGTAGCATCTAATTTATTATGTTAATCTCTTATCAACCAACCAGATGGCAAGCCTCTTGAGAACAAGAACTCCCTCTTATCTCCTCTTTGTGTGCTTAAAACAATGTAGAACCCAAGGGACTTGGGACATCATCCAGACCAACATCTCATTTTACAGATAGTAAAACTGAGAGAGAGATAAAATGATTTTCCCCTGGTCACAAGGGACAGTAAGAAGAAGGGTTAAGATCTGATTCCAAGTTCCCTGACTCAGGAAAAAAAAATAAACAATGTAGTGAAAAAAGCCCTGGAATCAAAATCAGAGAACCTAGGTTCATATTCCAGATCTACTATTCAAGTTGCTATCTGATCTTGGGGAGTAAGTCACTTAATTTCTCTAAATTGACCTCAGTTTCTTTCACTGTAAAATGAGGGAATCAGACTAAATTTCTGATGACACTCACCATTCTCCATGTTAGACTAGCACGTAATACAACCCAAAGGTTGGTGAAGCTGCTACAGAGACTCCACTCAGTTCACAGTACCTGTGGTGGGCACGGCCGCCTCTAAACCAGCTCAAGCTCTCAGAGGGATTGTAGCTGACGTATAACCTTTGGCAGGGTTACTGCTGAGGAGCCAAAGGTCCTCCAGTGACTCAGAACCGGGCTAGTCAATCTGGCAGACAAGAGAGGGGCTATGAGCTGGGAGGACTTGCTGAGGCAACAGAAAGCAGTATAATATGTTGCAGGCATTTAGCACCCGTTTGTTGAATTAAATTGGACTAGTGATCTCCAAGGTCTCCTCCAACTTTAAGTCTATGATCTCATGACTCCCAAACTGTTGCTCTTTCCAATCTAATCCAGTACTTGAACTGGGGCCTATTTGGACTCATCTGAAAAGCCAGCAGGTCAGCCAGAAACTTCATGACATGGCAGATCACTGGCTGTTTGGTTTGTGCCACAGTGTCTGTCACCTCACATGTCTCCCCTCCACTATAATCACTGTGGCCTTTGGAGCTAGAGTCCCTTGTAGTAAAATGAGCCAAGTACTTTTTTATGATTCCTTGTGGCTTTGGTGCCTGTATTTTACTGTGCATTCTTACAAACAAAAGCAGCTAGGAAGTCATCTTTTGTAAGGAAGGAAAACCACCCTGGAAGGGTCTTTTTAAAATGGACATCAGCCACCAATAAATGAAAAGATCTGGACTAAATCAGAGGTTCTTAGCCCCCCCCCTTTTTTTGGCAGCTAGAGGGCTGGGCCTGGAATCAGGAAGACTTATCTTCATGAGTTCAAATCCGGCCACAGCCAGATTACTAGCTTTGTGACCCTACATAAGTTACTTGACCCCAATGGCCTCAGTTTCCTCTTCTGTAAAATGAACTGGAGAAGGAAATGACAAATCACTCCAATAGCTTTGCCAAGGAAACCTCAAATGGGATCATGAAGAGTCAGACATAACTCAAGCACAACAGCAATCTGGGGAGCCCTACTGATCCCTTCTCAGAATAATGTTCTTAAATTCCTAAAATAAAACACATAGGATTACAACAGGACATGTTGAAATATAGTTATCAAAATACTGTTTTAACAAAATCAATGCACAGATCCCAAGTTAAGAATTCTGCATGGTCCCTTCTACCTCTTGACCAGGGATGTCCGGTCCCTTTGCACTGCTGTCATTACTGTACATATTATTTTCCCTGCTTTGCTTACGGTAGAGTCTTTTTTGAGTGTGGATGCATAAGGCAAGTTAAAAATGAGTCAGCATGGCAACGTTCTGAAAAGGCTAACTTGACCTTTTTTTTCCTGTTACATCGGTGAAGAGAACTCCCAGTGAGGAAAATCCTTAGATAATAAATTGCTAATCATAGAATTAGCATGAGAAGAGAGAACTCAGAAGTCCAATTCTCTCATTTTACAGATGAGGAAAGTGAGACCAGAGAGGTAATTTGACTTATCTAACACAATAAGTGACTGAGTAGGGATTCATACCCAGGTCTTCTGACATGAGACACCATTCTCTTTCTACCGTGTCCTCCACCACTGCAGATTAATTAATAATGAATGAAGAAAGTGACAATGTTACTGTCCTCTGGCCCGGTAAGGTGACATTTGGGGTGTTCAGTTCTGGGTCCCACATTTCAGGAAGGGTATTAATTAGCTAGAGAGTGTCCAGAGGAGGGCAAACAGGATGTCCAAGGGAACAGAGGTCTGGTTATGTGAGAATTGGTAGAAGGAACTGGAAATGTTTAGCCTAAAGAAGAAAAGATTCAGGGAGCTATGAGAGTTGTTTTCAAGTGCTTAAATGTTTTCAAGTGGAAGTAGCTTCATTTTTGCTTGGCTTGGCTTCAGAACTAGGGGCATGTGATGAGGGGAGGGGAGGGTTTCTAAGAAGTAGATTTAGATTTGACATAAGGAAAGACTTGTTTAACTGGTAAAGCTGTCTAAAAGTGAAATGGATACCTTGGGAAGTAGGGAGTTCTCTGATACTAGAGGATTTCCTTTGAATGGAGGTTGGGTGAGCACTTGCTGTGGATGTTGTAGGGAAGATTTCTGTTCAGGTGAAGTTTGAACCAGGTGGTCTCTATACCATCCCTTCCACAGCTGAGATTCTCAGCTTTCAATTTAATCCAGTTCAGCAAATATTTGTTCAAGCCTTACTAGGTGCAAAGCTCTATACATAATAAAGACAAATATGGCATATTTTTGCCTTTCAGGCTACAATTCCATTCAACAAGTGTTTGAAGTACTTACTGTGTACAAAGCGCTGTTCTAGATGCTAGGGATATGAGCTAAAAAATGAAAACCAGTCCCTATCCTCAAGGTGCTCACATTTTATTGTAGGGTACACAATGTAAACAGATGCTCTATTTAAAGCACATGAGAAATTCTAGATGGCACCTGGTCATTCTCCCTTCTCTGTAACAAATTCATAGTCTTCTCCACCCCAATAGCAAACCACATCTCAATTCCCTAACCTCCTCAGCCTCCATGATTTCTATTTCCCGTCTGTTTTAATCATGCCTGAATGTGGTCATACCTTAGCCCTCCCCTCACTCCTGTCGTCAACTGGATTTGCCCCATGTGGGTCAGGTCTGATTCAGGTTGATCTAAAGGTCCAACTTTGGATTTAGAATCAATCGGCATGGAGTCTTATAGTTAACCAAAGAAAAAGAAAACCATAGAAAACCAAAGATGGGGATGCCCATCAATTGGAGAATGACTAAACAAGTTGTAGTATATGAATGCAATGAAATATTGTTGTGCTATAAGAAGTGATGAACAGGCAGATTTCAGAAAAACCTGAAAAGACATCTGCCATGGTGGAGCCCCCTGGTGTCAAACCTGCCTCTTCACTTGTCAACCAAAAGGCCTTATATATTGTAGACTATTAAGTATGTACTGAAAGTTGTGTTTTGTGTATGTTGTTATTTTTTGTTTGTGTATTTGTGTGCACACGCATGCACGTACTTTTTAGTCCCTGGGAATTTGAAGAAGAAACAATTATATCTACAAATCTTAATCAGTTTCTGGAAGCAGCTAGATGGTACAGGGGATGGAGTATGAGACCTAATAGGTTAGGAAGACCTGAGCCTCAGATACTAGTTGTGTGAACCTGGGCAAGGTACTTACCCTCTGTCTGCCTGCCTCAGTTTCCTGAACTGTAAAATTGACATAATAATAGCACCTATTTAATAAATTTGTTATGAAGAACAAATGAGAGATTTGTAAATACTTTGCAAAGTGCTATCTATGCAAATCATGCTAACTATATATAAATGCTACCTATAGAAATGCTAACTATATATAAATGCTATCTATAGAAATGCTAACTATATACAAATGCTATCTATAGAAATGCTAACTATATATAAATGCTATCTATAGAAATGCTAACTATATATAAATGCTATCTATAGAAATGCTAACTATATATAAATGCTACCTATAGAAATGCTGACTATATATAAACGCTACCTATAGAAATGCTGACTATATATAAATGCTACCTATAGAAATGCTGACTATATATAAATGCTACCTATAGAAATGCTGACTATTAATCATCATATTAATTTTCACATGGTAACCATGGAAACAAGCTTTAAATGATCTATATGTTTAATTTTAATCTTTAAGAAATCTTGGTGTTCTAAGTAAGCTACTTGCTTACCATTATATGAATGTTATATATTGACAGTATTTTTGAAGTTGGTTTTGTATTTGGTCGCAGAGGTGTGTTATACAATAGCATGGCACTGTTGGTCAGTGCAATGTTCTTGGTATTTGAAGTCAGATTTTAATCCTGCCTGACAAGGGCAAATGAACTTGTCTCTATGGGCGTTGGCTTCATCATTTGCAAACAGAGAGAATTGCATTACAGTAAACAGTCTTCCTGGTCACTTCCAGCTCCAGATGCTCTGCCTATAGTGAGTGAATCTCATTGATATACCAGGTAAGTCCCTGGGCCTGAGGCCTAAGCTTATGGAGAGAAAGAAGGTCAGAAAGAGTTTTTATGTAGTTTTGAGTTTTTACTCTAGATCTAGTGACTCTAGATGTGGCTAGGAAAGACTGAGGAGGCAACTGTATCTTGCTTTGTCGATTAGCAGTTTGTCTCACATCTCAGGCCTATAATAACATACAGGTTTTGGCCTGAGGTCTGAGCCTCTGGTCTCAGTTTCTTGACTTTCTGTACATAGCTCTCTAAATGCGGACTGTAGTCTACCAACCAGCCCCTTAGGAAGTTCTTCCCCAAAAAGAAATCCAGCTTCCTTGGCTCCTTTGCCCGAGGGCACCTGCTAGCAGTTCTTAGCCTTTTCTAATCTAGACAAAAAGGACTTATTTAGCCCTTAGTGATATTTTTTTTTTACCGTTTTTTTTACCATGTATGTTTTCTTCTATTTTAGTTTGGACATGAGCCTATCTGAGTTTCCTAAGCCTTTCTGTAATGTATTATACTTCAGCAATGATTTTATTTCCATATCACTCAAAGAAATCATCTTACCATCAGGAGCCAGAGTCTTTGGTTGCTTGTGGCATACAGTAAACCTCTTGATAGATTTTTATTTTTATTTTCAATTTTCTGGGAAATCTGAGCCTTGTCTAGAAAAGTCCTAATTTTCTCAACTTTGTCCCAAAGGTGGTGAAGTCCTCTGGCCAAAGAAGGTGTAATAGGGGTGGTGTATACTTGTATTTTCTTCCTCATAAAGTTGTTGTGAGAAAAACTCTTTGAAAACTTTTGTCTCTATAGTCATGTGAGTGACCATCACCATTTTAGTTGATACCACTGCAGCCTAAGTAACACTGGGCAGACATGAACTGGGAATATGGACTTGGGAATAAATGACATAGAGATGAAAGGGAACTTAGAAGACCATCTAGTCCAACACCCTTGTTTTACAGTAAGGAAACTGAGGGCCATGGAAGGTAATTAAGTTGCCCAAGATCCTATAACTAAAGTGGCAATGCTGGAATCTGAACCCAGGTCCTTTGACTCCCAATACAATTCACTTTTCTCTGCATCATGCTGCCCTACTTCTGTTAAGTCTCCAGTACTGTCTATCTTAGCTCAGTGGGTGAGGACATAGCATACTTAGGTGGTTGAGATAATAGGTAGTATGCTTGTATGGGCCAGAAACCTCGCAAAATGTACCCAGCCCTGGGCTACAGATTATATACTGCTAACTTGAACTGCTCAGCTTCTCTTAAAATTAACCCAGGGAAAGTAGCATAGATAATTCAGTTTAACCTTGGACTATTACATTAGCCCCTTAATAGATTTTCCTAATCCTACTCCTCTCCTTCTCTCCTATTTATGCTGCACATGTCTCTGAATAATCTTTCTTATACATAGTTTGTTCTATAAATGCTCTGCTCAAAAACCCCCTTCACTGTTCCCAACAGTTCCCTAAGTAAAGTTGAAATTCCCTTATTTGGTATTCAGGACCTTCTAGAATTGAGCACTGCCTAATCTTCCTAACCTACATGCACCCTATGCTTCAACTAAACTCCCATTTCTATAGCATTTTAAGGTTTGCAAATCTAACCCTTGTTTTGAAGGTGTTTGGCTCTCCTAGTCCCACTATAAATGAGTAAGATGTAATCCTGGGTCATCTGTATAACTGCACAATTGGAACAGGTAAAGGACAATTTGGGACACGGGGACTTGGGAACTATTCTGAAACTGTAGACCCATGAGAAGTGATGATGGCTTTGGAATTCCCGTGACCCAGCTTCTTGTCAGGGGTATATACCTGATAGAAATTTAGAAGGGGCACAGGATTCCAGATCCCTTGAAAAAATCTTGGGTGAGGCCAGAGACTGGGAAAACTTCAGTGGGAGTTGTTTTGATCTAGAGTACATTTTGAACTACGTTTAAAGGAAAAAAAAACTCAATTTTTCTTTGATTCTTTTTTCTTTATATTTTAGAAGTAGCCACGTAGAGCAATTAATTTGACAAATTAATTTAAATTAATTTGTTGCGAAAGGGGCTCTATTATAATGGTCTACCTTTATAAGTGACTGGTTTTGCAAATAGTACTTAATATCTCTGAGTGATATTTGACAATTCAAGTGAAAAGCAGACACTCAAACTGGGCAAGACTGGCTGAAAAGTGTTCAAGCAGGAAAACTTGAATTTAGGGAAAGGCTCAGTTTTAATGCTTTTTAAATGTCCACAATAACATTTGTTGAGGCAACTTGATGTAGCTGAACCAAGGTTTACTCTTTCCTTACTGATTATGTCAAGGGTATTGTTGGTGCAAACAGTAGTTACCATTATTTGTGTGTGTGGATGGTGGGTTATTTACAAAAAGCTTCCAGAAGTGTAGGTTGGTGTGTGCTAAAATCCCTCAAGTCTGTATGGAAAGTATAATTTTCTCCAGAGATTTTGCACATTTACCTCTTCATATTTTACTATCAGAATCAACTTCTATCACCCAGAAAAACAGTAGCAATTTTCTTTAAACTATGAATGTTTGGGGACTTTTAAACCATACTGTCTCATTCTGAAACTTCCCTTAGGATCTTAAGCTTTTCTGTCCTGAAATATCTCATTACCCCTGCTGCCTTTTCAATTTCCTTCCCTAATGCTCAACCCTTCTCCCACTGGTGAGTTCTGAACCCTCCATTTTGTAGAGGGACACAGACTCACTTTCATTCCCCCTCTCAGCCTTGTTCCTGGTTGACTTCAAAACTATGCCCCATGCACACAAAGTACCTTCTAGTTTTCAGCCCTACCACCTTTAGAATGTAAGTATTTTGAGCCCAGAGACTGTCTTTCTTCTTGTTTATAACCCCAGTACTTAGCACAGTGCTTGGCACATAGTAATTACTTAATAAATTCTTCCTTACTTCCCAAGGTAACTGAAAGGGCATTGGCAAGATAAATGGTGGGTGTAAGGAGACTGAAGCACATTCCCAAGAAAAAATACATGATTAGGACTCATATGAATGGAAAAAGATGTAGGTTAGTCATTTGGAATTCCAAATGGACACCGTGAATAACTACACTGATATACATGAAATATTCAAAGAACTATAGGAAGGTTTCTAGCGCACTGTCTGTATGCTCAATGGAGTATTTTTGTAACAACAGACAAGGGGAAGGCATGGACAACTTGTGATCAATATCAGAAGAGAGGTACCTATACAGCAGGATTTCACTAGTGCACTGAAATATTAAAGTAAGTCTTTTTCTAAACCAATGAGAATTATCTTCTTGAGCTAGATTTTAAATTAGAAATTGGGCAATTCCTGAGGTGCATACCCATATGCCAGTCCAGGAGAAATAGGGCTTTGCTTCACAGCACCAGTGTGGTACTTCTATCCTTTATGAACTGCCATCTCTGTCCCACTCCTCATGGTGCCCCATGACCTTGACCCTGAAGGAGCAACTTCCCATGGACTAACCTTGTATGTGGTTCCACCAGGAGAGGTATCTGAACAGCTCTAACTCACTTAGCTTTGGGATCACGAGTCTCTTCTCCCTCAACACTATTATGTCAAGGGTTGTACTGGCACCTTTTCTGGCACAAAGTCCCCCCATGGTCAGATAGTCTTGGGCTACCCTCCCTACCCCTAACCCTCTTACCCATCCTGAGCTTAACTATATTTTCTTTAGGTGAAGTTATTCTCACATATAGCCTTGCTGGGGAAGGAAGAACCCTTCCTCTAAGCCCCTTCTTGTTCAAAGATGACTATATGGAACCTTTAGACTACTCTCCTTTAATATGATACTTTTCTCCACCCAATCAAGGTACGGGATGGAATGACTCCACTGGGGTGTGTATAATCTTTGTGGAGTGCTTACATATATAACTTGGACAAACAAAGGTAGAAGCTATGCATATACAACGAGGGGAAAAGTACACCCTTAAAAGAGCAAAATCTAATTAAACTCTTGGAGATAATTTGGATTAGCAACATTAAACCCAAGCTAAATACCATCATAAATGATCTGGTACCAGAAGATCAGTTATTGATAAAGCAAAGAATTCTATGTGATACAACCATATTGAGGCAAAGTGCTTGACCATGTACTCACTTGAGAGCTATTGGGCCAAAAACATTGGAGTTCACTGGAGTGACTCAGGCAATTATCAGGAATGGCCACAGAACTCCACTATGTCATCCCAACTTTGGGCTTCATTTCACAGGTGGCCAGTTAACAAGATGAAGTCACTGATGGCTTCATTCAATTCAGTTCAAAACACTAAGCCATATGCAAAAGGGCCTTGAGCTTCATACTCTGACAGCAATCTTGCACTCAAGGAGTTTGTAATCTAAAAGGGGTAAAGGACATGTACAATGATAACTTGAGGTTGTTATCCCAGAGAAAAAGAAACAGAGGGGAAATGAGAACTACCTTTAAGTATTTGGGAACAGACTTGATTTGGTTGGACCCACAAATCAGAAGTAGGACCATTGGGTAGAATTTGCTCTCTGTAACTTCTTACCAGTTTTGGCTCAATTTAAGAGGGGGAAATCCCTCCTAACAATTAGAGCTAATCCAAAGTAGATGAGGTACAGGTTGAACTTGATGACTTCTAAAAACTCTTTCAAAATTGAAATTCTATGGCTCTGTGAATTATGATTTGAGAGGATAAAATGAGATGAAGTTAGAATTAGAATGAAAGATGTATTTATTTTTCTCTTAGGGTATATTTTTAGTCAGAAAGACTTGGGTTTGAAATGGCTGATGGAGACAGGAATTACTTGTGACCTCTATTGGCATAGAAAGATCTCTGAACAAATATTTCTCTCCCAGAGCTAGAAAGGGTCTAAAATTATACTATTAGAAACATATTACTCACTAATATAGTGATCTGAATTACTTAATAGCACTATTTTCTTCAGTGACATTAGAAATTCTCATATTCATAGGCCAACATGAGAATCCCTGTGAGCCAGTGTGGGATGACAGAAAGGAGAGGGCAGGCACTGGTGAGACTGAAGAGCAGTGGTTGAAAAAAGGGGAAAGAATACAGAAACAAAATAGGAACAAGATCTAGAACTGTTTGTTCAGTCATATCCAACTCCGCATGACCCTGTTCTCTTCATGACTTCATTATGGGGTTTTCTTGGCAAAGATACTAGAGTGGTTTGCCATTTCCTACTTCACTGGATTAAGGGAAATAGAAGTAAAGTTACCCAGGGTCGCACAGCTAATAAGTATTTGAGGCTGAATTTGAACTCAGGTTCCTGATTCTGAAAGAGGCTGTAAGGATCATCTAATCCAACTACTTAATTTTACAGCTAAGGAAACTGAAGCTAAGACAAATGTGATAACTTGTCCAAGGCTAGGTTGTTCAAGGTTGTTCGTGGCTGTTGTCAGATTCAAAGATCTCTTGGCTCCAAGTCTATTGCTCTTTTCACAATACCATCTCTATTACATTTTTTCCAAGCATTAGTTTTGGAGGTAGACATGACTTTTATGGAACCACTCATACATGCAGGAGAAAGGGAAGGTCCTAGGTGTCTCAACTCCATCAAGTCATGTCAGAGGCAACCCCAAAATCACTGTTCCCCAACTATTGCTGGAAGAACTATGTCCACTCATTAAACACTTAATTTTTTGCCACATTTCAAGCACACAAATATGTTTAGTGGGGTGAAGTTGACTGTGATAATTTTCATAAATACAGTATATCTTGTTTTTAACTTACCTTCATTTCATTCCATCATTTACTATTTGTGACCATGAGTGAGTGAGTCAGTCAGCCAGTCAATAAACAAGCATAGACAGTCCCTGCTTTTGAGGGATTCTCATTTTAATAGGAGATGACAATAAATAAAAGGAAGCTGAAAGTGGATCTTGAGGGACAATATCTGACTGTCTCAGATGCTCTCCTTGAACAGAAGTTCTAGGAAGAATCATTCAATCAGAGGATGAGGCATGGAGGTACTAATGCGACCTCCAGAGACATTTGTTAGATTTTCAATGTGAGCATTTACAGCTCAGAAATCAGCAGACAGATCAGGGCTTGAATTTTTGTTTTACTGATTATCTTGACCTAAATAATAGAGAAAATGTTAATAGTGCAGATTAAACTTCAAATTGTATCATGAGAGCTGGTTGGTAAGCATTTACCCACCTTTCCCGAATGAGAGAGTACTTCCAGTGTGGGAATTCCACAACTAGAAGGAGCTTTGAGAATGAAGAGCTATGCCATTGTAGTGAAAGTCTGGAGAGCAGGCTAAAAAGGAATGAGAGGCGTTTACCAGTTATGTGATTAGGAACATGGAATTTTTCTCTGTAAATTGGGAAGAATAACAGTTACACCACCTACTTCACATGTTTGTTCTGAAGAACCTATAAAGGCTTAGGAAAATGAGTCATCATTGTTAATAATAAGTACCTACTATAAAACAATGCACTGTGAGATAATGAGGGAGGGAGATACATAAATTCAATTCAGTTTAATTCAACAAATTTTTTAAAGCACTATATCCCAGGCAACTTTGTAGGTACTGGGAATACAAAGTTATTCCTATCTCCAAGGATATTTCTATCCTTTCAATCTAATGGTTAGGACCCTGATGGGGCAGAAGAGTAATTCTGATAACCAACGTACTCCAGGAAAATGTAAGGAACATGAGATCCATCATAAGAGGAATCATGGATGGTTCCTGGAGAAAATGGCACCTGAGCTGGACGCTGACGGAAGACGTCAACAAAGTTTGAGGAGAGACCAAGTAAGGCACCATAAGGATCTTACAATCCAGTATGCTGCATGTGGAAGGTGAAGAAGGTTGATAGAAAAAGTGACAGTTCTAATGAATATTCAAGATGAGAAAATGTAAGTGAAAAGGTCTCTAGGCTGGGAGCCAGGTCCTATGGAATCTAAGTCCAGTTTGGCTACAGGCTCACCTATGACCTTGGTCCAAATCACCAGTCCTCCTTATTCATCATCTTTAAGGTTACTAAGCCTGTTTCTCCAGACCTCACAAGAATGATGAGAGCATACAGGAGCATTATGAAGACCATGGAAACAATATTTGTGAAAGCTCTGTAATGTCTTTGAAAGAAATATTTGGCACAGAGGAAAGAATACTTCATCTGGGGTAGGAGGATTTGCTTTGTTCTTTACTACTTGTGTGACCTTGGGCAAGTCACTGCTCTACTCTGGGCTTCAGTTTTCCCATCTTTAAAAGGAGGGTGCCTAGGTTAGCTATCTTTTATTTCTTAACCATCATCCTACCCAGGTGTTCAACTTCTTTTTATGTTTGTCTTTACCTATTAGAATATAAGTTCCTTGAGGTCAGGGACTGCTTTATTTGTATCCTCAGTGCTTAGCACATAAAAAGCACTTAATAAATGTTTGTTTACTGACTGACTGAGAACTGAACTTGTTGTTCAGTCATTTCAATTGTGTCTGACTCTTCATGACCCCATTTGAAGTTTCCTTGGCAAAGAACTGGAGTGGTTTCCCATTTCCTTCACTAGCTCATTTTATTTTTTTTATATTCATTTTATTTATTTTTAATGTTCTACAATCACTACCATAAAACTTAGATTTTTTTTCTCCCTTCCTCCCCCCTACACCTCCCCTCCCTCCCCGAGATGGCATACAATTCTATATAGGATCTACACATACATTCCTATTGAATGCATTTTCACTATAGTCATGCTGTATAGAAGAACTAAAAAAATGGGAGAAATCATATAACAAATCAAAACATAATATACACACACACACTATGATCTGCTACATTCTTTGATTGAATTCCATAGTTCTTTCTCTGGATGTGGAAGGCATTTTGCCTTAGAAGACCATTGGGATTTTTTTTTAATGTCCTTGCCTTGCTATGAAGATCCAGGTCTACCAGAAAAAACTCTCCCACACTGTGGTCGTTGCTGTGCACAAAGTTCTCCTGGTTCTGCTCCTTTCACTCAGCATCAGATCATATAAGTCCTTACAGGCCTCCCTGAAGTCTTCCAGTTCATCATTCCTCAAAGCACAATAGTATTCCATTACATTCATATACCATAATTTATTCAGCCATTCCCCAATTGATGGGTATCCCCTTGATTTCCAGGTTTTGGGCACCACTAAGAGTACTGCTATGAATATTTTTGTACATGTGGGACCCTTTCCAATTTTTATGATCTCTTGGGGATACAATCCTAGAAACAGTACTGCTGGGTCACTAGCTCATTTTATAGAGGAGGAAACTGATTATACAAGGGTTAAGTGATATGCCCAGGGTTACACAGATACTAAGTGTCAGAAGCCAGATTTGAATTCATAAAGATGAGTCTTCCTGACTCTAGACCAAGCGATCTGTCCTCTGCACTATCTAGTTGCCTCAAGAGCTGGACTAGATAACTCTAAATGATGTCTAAGTTCCCTTCTAGTTCTGCCATCCAAAGATATTGTAAATCCAGGCTGTTTTAATTGTTTTTCAATCAATTAATGAACATGCACTTGTACATAATATATGTGAGATGTCGTTAGAGTAGGCACTAGGAATATTAAGACAAACAAAATAGTTGATACCCTCAAGAAGCTTATATTTTAATAGGAGAAATAACATGTATGCAAGTAAAAGTGTATATAATACACCTACAAATCAAAGAAAAGGCAACCTTATGTTAAGAAGACACTGGGAGACCATGGAATGGGGAATCGAGACAGGGAGACTGTGGCAATAGTCCATGAAAGAAGTGAAAAGGGTCTGAATTAAGGTGGCACTTACATGAGTAGGGAGAAGGGGTCAGATTCAAGAGATATTGTGGAGATAGAAACAGTAAGATTTGGCAACTTACTGGCATAGAAGATAAAGGAGAATAAGAAAACTACTTACCTTCAAGGTTCTGAACCTGGATTACTGGCAATCTTTGACAGATATAAGGGAGTTTGGAAGTGGGGCAAATGTGGGAGTAAAAATTAATGAATTCTGAGTTTGCAGGGGGGAATGTGGAGTTTGAAATATTTATAGGACATATGGTTCAAAATGTTCTATCCACAGTTGGTGATATGTATGGGAGCTCAAAAGAGATGAAAGCCAAACCATTAATGTAGCAATAATTATTAAGTCCGTGGTAGCTGATATCATCGCTGAGAGAAAAAAGAACCTGGCCAAAGACAGGGTCTTAGGGTATACCTATAGTGTGGGTTATGACGTGGATTGAAATCCTGCAAAGGAGACTGAGAAGGAGAGAGCAACACCATGAAAATTCAACAAGGAGACAATGTCCCAGAAAGCAGAGGAGGAGGACCTTGTTGGGCAACAGTTTCAAATAATGCAGAGAAATCAGGAAGGATGAGGACTGAGAAAAGACCATTAGAGTGTAGACTGTTTTTCAGGAGTTTGATTCAGAAAGGGAGGAAAGATATAGGACAATGGCAGGTAGAGATGATGGGGTCAATGACGTGAACCCAGATCCTGTCTCCAAAACCATCACTCTTTCCACTATATCATTTAAATCTCATTTAATTTGTCACATAGTTGGCTGAATATGTCATTTGGTAATATGTGGGATGCTTGGACCCTCCACAAGAGCAAAAAGATAGGACAGAGATGCCTAAGAGAAGATAATGACCCACAACTGTCCCCTCCCCTTTCAGTTTAGCACACTTGTTGGATATACCAACAAAAGAGAAAACTGATGCCCCCACAGCCAAAGTTTTGCTCTTCTCAGCAGACCGATGGCTTACTTCTGTCAGGGCCTTTCTTCTCTCCTCAACCAACTTTGCCTAAAGATAACGGCCGTGGCCAGTCTTACCTCAACCAGAAGTCGTCACTCACTGGCCTTACTGAGATGACTCATATTTAACCAATTCTTTCAAGTTTGTAAAG
>CM053769.1:28559277-28571133 GCA_028658325.1 Potorous gilbertii
TTACCTTCTCTTTAAATAGTCCAGCTGATGCCTCCTCCATATGAGGTAATGGAGGAGCAATATTTATGAAGCCCCTTACATTTTCCCCTGTAGTTCTCCTGGGATCCCCTAGTTACCATGCTACCATGTTCTTCCCACCCATGACTTCCCACTATAATAGATGTTCCTTGAGAGCAGAGCCTACATGATTTTTATCTGTGTCTCCAGAACCCAACACAGTGTCTTACATATTGCAGATGCTGAGTCGCTTAGTTTGGTGAATTGAATTTTGTCAAATTAAACCATTCTCTATCTTTCTGGGAATATTAGACACAGTTTGTGGTAAAAATTGGGATTAATTTTTGGACTTACAGATCTGGAACCTCTTGGATTCATAAGGAAGAAAGTCACTTAAACCGTAAGATTATCAAGACCCCAAAAAAAGAAATTTTCTTTGTCTCTTCCATTGGAAGTAGCTTATGATCATAAATTAACATACATAAAGCAAAATCCATGACTTAAGCAAGCAGAGAATGCGTGAACTGTGAAGTCTTTACTGTTATATCCAGTACTAGTCAACACCTCAATGATACACTGCATTCAGGTGTGAGCTCCAGCCAAAGGAGGATGTGGATGATATTGGAAAGAGTCCAAAGAAGAACTACATGGTGGTTAATAGCTAGAGAGTTAACAGACATGAAGAAAGTCTAAAGGAATTGGGATTATTCAGTTTGAGCAAAAAAGGCTGAGGAACCATAGCATATCAGTGATGGAAGGTCCTTAGAAACTACTGCATCTAATCTCATCAATAGTAGTTTATTAGTAGTTTTCAAATAGATAATGGATAGAAAATGCAGATCAAGGGATCTCCATGTTCACAGGAGACAGAAGACATCAAAGATCTGTTATTTCCTTAGAGGGGGTTCTTCCTCCATTGACAAAATCTGTCTCTACCTTAGTAGATGATATCATGGGTTCAACAATGCATGTCATGGTGGCCAACCTTCTGATGATGAAGTTTTCCATATGCAGCTAGGTTGGGCCTCGGGCAACAATTATATCATTTATTTATTGCCAAGCATGGCCATATTTGAAGTCTTTCCAGCTTCATAGGGCCTGCTTAAAGGCTCCTGGCGTAGCTGTCAAGAAATCATGGCCACTTTCACCTCCACGATATCTAAGGACAACTTGAGTGAAGAACAAGAAAAATTGACTTCAGTGACAAAAGATGGAGTGACAGTTAGATAAGACTTCCAGAATGTGAGGTGCCTGAGTGAAGCTATGGGATCTTCTTCTCTCAAGGGCTTAAGAACAAGATTGATTCTCAGATCTAGCATAGTTAAGGAGTGGTTCTGCCTGAAGGCAAGGGAATTGAGTAGAGAGACAGAGTAGTATAGGAGAGACTGAGGTATTTGTAATTTTGTTGTGAAGTCATTTCAGTCATGTCCAACTCTTCCTGATCCCATTTGGAGTTCTCTTGGCAAAGATATTGGAGGGGCTTACCATTTCCTTCTCTAGCTCATTTTAGAGATAAGGAAACATAGGAAACAGGGCTAAGTAACTTGCCTAGGGTCACATAGCTAGTAAGGTTCTGAGGCCAGCTTGGAACTCAGGAAGAGAAGTCTTCTTGACTCCAAACCCTGGGCTCTATCCACTGTACTACTTAGCTGCCCTATGTTTGTAATTATAGAACATATTCAACCCTGACTTTGTTACCTACTAGTTCTAAGACATCACCTAGCCTCTTAACCTCTCTGGACCTCAGTTTCCTTCTTTTGAAAATGAGAGTGTTGTTAGATGATCACTAAGAGCATTTCTAGCTTTATATCCATAGTTTGGGTAACTTTTAACTTTAAGAGTTCCCTAAAAGAGTCGGACCTCCACTATCTGGCCCCTTGACCTTGAGAGAGGAAAGTATGCTGAAAGCACAAGGGGTCTCCAACGGTAGCAAAGGGAATTCTACCTTTAATTTTTCTCAAAGGAAGTTCATAACAGGAGAGGAGGGGAAAATAGGCAAGGGGAGGGGAGGGAAATGGAGGGACTCCCAAGCCTCCCCACTCCCAGTGGGAGCCATGGCAGCCTTGGCCAGCTAGTGGATTAAGTAGAAAGGGCTTCAAGGTTTTGGGGGAAGATTGCCATCTACCAGCTGCAGATGATAACCATGTAAGTGCAGCACAACCATGAGAAGCAGAAAGAAGGCAGAAAGGGGCTTACTTTGCTTTGCATTCCCTGCAGCACCTAGCCGCATTATGCATTCAAAAAATCTTTGATGAATGAATAAATGAACGAAATCCTTGCTATCCCAACACATCTGCTTTCCTTTTCATCCAACTTCACTTCCTTCCCATTCTGGGGCCTCTGCTAACTGTCATAATCAGGCCGAGCTGACCTGAAACTCACCAAGGCGCCTAAGCAAGCTTCTGGCATGCTTTGCTCTCCCTTCTCCTGTTGCTCTTGATCATCCCTTCTCATGCCCACGTAGAAGACAGATTCGGGGTTTGGAATGAGAAGACCCGGGTTCCCATCCTACCTGTGCTCACTGTGTGATCTGAGACTAATCATATTCCTTCTCCAGGCCTCAGTTTCCTCCTATGCAAAATGAGGAGTCTGACCAAGAAGACAGCTAAGGTTCCTTTCAATTCTAAATCTCATAATCCATGTTATGCCTCATTCCCTCAGGAGTTTGCTGTCAGCTCTATGGCACAGAACATGAATTTCTGATGATGAAATTTCAGGCACCATGAGCGCAAGTGGGAAAGATATTTGGGGCAGGGGATTCTTCCTGGTACCTCTCAAATCACACCTATTCTTTCTTGGTATGGAGGTAACTTATCTTCCAGCTTGATAAAAACAATTGTGCCGTAGGAAGACAAACCACTGACCACCAATGGTCCCAGTTCTCACTGTCTTGTAATTTATTCCGTAATTCCTAGTATGCACTACCTTCCTTATGTCTACTATGCTCACCTAAAGCAAAAAAAGAACACACAGTGAGATTTGCTGAAGACACCAATTCATGACTGTGCGCCCAAAGTTTCTGTGTCACAGGCAGCTTCCTAGCAAGATGAACCATGTAGACTGGGTAGCAATATTCCTATAGTCAGAAATCCTGGGTTCAAGCCTAGAGTTTCTTTTTAGCTTCTGTACTCACAGCCCCAACCTAGCAACTGGCTGAATTTACCAAAGCTCAGAAGAGCTGTCATTTTCAAAAGGGAAACTAGGCAAGCCAGACCTGCCTTTCAACTCAGCATTAGCCAGGCAACCTTCTGCCAAGAACTGGGCCAGAACTAGTTACTGGATTGAGGTTAGACCCTAAACTTCTCCATGCTTTAAGCAGTTCTCTTAGGAGGGATATTGATACCATATTGACCATAGAGTTATTTCTCTTTAATCAATGTCACAGTGCCCCTCCCAGTAACAGACTGTTTATGCAACAATGGGCTTCTTCACAACAACCCTATCAGGTATTATTTGTACCCATTTTACAGGCAAGGAAACTGAGTTTCAGAGAGGTTAAGTAACTTGCCATCAGTCACACAAATAATAACTGGCCAGCAGGGCAACAGCTTATAAATATGTGTTATTTCTTACCCTTGACATGCCTTTCATCAGTGATATGTGTTCTGCCATTACTTGAATATAAATCATCACTGGGAACATGCTATAGCCAATTACAATGGTCATTCATCTCCCTGTTACCCTTTGCATCAACTACAACTGTGATTCCTCAGAGATCTGAATAATCTAAGTTTCACAAACGTACAGCTTTGCATAGCACACATTTGCTCTGAAAAGATAGATCTTAGCACCTTGGAGTAGCTTGGAATCATTTACACTGCACCATTTCCCCAATGTAACCCAGTTATCTCTCTGTCTGCTCCTCAGCTCTGAGCCCAACTCATGCTCTCTCTTTAATTCCTGTCTCAGGTATATCTATGGATGGGCCAGTTCGAAGTGCTAGCCATCCAACTGTTACAAGAAAGAAAGGAAATAAACAAGCATTTCAAAAACAGCTGCAGTTTGCCAGGCACTGTGCTAAGTACCTAAGAAATGTCTCATTGAGTCCTCATCAAGACCCATGGAATGTGGGTGCTACTATGGTCCCCATTGTACTATTGAAGAAACTGAGACAAACGTTCAATGATCACACATTGATGACTGAGGCTGGAGCACCGTGGATTGAATGCTGGGTCTGGAGTCAGGAAGACTCATCTTCTTGGGCTCAAATATGACCTCAGACACTTACTAGCTGGGTGACCCAGGGCACTGAGAAATTAAGTGACTTACCTAGGGTCACACAACCAGTATATATCAGAGGCAGCACTTGAACTCAAGTCTGTCTGACATTGAGGCCCGCTCTATGTCCACTCTATTCACCATGCTGATTCATAATAACGGTAAAATCAATTTGATGATGATGACAGTGATAATAGCCTAATGGGAATGAACTTGTAATTCACCAAATAACTAATTCACATGTGGATAATGGGGCATTACAGTGTGGTGCTCAGATAGAAGGCAGTGACTCCATTGGATCTCCACAGGGATAGAAATGAGTAGAAAGGGGCTCATTAAGTCCTCCATGCACGGAGAGCCAGATGGTAGCTCCGAGAGGATGACGATTTCCTCCTCCAGACAGTAGCCAAGGCTGCTCTACCCAGTTCTTGCTTGATTGCTCTGGCTCCTTTGCTGGGTCTCCAGTGGTCCACGGTCGCCTTTGCTTCTACTGTGCTTCCCTGGCTGCCACTCTGGATGTTCGGAGCCTCTCTCGCTCACGCGCTCCATTTCTATTTGTAGGGCTTTAGAGATTTGACTTTCCTTCAAAATTAAATTGAAAAACTTCCTCACTGATAACCCAGGCCCTCTGATGGAACTCAGCTCTCTGAGAAGCTAGCAAGAAAGAATGATGAAGAGTTTGGCTGCCATAGGCACTTCCACCCCTGACTTTCCTGGAGGTAGTTGTCTGGCTGTGGGCTGGACAGCTGGCACCCAGAGGGCAGTGGGTGTCACACAGACACGAAGGGGGAGATTTCCCTTGTCAAAGCGAGTCTCTTCACTTCTCAGAGATTCAGTTTCTTCATTTGTAAAATGGGGGTAACAATACGTTTCCCACCTACTTCAGAGAGCGGCTGTGGGGAAAGAAAAAGTATTTTTGTAAACTTTAAAGCCCTACAGAAAATATGGACTGTTAATTATTGTTTCTGTTGCTACGAGGGGAACCTTTCCAAGATTATCCAGCTTAACCCCCTCATTTTAGAAACGGAGGAATTATATTCAACTAACTTTGACATATTTAGTGTCAACTATTTGCCAGGATTGGATGTCACACAGTTCCTGCCCTTGTGCTTACAGTCAGGGATAAGACACATGGAGAACTATAACATATCATATGACACGAGTGGTTAAAATTCATAGGATCATAAATTTAGAGCTAAAAGAGACCTTTGGGATCACCTAGTCTAATTGCCTTTTGTTACAGGGGGAGAAACTGAGACCCAGAGAGGGTGATTTCCCCAGTGTTACAAGGCAGCCTGTGGCAGTCAGGCTTCAAAATCAGGTCCTCTGACTCCACCTCCTGGGCTCTTTCCCCTGCAACACACTCCCTCGATTCAATTGAATTCAAATGAACAAACTTTTTTAAGTACCTTCTGTTTACAAGGCACTTGTTTTGGGTATTGAATGTAAAAGATAAAAAATGAGCAAGTTATTCCCTTCCCAGCATTCTACTGGGAATAAAACATTAAGTGAGTCATGGAAAAATCCAAGAAGATCAGTTTTGCTGGAGGAGTTTAGCTTCAAATCAAATTTTAAAAGAGGAGTGGGTAGGTTTTCCTTCATCTTTATGATAGAGCTGATGAATGTCACATGAAAGCTAGAAGGATTTCAGCTGTTTGGAAATGCTGGAAAGGTGGTGGATCCTGTTTGCTTCCTTATTTCCATCTCAGAAGCATGACTTCCATCTTTTCCAGATTTCTGAGCATGACTCAGGGCAAAAACAGACTGGACTTTAAGTCAGAAGACCTGGGGCTCTCCTACTTGACACTGATATACCTCAGCTGGGGCCAAGTTACTTCCCCAAAGCCTCAGTCCTCTCATCTGTAAAATGGCTATAATGATAACTGACTATCTCACAGGGATATTATAAGGAAAAGGGTTTCATAAATTTTCAGTCCCAAGGGGAGTTAGCATTATTAACATCATCGTCATCATTACCAGCACTATTAGTATCTCCTTTCAGGAAAAATGACTGAGGAGAGCTGAAAGCCATGGTCAAAAATGAGGGGAAGATGAGACTGACAGCTTTTTTTCCTTCTGCTTCTCTCTTTGCCTTCTAGTTCTGATGCCCTTTAGAAAGCCAGGAATAAAATCTGACAAATCAAAAGATCTCAGCTTCT
The DNA here is from genome assembly GCA_028658325.1 of Potorous gilbertii. Taxonomy (NCBI): domain Eukaryota; kingdom Metazoa; phylum Chordata; class Mammalia; order Diprotodontia; family Potoroidae; genus Potorous; species Potorous gilbertii. The sequence goes on from CM053769.1 coordinate 28,565,652, forward strand.
GGGAGGAGACAGATCTGGGAGGAAACAGGGGCAGAAAAGCAGCCCAGAGATGGTCTTTAGGAAAATCAAGTCACCCAGAATTGCCATCTATTCATTTTCTATCTAATTTAAATGGTATTCTAATTGCATAAAACAACTAATTTTGTTCATTAGAGTTCAATTAAATTCATCTGAAATTCAGGATAATGGCATTGTTGTTGTACAGCCATACTAAAGATGAAACATAATCTCTCTTGACTCTTTCCCTTTGACAAAATAAAGTTGAACTGCTAATGAGCTGGAGAGACAAGGCATCTTTTATAAGCCAGCAACAAAGGTTGCCAATGTACAAACATCATTTTTATTGTTTCTATCACCAACCACCATTTCCTTGGTTAGAAAAGTACACAGCTGTGATTACGAGGCCCCTGCCCTATTATGATGCTTTTTATTAGGGAGGGAAAATATCATAGAATAAATAGCCTCATAATCATATCTCGGAAAAGTCATTCATTGGCGGTGGGCAGGTGGTGGCCCCAAAGCTGTACTTGAGGGTCCTCTTTTGTCTAGGCAGACACTTCAATTTCCGGCCACCCTGGCAAGGCCTGGCCTCATGACAGCCTGGCTCTGAAGATCAACCTTGCTTTTTACAACAAGCAGAACCTTTATCTTCCCAGGCAGGCCATGTGGTAGTGGTCCTTGTATATCTGTGCAGTCTAGAGGCTTACTGGATCCACAGGAGTTAAAGGTGGAAGGGACCTTAAAAATTTAACCCAAGCCCCTCATTTCACACAGGAAGAAACTGCAGCCCAGACAGGCAAAATGATATAGTGATACAAGTCATAAGAAACCAAGCAGAATTTCCAATTCAGGTCCTCATTCTATTTGCTCTTGGGAAGGGTGCAACAAACACAAAAACCCTGGAAGCATTGCTAGATGAACTATGGCGTTTCTTCCCAGGTTCCTCCTCCTCTACTAGCAACCCCAGGACTTGGCTCACTAGTACATACTCTGCCATCTCCTCTTTCTTTATGGGGCTCACCAAATCACAACTTGTCTACAGGAGACTCGGTCAAGTCAAAGAACATTTGTTAAGCAGCTAGACGGAGCAGTGACTAGAGTTCTGGACCTGGAGTCCCAGAGACCTGAGTTCAAATCCTGCCTCAGACAGTGCCACAAGTTTGATACTCAAACCATCCCACCACCCCACATGGCAACTAGATGGCACAGGGGATAGAGTGATGGGCCTGGAGTCAGAATGACTCATATTCCTGAGTTCTAGTCTGACCTTAGACCCTCAGCAAGTCACTTAACTCTGTTTGCCTCAGTTTCCTCATCTGTAAAATGAGCAGGAGAAGGAAATGGCAGACCACTCCAGTACCTTTGCCAAGAAAACATCAAATGGAGTCGCAGAGTCAGACACAACTGAAACAACTGAACAAGGATAACAAAAGGGAAATGATGGTGCTGTAGATGGGCTATCAGTGACAGGGAACATGAAACTGTCAAGGGACTGGGGACAGGAAAATAAATAGCCTATTGTGCACAATAAGACTGCATTTCCTCCCCTTTGATGGCCAGTTATGTAATATCTGGCACCACTTTTAAGCCTTATCAGAAACTGCTGCTCTTGAGAGGTGATGGTCCAAGAATCACACAAAGAAAAAGCTGGTGCCTCTCAAATGATCTCACATTCTCTTATGGGCCTTTTTAAGATACCAAAGACGAGACAACCTCTGCCCAGCCTACTAACCACTTTTTGACAGGATCTCTGTTCCCAAACGTAAGTAACCATTGCAATCCATTCAAGTTGTGTGTGGATGAGTTAGTTGCCTATGGCTCAGAGAACCACTTTTGTCAGGACCTGGGAGAATCGGGACAGTTTTCTGAGATTCAGCTCCTATGTCAAGCCTCTTAATTCATGAGGTAATGAGCAAATGCTCACTGAGCGAAAGTCCTCTGTAAGCCTCTGTGCCAGCCACTGCTGGGATGGAAAGAAGTAGAGGTGGGGAAGACAGGGCAGGGATCACAGTGCCAGGCGATAGAGTCTAAGCACCACATGGACAGAAATCAGAATGATGATTCACATTTGTTTGGTCATAGGATTAGAGGTTTAGAGTCAGAATGGATCTTAAAGCACCATGTAATCAGATCATAAAATTACAGAATTTGAGGGCTGGCACTAATCTCCCCTGCCATCTGATTCAACCCATCCAGCAAAAGAACAAGGGATTGTCCAACCCCCTCATTTTACAGATGAAAAAACAGAGGCTCAAAGGGAGATTGATTTGTCCAAGGCAGTTAGTGAATGACAAAGGTAGAATCTGAACCTAGGTCCTCTGACTCCAGGGCCAGCCCATGCACTGTCTACTGTACCATACTGCCTCTCCCATATAATACTTCTTCACAAGGACTTTATGAGCCAAGTAGTTCAAATATGGTTTTTGTCCATTTTATAGATGAGTAAATAGAAGCTCAGAGAGGTTAAAGGACTTGCCTAATGGGAAACAATGTGTTAGAATAGAGGTCCAAAGGTATTCACTTCCCTTGGTAGGTTCCTCTGCCCTCATGATTTCCACTATCAACTCTTTGCAGATGATTTCCAAAACTAGAGCTCTACCACCAACCTTTTTTGAGAGGTTACAATTGCTTGCTAAAATCTCCGCCTGGGTGGAAATTAAAAGAAATTTTTTTACAGTTTTATTCAACTGACGTGGTTGGAAGAGTGACCAAAATCAAAGAACCATATCAGCAAACTATTCCAAGAGGTTTTTTCTAATCAGACAGAAATTGAGATCTTCCTACTGTGAGATGAGGAAGGAATCTTTCAGGAGATAAGCTTTATCATCACATCTCTGGTTCTCTTATCACCGAAAACTCTGACTGCTTGTCCCCCATACGCTCTTCTGTCTTCTCACAGCATTTTATAGCCATGATATGATTTAAAGAGAGGCTAATTCCTTTACAGAAATCTCATGGCATAAGAATAATTTCAATTCTTTCCATGATACAAAGATCCTATAAGGCCTGGACCACCATATTGTGATGGCAGTATGGCTGCGTGTTGTTTCAAGTGACCTTAGGCTTACCTGTCCTTCCTTGATTTTAGTGTTTACCTAAACTATATTGGTCAGAATGGAATTAAAAGATGAAGATGTTGATTTCCAGAAAAATAATATCTGCTGATTCCAAATGTCTTCTATATAGATTTAATATGAAATATCATCAGTCAAGTGAATGAGTTTCTGGGAGTCCAAGGAAGCAAGGTCTAGTATTCATCCCATAGGAGCCTGGTACGCCACCTCTCAACTCTGTGTGTTCAAAATTGAATTCATAATATCCTGAGCTGTGAGGAGTGGCTTTCACTGGTATTACCATTAATGCTTACAACTGCACCAAGATTTCATAAATGATTTTTAGGGGCTTTTTCCCCTTTATTACCAAGAAAGTCTAGGAAGAGGAGGTTGGTATATTCACAAATGCCTAGGAAGTAAAAACAAAAGACTGTCATAAAACTTTAAATCAATGTTGAATTGAATTTGTTCAGAACAGACTCATTTAAATCATAATGCAAGAAGGAACTTGTTAGTCAGAGAACTGAGAGAGCAAAGAGTGTTTGGTGGAATCCAGAACTGAGTCACAAGTCAGTGCCGTTCACTCTATTCCCACAGGAGGCAGGAAGAAAGAAGAGTTCACATCACCAGATTCAGATGAACTCAATCCCAGGACTCTGAACGATTCAGGGAAGGTCTCTAAACCAGGAATCCTGATGGGCTAAGAGTCCTCAGCCTCCTTTGAAAGGTCTGAAACCCATGAGGTTCAGAAATTAGTAAAGGAAAAAGTCTTTAGGCAAGTCTCTCCTGGGCTAGTTCAGGGGATGAACTAGTAAACCAGAGAACTGATGTGGTTCATTAGTGTTTAAGGTTATCCCTTTTAAACTCAACTCCCTCTGATTATCCTGTAGCAGTGGTACTCTCCAGGACAGGGGCATCTGAGTTTACCAAGATCATTCTCTTTCAGAGATTATTTATTTATACAGTTATTTATATAGTAATATGTGCCCTGCCCTCAGGGTCATGGCCCAAGGGACCCAGTCCATCCTTCCTCTGGGTCACGCAGTTATAGCATCAACAGTCATCGCCTGCAGCCCTCTCTGACCTCATGAGCTGATCTTGTAAAGACTGGAGGTCAAATAGGTTTATGGGGCACAGACACCACTCATTTCTAATGTTCTGGCCCTTAGTTCATTTGGAACTAAGTCAGAAATGTTTCTGAGTCACTAAAATTCAGATTGTAAAAACTTAAAATTTGTCTGTTAGAGAGATATAAGGCTATATCATTTTTACAATGGCAATTCTAATCCCCTCTCTCAAAAAATCCTTCCCCTCTTCCCCACTCGTAGACAACAGAAGAGGGGTGGGTGTAGAGTAGCTTATACCATACCTCCATGTTGTGTCCATGTGTCGTAGGGAGTCTTTCCCTACAGGACTTGATGTCTTTCTTCTCTCTCTTCAGCCCTTGAGGTAGGAAAAGACAGATAAATCAGATACATTTTATATATAAACTATACCTTTCCCCTCATTCATTTGGGTCAGGGAACTGAGTCAAGTCAAGAAGCATTTACATACACCTGCTATGTGCCAGGCACAGTACTAAGCGCTACTACACAAAGAAAGGAAAAAGCAGTCTCTACTTTCAGGGTACTCGTAGTCTAATGAAGGAGACAACATGCCAACAACTTTGTACAAACAAGATCAGTTGGAGAAAATTCACAGGAGAGAATGCTGCAGCGTTACAGGGGATCAGGAAAGGCTTCCTGTAGAAGGAGGGATTTTAGCTGGTTCTTGCAGACAGAAATATCCAGGAGGTAGAAATGTTGGAGAAGAGATCCAGGCACGGGGGCAGCCAGAAAACATGAAGAGAGGTAGGAGATTGGGTGCATTGTTAGGCAAACTTCACAGAGGCCAGTGTCACTGAATTGTCAAGTCTGTGGGGGAAGGTATGAAGAGACTGGAGAGGTAAGAGGGTACTAGGTTATGAAGCATTTTAAGTCCCAAACTGAAGACTTTATATGTGGCCCCAGAGGTGGCAGGGAGCTACTGGACTTTATTGGAAGGCAGCACAAAGGTGAGGCCAGCACCAACGTGGGCATCCAAGAGTTCATTGGTCAAAACTGTGCTTTTAAGAAGATAATTTGACAGCTGAGTGGAAGATGAACTGGAGTCAGGGAGAGGCAGGAGAGACCTATTACAAGCTATTGCAGTAGTCCAACCTAAGCTGATGAGGGTTTGCACCAGGATGGCAGCAGTGTGAGAGAAAAGAAGGGGGTATATTTGAAAGATGTTAAAAATAGAATTAACAGGACGGGGCAACAGATTGGATTTCACGTGGGAGGGTGAAGAGTCAGATTACATTTAGCTTGAGAGCCTGGTTGCATGAAGCATGGGTGATGGTGAATGGGTGACAATAGCACACTATGGTACCATCATGACATGCCTAGGAA
>CM053769.1:28571633-28610138 GCA_028658325.1 Potorous gilbertii
ACCGTGATTGCCTTTTCACAAGCTTTGGATCTCTTTCATATGGATGAAGAGAAAGGAAAGAGAATCAATTAACAAATCTTATTAAGCACTCACTGTGTACAAGGCACTGTGCAAAAGACAAAAATTAAATAGCCCCTGCTGTCAAGGAGCTTACATTCTGCCAAATCATTAAAAGTATCTACTTCCATGGTGAAGAGATGTTTGGGGGTTGGTTGGTTTGTTTTAAGACCTTGTCTTCCTATCTCACCTAGCTGGAAGTGCTGGAGCTATTCACAATCTCACTTACAATCGGTAGGAAGTGCTGACATGCTCTGTCCTTTACCTGAACTAGTTTGTCTTTTCTTACGCAGCCTAGCTGCCCCAGTTAGCCAGTTCCTGAGGACTCATCATACTACAGCCAGATAGTGCAGATATCTGATCACCATTAACCCTGTTATAGTTTACAATTTCAGAGCTCATGTGATCCACCACCTTGACCTCCCCAGTAACAAGAATTACAGGTATGTGTTGGCATATCTGACTGAAGAGATTTTTTCTAAAGTTGTTCAGTAGAGCTGGGCTAATAGCATACAGGTTTCATGATCTGGAGTAGGAAAACTTTAATCTAGAATGGTTTTACATTGTAATTAATCATTAGTTAAAATAATATTATTCTGTATTAAAATTCTACTTTGATATTTTATCTCAATATGAAAGTGACTCCAGCCCCTCAAGGGGCTACTTATGCCTTTGAAATACAAGGCCTGTATTTCAGGTCTTACTAGACTTTTGAGTTTGGGTTGAAAGGGCGTCTGTGATCTAGGACCAGTCTACTTAAGGGTGAAATAACTTATCACCCTTAGCATCCCAAGAAGATTGCCCAGTATGATGTGGAGGGCCTACACACCAGTGAAATCATAGATCTTTGTGGTATTAAAGCAAGAAGAATACCTAAAAGATAGTTTTCCTAGCATGGAGAATCTCTCCCTGATATGCTCCATGAGATTAGCATTCTCAAAGTAGCAAGGGAGAACAAGTGATCAAGTGCTCACTGCTGAAGACTAAGAGAATATATGATGAAATATATACGCATGACTTAGAAAAATGTGTCTGGTATAGCTCGGCAAATGTATCCTCAGTATGTCTCCTACATACAGAGGGGACCATGTCTCCTGAAGGAATGAAATTCAAAGTGTCTTATTAGGCTAATAAAAGTATCCCCACTCTGCCCTTCACCTCCTCCCTGAGCCGGGAAAGTGAGCTATAAATCCTTTCCTATTGGTTCCTGAGTTGGTTAGGTAAAAATCAAGAGGCTTCTGGTTGCAGCTAGGCATATAAACTTTTTGACATAAGATGTTAATAAGTCTGGAATGATTTAAATATTATGCCTTTTTCAGAACAAATGTTCTGAATTAGAAATCTTCTCTGAAACAGCATGAAGATACTGGATGACAGATGCCAAACCAATTACCCAATTTCCTCCATTCCTCCCTCCACAATAAGTCTAATCTTACAAAGGAAAAAAAAAAGACAAGCCAATGCAATAACAGATACAAGTAGATACAAATGTCTTCAAAATTATGAAATCTTTGCATTTGTATATTTTAAAAATCAATGACTTGGAGTTAGTTCATGTCAGTGCTTCAACTTAGCAGTATCTGTTCCAAACTGATGTTCCTCTTTGGAAGACACTCGTGTGGACCTCAGAGTTACAGTGTAACTGTTGTATCCAATCTGCATCATTTCTCCTCCCCAGCACGTGCTTTATCAAAGCTGCTATCCATTAGATATTTACTGCATCTGAATGTATCTGCTTAGGATCTCGATAAAGCATATGGTAATTTAGTTCTACTTTTATTAAGTTACTTTTCTTTAAATTCCATGAAACTATGATTGATTCATTAATCTCTATCCTGACTTTGAAAAACCATGGCAACCACACAATCTAAATCAACTTGGTATATTACTGTATGCATACTTACAATGCTATAACTTTTAAAAAATCACTATGAAGTATTGTATTAGGTGCTAGGGAATATACAAAGCTGGGATAAGACACTGTTCTTACTCTCAAAGAGTTGAAAATCTAGTAGTGAAAGAGACAAGCCCACATATACAGCTCTAACACACACTGCTATATGGGAGCTATACTATAAAGTTATAAAACAAAGGGCTAACTGAAGTCTGAGGATGAGGAGCCTTACTGATCTAAGGGATAAGAGAAGATTTTATGAGGAATGTGGTATTTACTGAATTAGGAACTTCATCATCTCCTGAGTACAAGCATATTGTACTCCCTTTAGTTATTATAACATATTTTGATTCGTTTTTTGATATTAAAAACACTGCTGCTATAAACATATCTTTATACATAAGCATATATATGTGTGTGCATACATACACACACACATATATGTGTGCTACTAATTACTTCCTTGTAATGGGTGATTACTTCCATATGTAGTTTGAGAAGTGAAATTTAAGTTAAAAAAAAAAACTTTTCTTGCAAAATTCTAAATTGTTTTCCAGAACAGAAGAATCCAAGTCACTGATTCAACAACACTTACTTGATGAACCTAGCCTTAATCTTTCAACAACTTTAACATTTTCCCATCTTTAAACAGATTTAATGGACATGAAGTAATACCTTAGAATATTTTAACTTTAATTTCTGACTACAGCAATTTTAAACATTTTCAAGTGGTTATCAGCAATCTCTTCTTTTGAAAACTGTTCATATCCTTTGACTATACTTGTCTATTAGGGAATGGTTAATAGATTCAAATTTGTGTGAACTTCCCATAAATTTTATGTATCTGACTTTTATCAAATCTGTAAGTGAAATGTTTTTTTTCCAAAACTTCATTTTTTGAACTAATTCTTGCTATATTTATTTCCAACAAAAGCATTTTAATATCACATAGCTGAGATGATATTTTTATGACGTCTGGCTACAGATTTTTTCCATAACCATAACTATAAAAGTTATAGTGTTCCATTCTTCTCTAATTTTGTTATGTGATGATATTCTATATTTAGGATCATAGAGTCACAGGTTTAGAGCTAGTAGGGACCCTGAAAGGCATCTAATTCAATCATATAGTTATTAAGTGTCTCAGACAGGATCTGAACTTGTTAAATTGATTTTTCTGTAACAACTGTCAAAGTCATATCTGCTTAATAAATTAACTCTGGTTTATAATCAAAGGAGACAACATTAATGGGGCTTGTGAGCTTTAGTACTAGAAACATCAGTCCCCTCAATGTTACCACTAGAACCCTGAGAAGGAGCAGTCACCTGCCTTCTAGGAACAGAGACCACCAATGCTTTTAGGTAGTTAGTCCTGTAGGGATTACTCCACTAATAAAATAAAATTTGTTAATCCATTTAGACAATGTAAATTTTTTTTCTTTCAAAGTGCATTTATGTTGCTTGCTCAGTTTCCTCTTCTGAGGTTGGGTAGTTTAGATTCTCTATTTCCTATTTTGTCAATTTGGGGTAACTGTACTTTTTCAACTGTTCATTTCATTTTCAGATTTCTTGGCATACAATTGGGTATAACAGAGTCTGATAATTTACTTCCTTATTCCTCAGCAATTTTCCCTTCTCTTTTTAGATCTCAGTAATTTACTTTTTTCTGTTTCTTTTTAATTAACTTAGCTAATTGTCAATTTCATTTTTTCTTTTTAGAAAACCAACTTTTTGTTTTACTGGTTCAGTAGTCCTTTTGGTTTCAATTGTCTTAAACTTTTCTTTAATTTTCAAAATATCTTAACTTTGTGCTTATTTATGAACATGTTGATTTTTCCAGTTTTTTAGCTGGATGTTTTCTATTCATTGGTTTTCTCTTTCTCACTTCTGTTAATAAAAGTATGGAAAGACATATATTTCATGATTTATTATAGTATTTTTTTGCTTTTCTTAGCTATTTAACAAATATAAAACTGTACCATAATTTTTATCAGATCCCTGCCTCTAGTGTCACTGAGGAAGTATTTGAGTGTTATTTCCCTAACCTCATATATTTCCCATAAGCCATGTTGCTTTTATTGTACAATCTTGAATAGCACAATGATTTTTAGGGAAACATATTTTGTGTTTGAAAAACTGACTGTACTTAGAAACTTATTTGAAGCATATATACATGTTTCATTATCTATGGTGCCTTTAAGCATAATGTTGATTGAACATAATTCTTTTTAATATTGATTTAAGATCATGATTTGCATTCCTGTCTTTTTGATTTAAATGAAGCATAATAGATTCAACTTCAAATTCTCAAATTTACTCTTTCAGTTTTAAGGTATGTATTAAATATAGCAAACTGTTGGATTTTGTTTTAAAATGTATTCTTCCACTCTATGTTTCATGGATAAATTTATACCATTCACATTCATCATGATTATGTTTTCTCCTCCAACAAATCCTGTTATTATATAATCACTGCCCTTTGAAAAAAATAGGAAGAAATTAGCTCCAAGGATTTGCTATTTGCATTCAACTTCAGCTGCAGGCTCTCTAGGTCACCATATTTTTACAAATGTGTACGAAGAGGCACAGAGAGGTCATGTGACTTGTAAATTTCCATAACTAGTATGACTTTGAACAATCTGATCCCACTCTCCTCCTTTCCTCTTATCTTCCTAACTGGCCTCACCACTCAACGGAACCTGCCCTTTCCCAAGCTACCAATAATTTCTTAATTGCCAAATCTGATGGTCTTAACCTTAATTCTTCTTGACTCGTCTGCTGCATTTGAGCTGCTAGCCTGAGCAAGAGTAATCAGATGAGAAGGAGAACAAGGAGAAAGTAGTCTTTCCTCTGGATATTTGATGACACTGTTTTCTCCTGGTTCTCCTCTTCCCCATCTGACTGCTCCTTCTTAGTCTCCTTTACTCAATCATCATTCATTACCATTCCCCCTAACTTCGGAGGTTTTCTAAGACTCTGTCCTAAGGCCTCCTTGGTTACTTCATCAGCTCCCATGGGTTGTATAACTCCTCGAACCTATTTTTCCAGCCCAAGAGCTTCACATCATCAATTTTAAACTCAGTGTACTGGAGACATCTTCAACTCAACTTGTCTAAAACTGAATTCCTTAGTTTTTATCCCTTTTTATCCCAAATTTATCCCTTTTCTAACTGTGCACATTTCTTTCAAAATCATCACCATCCTTTCAAGGTCTCAGGTTTCTAATCTCAGATCACTTTGGATTCCTTGCCCTTCCTCCATCCAATTAGTTTCCAAATCTTGCCAATGTGACTACTGCTATCCACTCACACAGCTACTACTTTGGCTTGGGCATTCAAGATCTTTTCCCTAGATTACTGCAGTCTCCTATCTACCCTTCTTATTTTGTCCATTTTATATATGCTGTCAAAGTGATTTTCCTTAAGCACAGAGCTGACTATGTGACTCCCCTACTCACTCAACTCCAGTGGTTTCCTCTTGCCCTTAGAATAAAATATAAACTTTTCTGCTTAGTTTTTAAATCCCCATACCTCCTGGTCTCAGACTATCTTTCTAGGCTCACTGGACATTATCCCCTTTTCCTCTACTCTGCAATCCAGTCAAAGTGGCCTGCTCTTTTTTCCTCACTCTGGACACTCCATCCCCTGGCTCCTTTTCTTTGTAATAGTCATTTACCACCCCTGGAATGCATTCCCTCCTTACTTAGACCTCATAATTTCTCTTCCTTTAAGATGCATCTTTTGTATGAAGCCTTTCCTAATCTCCCCAATTACAACTTCCATACTAATATCTAAATTTACCTTTTATTCAATTACTTTGTATATATCTGTATTTATCTATTTTATAGTTTGTGTATTTTTTGCTCAAAATGCAAGCTCATTACGCTCATAGAGTGTAGGAACTGTTTGAATCCCTAGTGCCAAGCACAGTGCCTGCTATGTAACAGGTGCTTCATCCATTTTGTTATCAGACTTCAGTTTAGGGCTTTTTCTCTCTGACATCCTCCACCTCTATCTTTGTGTCTGAGTGACATCTGAAGAAAACTCACAATAAGCAGTGCGAAGTTTCTCCCTTCTCTTCTCAAACACTTTCTTTTGGACACCCAAATTAAGGACATGTCCAGCTTTTTCTCACTGACCCTCAGACTCGGTGTAATTTCCAAGGGGCAACGGTTTTTTATGACTAAAGAATCATCAGTCTCATCCTTTCTCGCTATTTTATCTCTTTTGCTTTCTTTGTCTTTCACAGCTTGTGCCAAGCTCTAATGTTCTCAAAAGGAAAGTTTAGAAGTCATTAAATCTTTTGAAGTCAATTTTCCTTTCTTGGAGGATTATGCTTTAATTTTTAGGATTAATTAATCTTTAGTTTAAGCCATTTTTTTCTTGTTGGTAATTAGTAGTCCTAGATGATTCTTAGTGGAATTCTATTGTAAATAATTTGCCTTTTTCTGGGCCACTTGCAATATTTTCTCTTTACTCTAGCATGGCCATTTTATTTGTCAGTATCTTAGTAACTTTTGTCATCTACAACTACTTTTATGACTTCTCAGTCTGCCTATTAAACATTTAGCAGTTTTTCTTTTTCTTCATTTAAGCAAAATTATTACTTATCTCCACCCACACCCAATTCCAATGCTTTTTTTCCAAAGTCATTCTCAGAATACTTATAAGAATCTGCCCTGAACAGGCTATTTACCCTGATATAACATCCCCCTTCCAAAGTCACTTAACGTGTGTCATCTTTATGTTAATTATGAGAAACTGCCTAGCACAGGCTTCCTAAGCGGATAATAGTCTTTTGTGTCTGAGGTTACAATAATGAATGGAAAACATTTATTGTGTATTTAGTGGGGATACAAATACAAAAATGAATAGTCCCTAGCCTCAGGGAGACCACATTCTAATGGGGGAGACAACCCACACAGGGGAGTGATGGCCAGGGTGAAAGTTACAAAGATAATGAACAGAATAACAGGGCGGCATGATGTCATTCCCTTTCAAGGAGCAGTGGTAATGTTGAACTGATTATAGTTGAGGTGGAAAGCTGGGATAAAGGAAAGCATGGGAGAAGATTCCTGGGAGTAGCATAAAAAATGGGTCATGTGAATATAAAGATTCCTGGTGCCCAGGGGTATAGACCTGAGTGTCTAAGTTTTTCCAGATAGAGTCCAGTTTATGGTGATCTGGTTTGGTGGAAAGGGCAATGATTACTAGCAATTGTGGCAATAGCAGGGTGGTAAATGGCTTGGACAAAGATTAGGCTCCCAGGGCTCTAGGGGAGTGTACTGCCAATGAGACACCCAGAGCAGCTGCTGTGAATATGCACAGGTACTATACATATGATGGGTATGGCATTGGCATTATGGGGTGACTGGCTTGAATTCTCCTAACCATTGTTTCTGGTTATTCACTTTAGAACTTATTGTGGGTGCTGAATGTGTGCCAAGGATGAGTAGCCAAAAATATAAATTATAAATTCTGTCCACTGTTTCCAAAATTCTCAAAGCCAATGAGACTGAGAAGCAGCATTGAAGACAAGTGTTTTTTAAGAATAAGCCAGTTTCAAATTCCATTGAATATTCATCCTGTGCATGTAAAGACGGTCCCGGCAGGATATACTTTCCTTCTATTCAGTCTCCCTGATCTGTCTGACTAAAACATATCCTGCAATAAACCTCAAAGAATTACACATGAATTGTGCATTGGGTTTTGCTTTCACTTTTTAGTGGCACGATAGTAATGTTTATAATATAACTGTGCATTTAGAGAGTATTTTCATTAGATGTTGGAAATAGAGAGACTGGACTCCAACCCAAAGAATAAATCTCTCAAACATAAAACATATTGGGAATTATGGCATCTGGAAACCCTATTTCTGGATGACTTTAATATGGGGTTCATTTCAGTTGATGACCCAAGGATTCAATTGATCTACATTTTGCCTACTGGTTTCACTACCTTTAGGTATTTAAATAAATTATTCCCTGAAATATAAGCCCTTCCTATGCCTTTTGGTTTCCTCATTTTGTTTTCTAGAAGGCAGTGGGGTTCTTTGAACCTTGTTTTCCAGGTCAATTTTTGTTACTACAGATATCTCATCTGTTCTTAAAATTCTACTTCAACCTTCCTCTACCACAGATTGTGTCACTGAATTCTTCAACTCTTCTCCTCCATCATATTTCTCAGGGTGTTCACTGCTTTGCTGAGGTTTCGGATTTTTTCCTTCTATACCACCAATTTTCCTTTCAAAGCTTGTCTATGTAGAGTTCCCATTTCTTTTTATATCCAAATATTAGTAGATAACTCCATTCATGAAAGTTCTCTTGTAACAAGCAAAGTAAAACAGTTTTTAAAAAAACTGACAATAGAGTTACCTCATCTGAGAGTGTAAAAATTTCACATGTTTTAATATGTATGGTAAAGCAAAACAAATGGGGCACACTCTCACTATATATGTGTGTGTGTGTGTGTGTGTGTGTGTGTATATATATACACATTTATATAATATGTATATGTACATGTGTATGTATATATGTAAATATATACACACATAGAATAAAATATAATACATAACATATATTATATATAACATAATTGTAATATAATAAATATAATAAAATCTTATACCTTAAATCTATCACCTCTTTGTAACAGATAGCCATTGTTTTGATCATGGGTTTTACAGTTTTTGAAGTTATTTGTTTTTAGAGACGTATCAACTTTACTTCTGGTTCTGCTCATCTCCTTTCATGTTCAAAAGTTGTTGTTTTTATAATACTGATGTTTTAGTATAAACTGTTCTGGTTTTCCCTACTTTATTCTCCATCAGTTCATATAAGCTTTACCATGTTCTTTCTTGGATAGGGACTCTACTTCCTCATTTCTTACAGCATAAGAGTGCTCCATATCCATGTCTGCCATCTTACTCAGTCGCTCCTCAACTGATTAGGCATCTTCTTGGTTTCCAATTATTTACCACCATGAAAGTGCTGTTGTAAACATGTATTTTTAACACAAAGGACCTTTCCTTCTTTTTTGATCTCTTTTGTGCATATACCTAACAGTTACATAACTGAATCAAAGCGCATGAAGTATTTAGTAATTTTTTGTGTATAGTTCCAAATTGCTTTCCCGAATGACAGTACCCACAGGTCCAAACAGTGCTTATGACAGAATGTATAAAATATTTAGGAGTTAACCTTCCAAGATACATACAAGATTTATGTAAATACAACTACAAACAACTGTTTACAGAGTTACAGACCTGAATAATTAGGAAAATATTAATTGTTCATGGGTGGAATGATCCAATATAATAATGACAATATTCTTTAATTAATTTGCTCATAAATGCCATGATAACTAAATTACCAAAGGTTTACTTTATAGAAATAGGAAAAAAAAGTAAAATTCAATGGAGGGGGAAAGGTAAAGAATTAGTAAGGTAAAGGTAAAGAAATAATAAAAGGAAGTGAGAACAAAACAGGCCTAGCAGTGACAGATCTCAAACTATACCAAAAAGCAGTAACTATTAAAAACAATTTGGTACTGTTTAAAAAACTGATCATTGGAACAGTTTAGGTACATAACATACAGAAAAAAGGTATCTAATACTGTAGTATTAACTTAAACACAAAGACCCAAAACAACTGGGATAGGGACTTACTATTCAACCAAAACTTCTCAGAAAATTATACAAGTCATGGAAAAAAATTACCTATCAAATCTATGGATAGGAGAAAATTTCATGAAGGAAAAATAAGTACTTATTTCGATCCTAACAAATAGATGTGTATGTATATATATGTATATATATGTAATATCTTATGTTATATGCAATAATACAGCATAAAAATATATTAGATAACAAGTTAATATATTATAATACATTTATATATTATATTATATAATATATAATTTTATTATATATTACATATTACATTTGTATTATAATACAATAGAATACATTTTAAAATATGTAAACAACATAGACATGTACGCAAACACAGAATAGAGATCATAAAGGGAAAATGGATAATTTTGATTATCCATGAAAATGGATTAATTTTGATTTGATTACATAAAATTAAAAAGGGTTTATGCAAACAAATCTTATTAGATCTCATTGGCTAAAAAAAAAATTAACTGGAAAAAAAATCTTTGCAGCAAGCTTCTCTGATAAAGGTCTAATTTCCAAGATATAGAAAGCACTGATTCAAACTTATTAGAAAAAGAGTCATTCCCTGATGGATTCATGATGTAGGAAATAAAGACATAGTTCTCAAGGGAAGAAACCTAGACTATATTCATATGGAAAAAATGCTTCGCATCACCACTAATTAATGAAATGCAAATCAAAACAATTTTGAGATTACTTCTCAAAGAATGCCAAAAATGACCAAAAAAGAGGAATAATCATAAATGTTGGACAGTCTGTGGGGAAATCAGCACAAAAACTTCCATTTTGTTCTTTATCTCTGTACTTCTTTTATGATACCTTTCAACCATTCTCAGCAGGTAAATAGTACAGTGAAAAATTTCCAGAGCTGGAGTCAGGAAGATTTGAGTTGGGTACCTCAGATACTTACTAGCTCCTGGGCAAGTCATTTAAGCTCTCTCAGTCTCAGTTTCCTCATCTGTAAAATGAGGATGAGAACATCTACTTCTAAGGCTGTTGTAAGGATCAAATAATATATGTAAAATACTATATAGATGTTAATTATTTATCACTAATAAATTTTTTTCTGGGACTTTAGTTTTAGTTGCAGAATTACTACCTTCTAGCAATTTTGCATTTCATACTACAAGGTCTGTGACATCTCTGCACTGAACAAGTCTCTCAGCACCATTTTTCCAACACCATGTGTAGTCTCTGTGTCACATTTTGGTAATTTTCAAATATTTAAAACTTTTATTTCATTTCATTATTATTCTATCTGTTGTGGTGTTCTGTGATCAATGATCTCCAACACTACTGTTGTTATTGCTTTGGGACACCACAAACCACACTCATATAACATAGTGAACTCAATCAATAACTGTTTCCTGTGCTTGAGTGTTCTATGGACCAACTTTTCTCCACTGCTCTCCCTTTCCTAGAGTCTCCCTCTTCCTTGAGAAAAAAACGATGTTGAAATTAGACCAATTAATAACTCTATATTGGCCTTTAAGTGTTCAAGTGAATTCATGTGGCGAACTTCCTTGTTTTATTTTATGAAATTGCCAAGCCACTCCAACCTTCAGCAACCACCAACCTGATCAGTCAAGCAGCAAGACCCTCCACCAGCAAAACGATGAAGACTCACTGAAGACTCAGAAGATTTTCAACATTTTTAGCAATAAAAAATTTTTAAATAAAGGTATGTAGTACCTTTTTAGACTTAATACTACTGCATGCTTAACAAGACTACAGGAAAGTGTAAACATAACTTTTATATACACTGGGGGAACCAATATTTTCATGTGACTCTCTTTATTCCAATGTTTACTTTATTGTAGTGATCTGGAATCAAATTGTGACATCTCTGAGGTTGCTTACGTATCATCATTTTATTAGAAACTTTGCTTTGTTTTGCCTATCTAGCTTTCCTACTAGCCTCTGCTA
Source organism: Potorous gilbertii (assembly GCA_028658325.1). Lineage (NCBI taxonomy): Eukaryota > Metazoa > Chordata > Mammalia > Diprotodontia > Potoroidae > Potorous > Potorous gilbertii. The sequence goes on from CM053769.1 coordinate 28,583,188, forward strand.
TTTTCTTCTAAGGGGATTTCCTTTGGGACATTATTTTCTTTTCTCTCTTTCAGCAGCTGTTCCACCTATGAGGTGCTATTTCTAAAAGATGAAGGGGATCTGGACTCCAACAACACAGTGTCTGTGGATGTCTCATTCCCTTACTCTCCTTCTTTCTCTCTGCTATCTTCTGAGAAACCTCCTACAATTTCTTCAAGTCTATTGGAACTGTACATGAAGCATCAATTGGGGGTACAGAAAACTTTGAGGGATGTAAGCTTATCCTGGTTTTCTGCCTCCCCCCTATTCTCTGAGGGTGAAATCTGCTCTGCCTTACTATAACTATAACTCTGGCTGTCTCTATAAAGTCTCAGGACCCCTCTTCTATCCATCTGATGCCTGCTGGGAGAACTCAGAATCAGTAGATGTTTGCACACATACTGTTGAGGTCTGGAAAAAATTCAAAGTCATTAAAAGTAACTATAAGAAACCTACGTAAAATAGGTTACTAGTCAAGAACATTGAACTTAACTTTGTTAAAGGGAACTTCCTTCCCTTTTCTCCTTATGTTGCATGGTTTTTTCTTTTTACGATCTTGTCTCATCTTTTTTAAAAACAGGAATCTGTATCATGGGTTATATTTGACTTTTGTGTTGGTATTGTATATTCATCTTGCTTGAGCAAGATCTCTTAGTCACACACCTATGAATAATGTATATGGTTTCTTTTTCGTAATAGGTTAAAAATGAACGTGCTGAGGCAGGAAGAAGTTAGGGATCTAGTTAATGTGCTACAGTGGGAAGAGCAGTGGATTTGGAGTAAAAAGAACCCAGATTCGAATCCTACCTTGGCCACCTGCCACCTTCAGTAAGTCACAACCTCTAAAGGCCTTATTTTTCTCATTTTGAAAATGAGGGAATTGGACAAGGTGACCTCTAAGTCTAAATTCCATGATGAAATACAGAACTTGAGGGAGGCAGAATGCAAAGGAATGAGGAAAAACTGTGTTCAGTCTTTACCGAGGAAAGAGCAATGATCAAGTAGTACATTAAATGATTTTTTCCTGAGTTGAGAAAAGGACACAAAGTCAGAGGGGATTGTGTGGGAAAATTCACAAGGTTTTAAAGGAGGCAAAGGTAGTAGAAAACACAAAAGTAGACATAGTCTTGATCAAAAAAATTTTGTGTTCAGGGCACAAAAATTTTCTTCTTGTTGAGGATATGAAATTTATGTGCATTGGTTGATGGGGATGTCCAGAAAAAGAATTAAGTACACAACCTTCATCAAAATAAAAATGCTTATAAGCCTCAAGCATGACCATTTCATAGGGAGCACAAGGGGAAAGGCTGCTATTCTGATTGGATTCTTGATTTATTTCTGCAGGAAAATTTATTGATAAGCACACCCTCTAACTGATTGTGTGTCCTAGAAAATATTTCCTGTCAGAAAAGTCTAAGCGCCTATGGATGTTAAGAATGTCATTTCTGATCAGAAAAGACAGTCGTTATGCAAGAGGTGCTATCAGATTAAAGGGATGGCTATGGTATTTTGAAGATTAGTGTGCAGGCTCTGCTTCTTAAAGGTAGAGTTTTCTTTAGTGCATGCTAAGCAGAGGTGAGCTAACCACAGTACTGAAATTACTTTTTTAAGAGATTACTTTTTTTAAAAGGAGTTTTCTTGAGGACATCAACAAATTGTAACCAAGAACATTTCTACTGGAAATCTGTGGTTAAAAGAACAAAAGTTTTAGGAAATGAGGAGGCAGAATAGCGAAGCAGAAAATGCCAAAGGCTCGAGTTTAAGCTCTGATTCTAATTATGAACAAAGCCAAAGGCCTCCGACTTCCCAGGTGGTTATGAGGAAAGTGCTTCAAAGCCTTTAGAAATATAAGCTACTGGTAATTCATCATCAAATCATAAACATTATCAGGATTGATTTACCTGCACTGACAATATACACTAAAAGAAATATGGATTACAAAAGAAAAAATGTGGGTCATGAGCAACATCTTCTGCCTTTTCTGGTTTTCATGAAATTCCATGTCTGTGGCTAATTTTGAAGATGTGTTATAGGTCAATGAAACTTTGGTGGTGGAAGGAGTACAGTAGCCTCCTGGATCTACTAAAAGAAGAAGCCCTAGGGAGACTTTAAAACAAAAACAAAACCCTGACAGGGAAGCTAAGTCACCCAGTCACAGTATAAGACCAGGAGTAAGGACCCCAAAACCCTTTTGAATATCCACTAGCCTCCAAATCCTCAGGAGTTTGATCAATCAATGAATCAATACTAGTCTCCAGGTCCAGACTACCAGCACCTTCCCTTGTCCTGCTAGACCCAGATAAGAACACTACACAAAACTACTAGACTGAACTAGTTTGGGAGAGGGAAGGGACTGACCTATTTACATTGTTCTCTCTGTATATTCTCTGAAAATATATATTTCTGATTTTTGTTTTATTTTAGACTTGTTTTACTATCTTGTGAGCTCCATGTTTCATTGTATGGAACTTTGGTATCCCCTGAAGTGGCTTTAGGACATAGACTAAGGGGCATAAAAGTTTCTCTATTTTAAAGTCTGATAATTTATCTCAAACTTCACTATTTTTAAACTTCAAGATCTATTTGATAGGTGCTCAGCAAATGCTGCTTCCTGAAGGACTAAGAAAGTCTCTTGGTCCTATCGCTTTCTTTAATAGAAAACCACAACAACAATCTTTCCTTTGTTTTAAAACCTCGAAGTTTAAGGAACTGGGGTTCTTTTACCAAAGCCTTTAAAAGGCTGTGCTGACACTGCAAAGAAAACAGTACGCAGAGAGTGAGGAGCCTTCAAGGCCTTCCCAGCATCTCCTTCCAGTTTGCTGAAATGTGAGATACAACCAACAGCTAGACAAACCAACATTGTCTACACAACTGTTCATAAGAACCAGTGGTTCCACTGTGTTTAACTCCACCTACATCTTGTCCATGCAGCCTCCCCTTCCTCCTCCCAGGAAAAGTTCATTCATCATGGACCTTGCTTCAGTTTTGTGACTCCCAATTCTTCTGGACCTTCAACTGCCCCTGCCTCTCTGATTGGAGGGAAGAGCAAAAAAATTCCTCCCAAAGCTTCCCTTTATAAAAGGCTTAGAAGCTCCAGACACCTCTCCCTCTCCTACTAGCTGTTCTGCTTGATTTCAACTTGACCAACATCATGCGCAACGTGGCTCCCCCTTTTCAGCTCCCTACTCTGTACTGCCCTTCCTCTCTTAGATTATAAACTCCTTGAGGGGAAGGAACTACCTTTTTCTTGTTTCCCCAGAGCCTGGAACATAGGAGGTGCTTAATAAAAGTTTACTGTACTGTAAATGAGGACATAATTTTATGTTTCTCTTTCTTAATGATTATTAATTCTTGAGAACTTCTAGTTAAAATCAAAGACTTTTCATTTTCAAGTTTGGACATTTCTTTTCGCTCTACTTCCTGTGGAATTAAGTCCTTTTGGGCGTCACACAGAAAGAACATAACGTCACAACCCCTCATTCTTTGAATAGACAGAAAATTCACACATTTCAACAAAACCACAGGCTATTTGATCAGATATATATCATTTTAAAAAATAAAGTTTTCCTGGAAGAAATGCATTTTTAAAGGATAGATTTCTAAAATAATGCCATTGAATAAAAGGTTACAGATGAAATTTTTCCTTTATCCTTACAGGCAAAGCAGTGAATGAATTTGGAGTTTTACAAGTTTGACGGGTAAAGATGCCCTGCTTCTCATGCTATATATAAAAAAAAAGGGAACCACACACAATTTTACCTTTGAGGGGTCAGAGTAACAATTCTAACCATCAAATTGTGAGCTGTATTTGATTAGGAGTTTAGTGTGGAATGTAAAAAGTAGTACGATATATCTTTCCCTTTAAAGAAGACTGATTGGGAAGTCAGTGGAGATGGATTTAAACTATCCAGGTGACTTGGGGGAAGTTTCCTAGTATTTCTCGGCCTATATTCCCTGATCCATAAAATGAAGCAGTTAAAACATGATCTCTAAGGTCCCTTCCAGCTCTTGGTACTAAAGTACCTCACACATAAAAACAGGACACAACTACTGAAGAAATACTGTCTGACTTGACCACAGTGACAATTTTAGACCTCCTTCAAAATAAGAAGGGCAGCTGATGAACAGTCCTAAATGCTAGTTATTTATGCGAAGTCCCGGAGTAGAGAATTCCATAGTAGCGCCTCTGCTTTTAAAACAGGGGTGAAAGAGGAGACAGTGGGGGAAGAGCTCTGAATGACTGGAAAAGTGGGAGCTACTCCCACCTACGCCAGGTGCTCTAGCCAGTTTACCATAATGTTGGCATTTTTTAATCCTCAAGATATCTTTGGAAAATACTTAGCTAGGTAGAAAATACTGTTAATGTAAGCAAAGAATAAAAACTAGGACATTTAATTTGATTAATTATATAATTATGTCACTCGACATGAGCCATGTAGGAGCCTACCTGCTATGGAAGCTCTAGCTACATATAGTCTGATCTAAAGGAACTCAGCAGACCTACTATTCTGGAAAAAACTTTGAAGACACCATAAAACTTGTCTGCCACATTTAATTGCATGAGTAACTGAAGCACCAATGGCAGGAGCATCTTGGAATATTTGATATGATAAAGGGAAAATCTCCATCCTCCTTTACCCACCTATATAATCATGTTACTAGTAAAATTTAAAATATAAACAGGCATGCAAAAAGCAAAGATAGGAAAACCATGAGGATGGGAAAGGTGGCTTTGGGACTTGCCCACTAAGGACACTAATAAGAAAATGCTAGATTATAAGTCAAGTAATCAAATCTTGCTGTTTCTTAAATAATTTCTATAAGATAATACAGAACTGTAGGAAGTTGTCTAGTGTTTCCCCATTTTTATGTTTCCTCATAAAAATGACTGTTTTAGGGAGTTAAAATATTTTAATTATTTAAAATCAATATGTGCTATGTTTTATTTATAAAACTTATGCACAAAAGTCACTGAGTTAATGCTATCAATGAGCTGATTCATCTAAATTTCGGTCACAGAAATGGAAGCTTAATTACCTACCCAAGGCCAGACAAAAATTGTACACCAAGAAAACCTGAAACTCCTGAAGAAATTCTACAGCAAATGAAATTGAACACTCCGAAAAATGTCAGAAAAAGTGAATTTTCTACATGCTTGTTCACATACATGTGTCATCCGTTTTTATAGATTTTGTTTTAATAGACAAAAAATATAATGAAGTGGGAAGTTTGCAACAACTTCTCTACATGACTTACAGGTCATATGGCTTAACAAAATGGAGGACAAGACATTTTCATCAAAAATCCTCATCTCTCAAATTAAACAATTTCAGCTGTTTCCACAATTTCTCAAATGACGTTAAAAACACAATGAATTAGCAACCCCTGTAAGAGCTCACTCAGCACTCCCTCCCTCACCAACCACCACACTCTAGCAGGACTACACACACTGACCCAAAGGCTTGCCACAGAATTTAACTCTACCTCTGGACCCCACCAGCCTTATACTATAGAAAATCAAAAGATAACGACCGCTCAGTCTGGGAATGCACTGTGGCACTACTCATTGCTAAAACAGAAATCAGCTGAAAAAATGAAGATAAAGAAATGAAGAAAACTGGGGAAAGATGCCAGTCACATGTGCAGCATATGTCACTAAACATGAGGGATTCTATCCCCTCAGAAGTCAGTTGGGGAGAAACCAAGGCTGGAAAAGTGATTTACCCAGCACAGGAGAAGGTTGGCATGGCCTCCAGATACAGTCCCTTGGGCAACCATTAAAAGTTAGAAAGTGAACAACAGGAAACTACGAAAGAAAAAAATAAAAACACAATCACATACCTTGAGCAGAAGCAGACAAACCTAAAAGAAGGGAATATGGCCTTCCAAAAGAACTAAGTGAGTCCAACCATCTATGAATCAATATTGCAAGACAAAGGAAAATGAATACCTAATGAAGCAAAGGACCCTGGGAAATTCCAAGGAGAGCATGGAATCGTACCAGGATGTTCCCAAATGGTTTAAAAGAGAAGAACTGTGAAAGCAGAATTTATGGTTTGCACAGCAGAAATCATTTGCAGAATGGAAAAATGTGGATCCATGGTGGTAGAAGCAAGAGAGAAAATAACCAACTGGTAATGCAAATATAGAGAAATGAAGGGCAAACTGAAGGAGAGAAGCAAAAAGCAATAATTTTAAAGGAAAACATATCCATAAAAGCAAATCACTGATCTTGAAGACAGGACACATAAAGATAAATTTCAGGATTACATTTCAGAGCACACACACACACTTGAACACCATAATACTAGAAATAATACAAGAAAACATCACAGAACATCTGAAAACAGAACAAGTGCCAATCTAAAGAATCCATAACTTACTGCTAACAAAATAAATACAACAACCTTTGCTACGAAGTCCAAAGTACAGTAGTTAAATTTAATAATTCCAATGACAAATAACAAATTCTTCAAGTGACAAGGAAAAAGACCTTCAAACATAAAGCAAAGGAGATCTGAATAACATAAGACTACCCTTTACCCACCCCAAAGCCAGCAAGAAGCAAGGACATAATGTATGCAAAGGAGTTTAAGATGCAACACAGGATGACAAAAGTGAGAGCAGAAGTCAAACAGAAGAAGTGATGGTGGAGAAAAGGTCCGGAAACATCACAGACCACGCCTACTTGTGAACCAAGATTGGGGAAGATTAAATCGCAGAATGGGAAGGCCTTAAAGGCGAGAGGGGAAGAAGGAGAGAGGGAATATACGATAGGTTCTAAGCTGGTTAAAGATTAACAATGAAGGGAAAATAAATCAGGAAGAAGTGGTCAACAGCAGAATGATAAGGATGCAAAGGAGCTGAAACAATGGGAAATAAAGGGGAAGTTTTCATTTCAATGGCAAGAGGAGTCACATAAAAAATTTTCTCCAGGAGGAAGAGACGCTGTAGGGATGGGTACTTTATAATGGGTATAACCTGCAGGGATTTGGTGAGGGTTTTGTTTGTTTATTTTAAAATAATTAAAGTTTTTGGGTTACATTTTAAGTTCCTATCTCCTTCCATCCCTCCTACCTCTCACTAAAAAAGGCCACTATTTGACACATTTACACACACACACACACACACACACACACACACACACACACACACACACACCCCTCTCTGTGTGTATCCATGTGTGAAACCATGCTACGCATACTTTTCTTTTTCAGGTCATTCTCTCAAGGTGGATAGCATCTTCCTTCATAGGACCTTTGTAGTTGATTTGAATATTTGTAATACTCACAATAGCTTAGTAATTCAGAGTTATTCTTCGAACAATATTGCTGTTACCGTATACAATATTCTCTTGTTTCTGTTCATTATTCATTATTTCATCCAAGACTTTCCATGTTTTTTCCTAAGATCAATCAGCTCATCATTTTTGACAACAAAGTGGTATTCAACACAATTCATTGGGAATGGGCACCCATTCAACATCCAGTTCTTTACCACTACACAAAGAGAGCTGGTATAAACATTTTAGAATGAAAAGGTTTTTTTCCTTCTATTTTCCTTGATCACCCTGGAAACAGATCTAACAGTGGTACTCGGAGACAAGGGCATACACCGTTCTATAACTCTTTGAGCTTAATCCCAGAATGCTCTCTAAAATTGATCACTTCGCAGTTCCACTGAGAGTATATCACTGTCCCAAGTCCCAATTTTTCCACATCCCCTCCAACGTTTGTTGTTTTCTCCTTCTATCATTTTAGCCAATCTGACAGGATGAGATGATATCTCAAAGTTGTTTTAATTTGTATTTTTCTAATCAACATTTTTTTAGAGGATTTTTTCATATGACTGCATAGCTTTGATTTCTTCTTTGAAACACTGCCTATTCATGTCCTTTGGCCATTTATCATTGGGGAATTTTTCCCCAGGAACCCTGAGGGTCTTCTCCCAGTTTGAATTAAAGGGGCTATCCCTTCACCAACTACTTAAAGAAGCCTATTCACTGAATGAGTGTATCTCACTCAAATTGAGAATGCCATAGGACCTTAACCTGAAAGTGCCAGGGTCTCGCAGTGCATCCTGGACCATCTCCAGCCTTCCTGATGAATATCAGGCCACTGGATCCAGATACCTCAGGAGAAGAAAGTGAGGTTGGTGACCTTGCACAGCCCTCCCTCACTCAAATCAAAGTCAAATGCAAGTCATATCATCTTGATGTTATGGTCACTCTGAGAACTAAGGACAAAGCCAACCAACCAACTGGGGAATGACTCATATTCTTAGGAATTTGACAAAGTTCTCTATGTAGTTGAGATGAGACATTTATCCAAAAAAAAAGTCTATAAAATATTTTCTCCAATTTTCTGCTTTCTTTCTAATCTTGACTACATTGGTTTAATTTATACAAAACTTTCTAAGTTTCATGTAATCAAAATTATCCATTTTATGTCTCACAATGCTCTCTATCTCTTGTTTATTCATAAATTCTTCTATCAATAAATATGATAGATAATATGTCCCAGATTCTGTCTACGGTTATTTTAAGTGGGATGTCTCTTACTTACCATCTCTTCTTGCAGGGTTTTGTTGATGATATATATATAAGGGTAAAATATATATATACATATATATATATATATATTTCTGATTTATGTGGGCTTATTTTATATCTTCCTACTCTGCAAAATTACTGTTTCAACTAGCTTTTTAGTTGAAACTCAAGGATTTCCCAAGTATATTGTATCATCATATCCTCTGCAAAAAGTTTTATTGCCTCATTGCCCATTCTGATTCCTTTTTTGTCTTCTGTCTTCTCTTATAGATAACTGCTAGCATTTCTAATACAATATTGAATAATATTGCCGATAAGGGGCATCCTTTTTTTCACTCCTAATTTTATTGGGAAGACTTCTGGCTTATCCCTGGTTACAAATAAGGCTTGCTAATGGATTGAGGTAGATGCTTCTTATCATTTTAAAGAAAAATCCATTTTTACTTATGCCTTCAAGTGTATTTAATAAGAATGAGTTTTATTTTGTCAAAAGTTTTTTTTTTGCATCTATCAAGATCATCATATAATTTTTTGCTACTTTTGTTATTAATATAAGAAATTATGTTAATAATTTACCTTATGTTAAAGCACCCCTGCATTCCTTGTATAAATCTCACTTGGTCACAACATATAATCTTTGTGATATATATTGTTGTAGACTCCTAGCAAGTATTTAAGGTTTTTAGATCCACATTCATTAATAAAATTGATGTAAATTCTTTTTCTTTATTTTTAGCATTCCTCGTTTAAGTCTCAGCACCATATTTCTTTCAAAAAAGAAGTTTGGCAACACTCCTTCTTTGCCTATTATTCCAAATAATTTATTTAATAGTGATCTTTAAATGGTAGGATTCCATTTTAAATCCATCTGGTACTGATGTTTTTTTTCTTGGAAAGCTCATTTATGCCTTGTTCAATTTCTTTTTCTAAAATAGTTTTATTTAGATAATCTATTTCCTCTTCTGCTAATCTAGTCACTTTATATTTTAGTAAGTATTCTTCCATTTCACTTAAATTTTTAAATTTATCGGTATATAATTAGGCAAAATAAGAGTAAGCTAAAATAAATGAAAAGTAAAGTATTTTATAGAGAAAGAAAGAAAAATTATTAGGGACAAATAAATAAAAATATAAACCTAACTTTCAAACTTTTAAATGTGAATGAATCAAAAAATTTAATAAAGTGAAAAAGGACAACAATTTGGACAAGGAAACCCCCATAGTTTACATGAAACATGCCTAAAAACAAAGACATGAAAGAAAATGGTAATGATGAAACAGCATGCTGAAATTTGGGGGACATAGGTCAAGTGAAAGATTATATCCCTAAAAACACATATTGACAAAACAGGAAAGGAAAGAATTAATGAAACAAATATTTTGAAAATACAGGAATTCAACAAGTAGATAAACTTAAAACATGCACAAAACTGAAGCTATCAAAAGTTAGAAGAAAACAGAAAAACTGAAACACCTTCACTCTTAAAAGTAACTCTACATAAATGATAAAACTAATAGTTGGTCCTCTGAAAACTAATAAAATTGAAAGACCTTTAGCCAGCCGAATTAAAAGGCAGGAAGAATATCAAATCAACAAAATAGCAGGATGAGATCACAACAAAATCCGAATAAATTTTTAAAAATTATCAAATGTACTATGCACAATTTATATGCTAATAAAACTGAGAACACAAATGAAAGAGAAAAAACTTCCAAAACATAAAATACTCACACTAACAAAAGACCAAATAGAAATCTTAAAAACTTGAATCTTAGAAAAGGAAATGGAACTACTTTTAAAAGAACTATCAAAGACAAAATTCCTAGACTTGATGGATTCACAGAAGAATACTATAAAACATTTTAAAGGATAATTAGTAAAACATTATACAAATTCTCAAATTAGAAAAAAATGCCTTACCAGACTCCTTTTAAGACAAATATGGTCCTAATATGTAAATCAGAGAAAGATAAACCACAGGAGAATTACGGACTAATATTATTAATCAGTATTAATTTTAAAAGTTTAAGAAATTTAAAATGCAATCAGACTACAGTGATTCATCTTCATTATCAAGACAGATTTATTCCAAGAAGGCAAGAATAGTTCAGCGTTAGGAAGACAATCAATCTAATCACGTTAAAAACAAAAATACCCCAAATAACATGATTATTTCAATAGATGCCATTGACAAGGTACAATATTCAGTTATGCTACAAACCCTACAACACACAGGCATGGAAGGACTTTCAAAAACATCATCGAAAGTATCTATTAAAGGGGGCAGCAAGATGGTGCAGTAGATTAAATCAAGTGCCAGACCTGGAATCAGGAAGACCTGAGTTTAAATCCAGCCTCCGACAGTTACTCAAACACTGTGACCCTGGGCAAGTCACTTAACCTTATGTGCCTGAGGTTTCTCATCTGTAAAATGAGCTGGAGAAGGAAATGGCAAACCGCTCCATTATCTTTGCTAAGAAAACCCCAAATGGGATCATGAAGAGTTGGACACAACTGAAATAACTTAACAATAACAAATCTATCTAAAACTACAAGCAAGTTTTATATGTAGTGGGGACAGCCCAAAAGCTTTTCAAATAAATATAGGATGCCTACTCTCCTGTCCACTGTTTGCTATAGTTCTGAAAATGTTAGCAACAGCAGTAAGAGAAAAAAAAAGTGGATAGAGTGTAAAGTTATCCATATTTGCTGATGATATAATGACTTACTTAGAAAATTCTATGGAGTCAGCAAAGACATTAATTGGGATAACAGTTTCAGCACTGTTGCTGGCTACAAAATAAACAGAATTTCTATATAATAATAATAATGAAGTCCAAGAGCCATGTTTGGGTATCAATTTATCCAAGTCCAATAAATACGTAAATTCAATTACAAAGTTCAAAGAAATAAAGAAAAATTTAAATTTAAAAATTTAAAATAGCTGAAAAAATATTCAGTACTTACTTCTGTGCCATACCAACATAAAAAAATGATAATTCTACAAAATTTAGTTTATATTTTCAATGGTACACATATCAAATTATCGAAGGGAAACTTTATAGACCTTGATAAAGTAACAAAATTCACTTGGAAAATTACAATATCTAGCAAAAGAAATAACGAAAAAAAAGTCTAGATAGAAGCAGAATGACAAAGATTATGTACCCTTCATAGCTATAGGTAGGATACAAATTCTTAAGCAAAGGATTGAGGACATACATGAAACTGAAGTTTTTATATAATTAAAATTAATGTACCTCAGGTATGAAAGCAAGCAGCTGAATATGAAAATATCTATTATCAAATATCTCCTTTAAAGGTTGCTATTCAAGATACATAAAAAATTACTTAAAATATAAGGCCAAAGCCATCCTCCATAGATAAATGTTCAAACGATATGAATAACCAATTCTCAAAAACTTTTAAACTTATTAACAAACCATATGAAAAGATACTCCAATCACTAATAATAAATGCATATTAAAACAATCTCAAATCATGAAAATAAGCCAAGATGACAAGAGATGGGAGCAGTCAAAGTTGGAGAGATTCTAGGAAGATAGGTACACTAGTGCAATGTCAAGTGCAACTGTGAAAAGTACAATCATTTTTGAAAGTAAATTAGGATTACGTGAATAAAGTTATACAATGACCGTAGCCTTGGATATAGAGATTCCACTACTAGGCGTATACCTCAAGGATGCCATCGATAAGAAGACAGTCCTCGTATACATCAAATTAATCACTTTTTATGTTAGCAAAGAAAGTAAATAAATACACTTTTTATGTTAGCAAAGAATTGGAAACAAATAAACGTCCACTGATTGAGGAATGACTAAACAAACTGTGGTACACAGATGGGATGGAGTATCACTGTGCTGTAGAAAATAAAATTTTGATGAAGATAGAAAAACATGGAAAGATCTATGTGACCTGATACAAAGTGAAGTAAGCAGAGTCAAATAAACAATATATACAATAACTACAATGAAGTAAACTGAAACCACAAAATGAATTTATAAAATTACAAGGAGCAAGCATGGCTCCAAAGAGGAAATATAAGAAGATACCCCACCCCAGCACTTAGCAGAGGCAAGAGGTGCACAAGTGTGGAACATTATTTGCACTTTTAAATGTATTGATCAGTTATGTTTATTTTTTTCTTTTTTAATTTACAAAAATTGTATTTGTTATATAGGAAAGTTCTCATGGAAGGAAAGAAGGAGTTCCCGGATGGAAGTTATTTTGAAAAGAATTTCATTTCCCAATTGAATTAAGTTGCTGAAAGTGCACTTCTATGTTAACAAGAATCTCTCTCTCAATCTGTCTCTCTCTCTCTCTCTCTCTCTCTCTCTCTCTCTCTCTTTCTCTCTCGCACATGCACACGTGCGCGCACACACACACGTGAAATGCTAATTTGTGTCCATAAGTGAAAATGTTAGGGAGAGGAGTATTATGTGTTTCATAAAGACTGAATCCAGAAAGATAACATATATCCACTGTATGCCTCTTACTTTCTCCATCTACAACAGAAACTTTTATGATCTTCCCTTTCTTGCATTAGAATGATAAAGAATTAAAAGTTAAGTAGTGCTGATTTCTCCAGCATGAAATGGAACAAATGCCCTCATATTAGTTCATTTAATAATGGAAGGAAGGAGGGGAAGTAGCCAAAAGTCAAGTCCTGCCTTAGTTCTCTCACTGACAACTTCCTTGATGAGGTAATCCAAGTACCTGGGAAGTCCTAATCCCAGGAATGTTTTCCTTCCAGAATTATTGCCTCAAATTTTGATGCCTTGGATTTGTGTGTTATCTCTTCACTAGATTATAAGTGGTAGATGCTTAATAAATATCTACTGAATATCTACTTAATAAATATCTACTGAGTGAGGGCAAAAATAAGATGCTTTAAATTCATTTTAATGGACAATATTTGACTGGAGTTAAGCGGGAGATTTGTCCCTGACTCATGGTGTGCCTTTCTTTAGAGCTGAAAAAACAGAAGTGACACTTGGTCAAACATCTGCAACACCATTAAGAATGTTTCTGAGATAATCAGATCAAACTGGCATGAAACAAAACATGTCACTAGGAATATTTCTGAGAAACACGGCAGGACTGAAATGAACTGACCCAGTGAAGAACGCAGAACCAGAAGGACAATACATATGATGACTTAGTGTAAATGAACTCACAAGAAAAGCTGCCAAACTCAGGGGAAATGAAACTGACAATGTCGGCTCCAATTTACTGAAGTAAAAGCACACATATAAAAAATGTAAATGTTACATGTACTCTCAATTGAAAACACTATATCTGATAGTCGTGTTTATCTAGTTTGAATGGCAAGTCATTAGGGGGAAAGGAGACTTGTTTGCTGGGAAGTGACTTGGTCAAATCAAAATTACAAAGGGATTTTTTAAAAGACATTTTCCTGTAACATCAAAAAGATAAACCAGTTTGAGTACTGGGATGGAAAGTTTGGGTGGCTGTGGGAGAAGGGAACAAGTATTTATTATGGTGCTTAAAACTGGAGTGAAAGTCTCCAACTGAAGAAGCACTTATACCAGCCTCCCATATTGCACTGTTATACTGGTCAATTGTGGTTTCACTGAAGAAAAGTCAACTTAAATAAAAGGCTAATTTATGGAAAAACAAGTGTTGGTCACTCTCATCAGAGTGGCTGGCTTGAAGGGGCTGTGTTCAATTTCTTAGGTTTTACTGCATATTAATATAAATAACTGAATGGTGAAAGGTTGGAAACTTTCCACTAGTCTTCACAACTATGAAAGGAAATGGGAAAAGAGCAGTTCTGCAGATTTGGGGCTTGGAAATCTGATCAATGCTAAAAGTAAGTATCAGGACGTCATAAGAGACATTAGCAGGGTTTTTCAATGGGGCCATCATGTACACTGTGGGGAGGAGAATTAAGAAGGAAAGGACAGGAGGGGTATGATGAGAAAAATTTTATAAGATTTGAAGAAGGAAGGGATTTTAGAGATGATGTATTCTAAGTCCTCCAGTTTTATAGATGAGGAAACAAAGGCCTAGAGAAGGGAAGCAACTTTTCCAAGACCATAAAAGTGAGAACTCCATTTCAATCTCTGGCCTTCTAACTCCAAGCCAGTGTTCCTTCTTCTACACCACATTACTTGTGTCATAACGTTTCTTTTTAAATCAGTCACCACCCTCATCACTAAGACATAGAGAAGAACCAAACAGGATAAGGATGGGGTTGTTGCCATCTGATCTGCTAGAAGGAGTGCCAACATCAATGAGAATATAGGTTCATCAAAATGTAATATCTAAATAGCTCAATGAAAATTATCTCCTCCTTAGGTTGTGACCCTCTTGATTTCTCCACAGCATTTGTACTGTTGACCATTTTCTTCCTCCTAGATACTCTGTCTTCCTAATATTTTCACAACAATATTCCTCCTAGCTGTCTGACCATTGTTTTTTCAGTCCTTTGCAGGATGTCATACGTTTAAAATCATGTTCTTTGCAAGGGTATGCTTTGGAGCTCTACCCTGTACCTTTTCTCTCTCTGTCTCTCCCTCGCCCCCCACATGGATGGTTCTCAGCAATTACCCTTCCACTAGGCCCTCCAAAGGGCATGTCAACTGACCACCCTCCAGCTATATTCACCAACTCTGGGAACTCCCAAATTGAAACACTTCTCAAATTTGATATGTCCAAAAGAGAACTCAAAACCTTCTTAAATTCCCTCCTAACTCCTCTATTTCCGTTGCAAGCATCACCTCCTTCTAATCACTTACACTTAGGTTTACAACCTTTGTCATTTTTGACTCTTCCCTTTCTTGCATGGCCAATATTCAATAAGTTACCAAGTCTTGTCAATTTTATCTCTACAATATCTTTGCAATTAATCTCCTTCTCTGTACTTATACTGCTACCTCCATAGTTTAACCCCTTATCACTTCTTGCCTAGGCTGTTTTAATAATGTCCTGATTTGGATGCTGGCTCTCCAATTCATCCTTCATACAGTTTCCAAATATTCTTCCTAAAACACAAATCTAAGCATGTCACTTGTTTGCTCAAGAACCCTCCATTCCTCCTCATTGCCTTTAGGATAAACAACAAGCTCTTCACCTTAGCATTTAAAACGCTGCACAATTTGGCTCTAGCCAGTCTTACGGATTTCACCACTGTGATAAACACTTGGTAAAGCATGTCCTCTGCCAATGCAAATCAATGATGTTCTCCTCAACTGACAGTTTACAGAATCATTCCAGGACACAGAGAGATTCAGTAAGTCCTCAAGGTCACTAAGACATTATGTATCAGAGGCAGGACTTGAACCCTGAACCTCCTGATTCCAAGGCAACCTTTCTTTCCACTATGCCATGCTACTTCTCCTTTCCAAGGTTACTTCATATTATTCCCATTTAGATGCACTGCATTCCAACCAAACTGGATTCTTGTTGTTTCCTAAATTTGATATTCCTTCCATCTTCCACTTTGGTGGCTTGGCACAGGCTGTCTCTCCCATTACCCAGAATGCACTACCTCTTAGAATTCTCAGCTTACTTCGAAGGCTCACATAGCAGTCACATGCCATCTCCCAGAGGAAGTCTGTACTGACTGCCTCAATTGTTAGCACTTTGTTCCTTTTCTACACTTATCTATAGAAACTGCATCCCCCCAACCCCAATTCAATGAAAGTAGAGATTATCTTTAAATTGTTTTTATGTCCTTAATATCTTTTACAGGGTCTGGCATGTAGCAGATGAAGCTTACTAAGTGTCTGCTGGATGTGATAAGATTATTTGGAACTCCTCTAGTACCTGTTACAGATAATACCCTGGTCATGGGGTACTTAGTAGTGGCATAATACTAAGGATGAGGAGAATGACAGTGCTCCAAGATGTGTCAATATACCAAAGATTGTTCACAGAAATGACAGAGTAGGAAAGTCAAGCATCTGGAGTCAGAAGACACCTGGCTTTGGATCCTGGCCCTGTTACTTACTCTCTGTGACCTTTAGAAGTCATTTCACATCTTGGGTCTCAATTTCCTGAACAGAAAAAGAGGTAAGTAGGCTAGATGATCTCCAGATTCTTTCCAAGATGTAAATCCTTTGATTTTAATTCATCATTAGCTACATATTTGGAAGCTGATGAATGTGTTCATAATATTTTGCATTTCAGTCTACTTAGTTTTCAACATGATACCAGGTGTTTGTTTTATGGGAAAGGAAAGGAAGGGAATTGCAGAACAAATTTAACTGTAGGTAAATTAGCCACTACAGTCCCAAGCAAACTGGGAAATATTTTGATGGTTATCTGTTGCTTGATTAAAAAATGAAGTCTTAAAAGTAGCAAGGCTTGCTTCACCCTCTGCCTTCTGTTCTGGGTATAAAACTCTTGACTATAGATCAAGTTGACTGAAAGAAAAATAAAGATTTTTTTTAATTGAAAAATGTGGGAGCAGCAATTTCCTAGATTTGTTAGAATATAACAACCTACAATTTCTGTTGACAGGCAATCCCTATTTTGGAAGGGGACTCAATAGAGAAGTTGCTTAAGATGTCTCAAAATGAACAGTTTTAAGAATTTCACATAAAAATACTAATCGAACTTCAAAATCTTATAACTTATAATTCATACAATTTAGAGCTAAAAGGGATCTTATGTACAATTTAATCTACTTGTCAATATGTGGATAAAGAATAACAAGAAATAGAACTATATATAGTGTTTTAAAGTTGGAAAAGCAACTTATACATAAGTACTGTTGTTATCTTCATTTTACAGATACAGAAACTGAAGTCTAGAGGTTACACAAGTAGGACGGATCTTACTTGAAATGTAGTGGGAAGAGCTGTTTGCATGTGCAACATACACCAAAGCCTAAGGTGCGTATTATGATTAATAGCAATAAGAGTTTGTGTCCCCTGCTGGTGGCACATTTTAAAGAAGGAGATTAGGGAGGGATGGGATTTGTTTAATTATTTGGTAGAAATATTTTCTACATATTGCATAACGGGTCCCTGACAATCAAAAGAAAAAGATTTTTGAGACCATCATGCAATTATCTGGCTAAGGGGAAAGTGCCCTCAAAAAAAGTTTGTTTCAAATATTAAATGTTTCTTTACTTGACTTTATCAAGTAAACTGATCAATTCAACTTAACAAACATTAAGCAATGAGTGTGGGAGAATAGTATACTTTGTGCAAAAGTCAACACAGAGTGAATGAACACATTAAGAATATACTATTTCATATGTATAGAAGTCCCTCTCCCCACAAATGTCAAGATGGACAAATCTTTGTATATATGTCTTCTACCTGTACTTTCAGTTTAATAAACAATGATGACACAAGTGAGTTTGAGTCTCCATGAAACAGAAGATTTCCTAGTGGAATATGCATATGGGCCCACATTTATACAGCATTTTAAGGAAGCTATCTCCTCACAACAACCCAGGGAAGGAGATTATACAAGAATTGTTATTTCAGTTCTTACATATGAAGAAACTGAGATTCAGATATTACACTATTTTCAGATATTATTTCCCACACTTACTGAAGTAAGAAAAAGTTAATATATCTCCTGAAATAGTGAACGTTGTGTTATTTTGGTTCTCTCAAGTTCTAGCCTAACATTCTACATATGCTAAAATATTTCTGAATATTTCAGTGTAAATTAAATTTTGGAAAACTGAAACTTAAATGTACTTGGTGAACTCATTTTTAAAGAATTACTACTGCAATGGATTTTGTAAAGTGAAAAAGCACTACTTAATTTATCTTTTATGTAAATTTGGATTTTTTTTTATGTATAACACCAAGTAAATAGCTTTTAAGATTGAAACGTTTCTTCTTCCTTTATAATTCGACTCATTTATTTGTTGTTGTTGGCATTGTCGTGGTGGCCTAAAGGAGAAGCAGTACATTTCACTATATTTTATCGGTATCTATGTACTTCATTATTCCTGTGCTATCTAATTACTGCTTTCTCTATATACAGGAATAACCAAATTCTGCCTCTCTTACTTCATAAAATATTGAAACGTCAAATACTCTTTGCTCGTTGTACCTTGGTTGACATATTCCAATTCCCTATCACGTTCACTGCGCTTGACTGCAATACTAATGTTAAAAATTCGAGTACAGAGTCACTACTTACTTTTCTTAAGTAGTGGCTGTGGAAGAGCAGAGCTTTCATTAACAACAATAACAGTAGCACTAAGAACATATTGCTAATAAGCATGAGAGTTCACGTAAACAGAGGAATGCTGACTTCATGAGATGAGAATAAAACCTCCTGACACTAAAATGTAAGGCAGAAGTGGTTTTGTGCAGCAGCTTGGAGGGAGGGAAGATCTGACTCTTGTAGCACTTCAGTAACTATGACCATTGCATTAATTGTCCAGTTTAATTGTTCCCTACCTTGACTACACCTTTCAGTAGTAGCTTCATGAACCAAGCTTCCTTTCTGGTGGTTCAAGTGTTCCACTTCCTGAAGGGTGTGAATAAACTTGGAGTAATATGACAGTGACTATCTTCTGTGGTGTCTTTTGATGATTCTGTTTGTATTATACAGCCTAGAACGGATGCCAAGATGCAGAGCTTTTATATAAATAAATCAAGTCACAGGTGGAAAAGAGCTCCAGAAGGAAAGAAAGAATCTAAAGAAGGAAGGTATAGCAAAAGATGAAATCACAGAGCACTAGCAGAGGCCAGAGAGGTGATAGAAATCTAAGTACTCCTTTTATGGTTAAACAAACTTAGGTCTAGGAGTTAACTGACTATCTCAAGGTCATATAGTGAATTGAAAGGTCCTTTCTAGAACGTATCCTTTCTAAATCTTCTGACTTCTTAATAGACAGAATATATTGATAATTTAACATTTTCTTGATGATTCAGGGGCGGTATTATGAACCTCTATGACTGTTTTATGTTGCACATAATCTAGTGATGTCCTCAAAGGTTCCAGAGGTAGGTTGCACTGTATTAAATATAGCCTCAGACAGGTGGACTTTTGTAATTCTCTCCCTGGATTTTTACAGTGAGGATTTTTTTCTTTTGGGGGGAAGGAGGTAGTGAATGTCTTTCCTGACAATCAGGCTATTGTACCACTTTTATCCAACCCTACTCTCTTTCCTGAATTATGTACTCTCACATCAACAACTGCATTTGAACTTTTCCCATTGTAGGCACCTCAATTTTAACATGTTCAAAACAGAATTAGTGGCACACCCACAAGTAACACTCAGGTCTCCTGGAGATCAAGCCAGTTCTCTTTCTGCTACATATCATGTTCTGCCTCTCACTGCTTAGCTATGAATTCATATCACTCTCACTAGTAATATGGTAGACTTGTATGTATGGTGTGATAAAAGTAAACATGTATGGTTCTTTGAGTGTGCTTTCTGACTATTCTAATATCATGTTAATATTATTTTACCTCTTGAAAAAAAGATCATTTTATGATTGTTTCCCTTCTCCTCTACAAAATATATGCTAATAAAGAATACGGAAAAATAACTACATATTTTGCACTGATTATAATCTAAGAGGTATTATTTCTCTTAATTGCAGTTAATTGTCAAAAATTTAATGTGAATTTAATTAGTATTTATGAATCTACTTTCCATGTAAATAGTTCTTCTTTGTGGTTTTTCTTTAATCTGGGTCACATCGTGGAGGAAAAAAAGACCTTACCTGAGTTAGTGCAGTGAATATGCACAGTAAAGCATCTGAACAGCGTGGAAGTTGTTGTAACTAATCAACAAAGGATCTCTATACAGTGATATCCAGAGACTTGTGTAATTAAAAATCCTCTACGAAGTCCTTAACTGAAGTGTTTACACTGACATACCAACTTCCAAGAAGAAGATAAGATAGACTGGACAGTTCTGTCACATGTGGAAAAATATGTTGTCTCATCTTAATCCTGTGTGTGTGACATAGTTACTATTTAGAGAATGTTGTTAATGATGTTCAATTCTAAGTCTATCTTTTCTCTTCTTCTGTTATATGAGCAGTAGAGTTAAGCCATTCATTCCTACCATTTGGTGACGATTTTTTGTATAAGTCAATGTGACAGATAATGGCAATGATAAGAGCTCACATATATAAAATGTTTTAAAGTTTATGAAGCATTTTCATCACAATAATCCTGTGAAGTGGGTAGTACAGTGTTCACAAATTCCAATTTACAGAGGAGAAGTTAAAGGAAGTTCAGTCTTCTCAACGCAACTTCTTCTTTTGCTGTTTTTAAAGCCATTTTTGATGACTATAGGACAAACTTAAGAGCCAGAAGGACCCTTAGAAGCCATAGATTTTGACTTTGTCATTTTACAAATTGAGAGCAAAGAGGTTAAATGACTTACCTGAGGTCAGAAAGGGAATAAGGAATAAAGTTAAGATTTAAACCCATGTCCTCTGCTTCCA
Source organism: Potorous gilbertii (assembly GCA_028658325.1). NCBI lineage: Eukaryota > Metazoa > Chordata > Mammalia > Diprotodontia > Potoroidae > Potorous > Potorous gilbertii. Next base: position 28,604,183 of record CM053769.1, read on the forward strand.
AATCTGTCATTTTTTGCACTGTATCCCTCTCCCAAATCCTTTCTAAATTGTGTGCTTTCTAAATTCTCTGACTTCTTAATAAATAGAATATATTGGCAATTTAACATTTTCTTGGTGACTCAGGGGCAGCATTATGAACATCCGTTATTGTTTTATGTTAGACATAATCCAGAGATGCCCTCAGGAATTCCTGAGGTGAACTGTACTGCGTTAAACAGCCTTACACAGCTGGACTTTTGTGGTTCTCTCCCTGGATTTTTATAGTGAGGATTTTATTTATTTTTGGGAAAGGCAGGAGGGGAGGGGGAACAGAGTAGGAGTGAGTCTCTTCCCTGACAGTCAGACTACTGGGTGCTACTGCTGTCCAGCCCAACTCTTTCCTAAGCTATATACTTTCATACTGATGACTGACTATTGGACTTTTCCCATTGTAGGCATCTCAAATTTAACATGTTCAAAATACAGCTCACTGTTTCCCCCCTAAGTCTCTAACCTCACCCCCTTGCCACTTCAGAATTTCTCTCCTTAGGTCAGATATTACCATCCTTTCAGTTACTCATGTTTTTAATTTTCAGAGTCACCCTTTATCTCCCTTGCCTTCTCCCCAATTCCATATCCAATCAATTGCCAAGCCATCATAGATCTGGGTCCTCAGGATCTCTCGAACCTGTCCCTTTGTTTTACCCATACCACAATCACCCTAGTTCAGGACTTTATCACTTCTCTCATTTAGATTCTGAACTAGCTTCCTAACTGGTCTCTCTGCTTCCATTCTCTCTCCTCTCTACTCCATCCTCCATACCACTTGCGAAGAACATTCCTAAAGTACAGCTTTAACTTGTCACTTTTATGTTCAAAAGTTTCCAATGGCTTCCTACTACTTGTGGGATAAAATACAAATACCCATGTTTGTTATTCACAATCATGATCTGACTGCGGTTTCCCTTTCCAACCTTATTACGCATTATTTCTCTTCCTGCACTTTTTTCCAGACAAACTGGTCTACTTGCTATTCCTTACGCACAACACTGCCTCCTGAGTCTCTGTGCTTTTGTACAAGCTATTTCCCTATATCTAGAATGTACTCCCTCCTCACTTCTTAAAATTCCTAGACCTCTGCCAAGCTCTCAGTTCAAGTCACCTACTATAAGACCCTTTTCTGACCCTTTACTGCAGCCTACAAAAACTCGTTCACTTTTGTCTTTGTACTTCTAGCACACAGTATAAGTGTACCACACGTTGTAGGCACTACATAAATGATTGTTCATTAACTCCTGCTGCTGGTGAAAACTCTCTTAAAACTCGAGTCCCCATCTTTAGCCTTTCTATCTGTAACTTCTAATGTGCTGCTTTAAGATTCCACTTGGGTTTGAAAAACAGAAAAGTCAGCTTAAAGCTGAATTTAAAACAAGACTAGACAGTTTCCGAATAAGGGTTGGAGGAATTCTCCGATGAGTAAAGGTCATGAGATTTAATGCATGGACTTGGTGACATCTATTCTGTCTGCTCAGAACTTTTTAACTTGGTAATAGTTTTTTTAAAAATATAGTCTTAGGAATTAGAGCTGAAAGGAACCTTAGAGAATGTCTAATCTAATGCTTTCATCTTAGAGATGAGGAAACTGTGGCTGCAAATAGCTTCTTGTACATGATTTTATTCAGTTCGGAAAATAATCCTTTGAGTATATACACAGGTAAACCAGCTGTACAGTTGAGGCAGCTAACAGTAGAGATGTTAAGTGATTTGCCAAATATCCCAGAGCTAATAAGTGACAGAGCTAGGATTTAAATTCATGTTTTACTTGAAAGCCAGGATTTTTTATATTACATTTTGTTATCTCTCAGATGAGGGGGGAGAAAAGCTCATCTGAGACTTAAAGACAGGCAGGTAGAGTTTGGTTGCTCAGTATGCCAGGGGCAGTAAAATTAGATAGAGAAGGTAGGCTAAAACAAATGCAGAAAGAAGGGGGTCTAACTAAACAGCAGAAGGGAAAAGTTCTCTGAGCATCAGTGAGCCAAGTGAGGGGCCTTCTGAATGGAGAAAGCAATAGGGAAGGTGGAGTAGAGTAATCAGGCCACTGTCTTTCACCAAGTAAAGATTCCCTCTATTGGGATATAATAACAGGACCTCATACTCTGCTAGGGAAGAGAAGAACAAGAGGAATCGTTTGAAACGAAGTTAACACTGGCAAGAATGGACATTTTTTAAAAGGATAAAATAATTGTTAAGGCAAAGGGAAAATTTTTTCCCCTGATATACACAGTTCAAATAAAGACTATATGAACCACACCTAAAACAGATTCCCCAAATACCATACTGTCTTGCAATATTAGATTCAGAGACAAAATGTACTTCATGTGTATCTTAGGAGTCATCAGTACTTTCAAAAGCAGCAACAGAAAGATGGCAGAAGAAGCTTGCACCATCACTTGGGCTTTCCATAGATATTTTTTCTTACTGTCCTTTTTGAAAGCAAGTCAGATCACATTTAGAAAAAAATATCAGATCTCCCTCTAGTGGTTATAGCTAACAGATAACAATATAAAATCTGCTCTGGGAGATTCATGGATTACCTACTTCTAGGGCACAAATATGGTTTTGAGAGCTTAAGTTTCAAGACTATTTTGACTGTTAAACAATTGATTTCTTTTTGAAAAAATCTATTTTGACTCTTGTAAATGTTTAACACCTCACATAAAAAGTGGATTATGTATATGTATGAATGGAACTCTATATACTGTCTCCACAACTATGCTGGAAATGGCTGAAATGGTACAATTAAAGCATATCTATCAATCAATAAATAAAATATTTATAAAGTGCCCACTATGTGTGAAGGACTGTGCTAGGTGTTGAGGCTATGAATCCAATGAATGAAATACTTTCAAGAAACTTACATTTTGATAGGAGAGACAAGTACATGTATAAATATATACAAATAAATATAAAAAGTATATATATAAATGAGTTAAATATAAGTAGTTTGCAAGGTAGGGCACAAGCAATTGAAGGGGACAAGGAAGCCTTCATGTAGAAGATGGCATTTCAGCAGCATCTTGAAGTAAAAAGGAGTTAGCTGTGGGGAATGAGGCTAGAATGTAGGGGCAAGGAGAGCATGCCAACCACTGAGATCAGCCAGTACAAAGGCTGGGAGAGGGACTGTCATGGAAGGTCAATTTGGCTGCACAACTATGAGAGGGGGAGTGAATACAGTGAGATTAGAAAGATGTTGGGACTAGGTTGCAAAGGTCTAAAAACTAAACAAGGGAGTTTATATTTGAAACATAAAGCAACAGGGAACCACTGGACTTGAATGAGTAAAGAGGTAACATTAACATGACTTAAGGAAAAAATCAATTTGGCTACAGTGTATAGCTTGGGCTAGATTGGAGACATACTCAAAGTAGGGATCCAATTAGTATGCTTTTAAAATGATGTAGCTGAGAAATAATTAGGGCCTGAACTAAACTGTGAGAAGAAAGAAGGGGTCAGATCTGAAAAATGTAGTGGAGGCAGAAATAGCAAGATTTGATGCCTGACTGGCTACGTGAGGTGTGGGAGAGCAAAGAGTCTGGTATAATTCCAAGATTATAAAACTGGGAGACTAGAAAGATGGCAACCTCTGATAGAGACAGGAAAGTCTAAAAGAAGGGAGACTTGCGGTAGGGATAATGATGAGTTTTATTTTGGCTCTGTTGAGTTTGAGATATCTCTGGAACATCCAGCTTTACGTTTCAAATTGGTAATTGGTGATGGTGGATTGAAGTCCAGGTAGAAACTATGGGCAGATAGATAGGTCAGGGAGTTATCAGCACAGAGAGTTCAGATAGAAGCATAAAGAGCCAAGGACAGAAATTGGAGAACAGTTGGGGGGGGGGGGGGGTGATATGGATGACGATGAGCCAATGAAGAAGAACAGTCAGAGAGGTCGAAGGAGAGCCAGGAGAGAATACTGTCACAAGAGAGCGTGTTCAGGGGGAGAGAGGTCAGCAGCATCAAATGAAAACAATAAAGACTGAGAAATGATCATCAGATTTGGCAATTAAGAGATCCATGATAAATTTGGAAAGAACCGTTTCAGTTGAGAGAAAAGGTTAGGAACCAAAATGAGGAGTAAGGGAGTAGAGAAGAAATAGGGGCAGGAAATACAAGGGACTTTTTTCTAGGAGTTTGGCTGAGAAAGGGAAAAGAAATATGGAATGAAAGCTTAACTGAGTGGGTGGGATCTAGTGAAGATTTTTTTTTAAAGAGAAGGGAGAATTTGGCACACCTGAAGGCAATACAGAGGAAAGAGACAAGGGGAGGAAAGAGTTAGGCGATGACTGAGGATGCAATATGGACAGGATATAAGGGGACGGGACTGAGGCAACATAACAACGATAACTAGTACTTATAGAACGATTTCCAAACATTTTCATTTTATCCTTACAACAACACTGGCATACTGTAGGTGATATCCTCCTTTTACAGAAGAAAAAACTGGGGCAAATAGGTTAAGGGTTGTGCAGGGTCACATAGCTAGTGAATGTCTGAAAGTGGATACGAATTCACATATTCCTGACTCCTGTCCACTGTTCTATCCACTATGCCCTCTAGCAGGTAACAGGTAGAGACATCTACCTTAGGAAGAAAAGCTATCTTGTCATCTGAAAGTGGAGGAAAGAAGGAAAATGTGGGGGATATTAAGGTTTTTGAGATTAAGAGAGAGGGGAAAAGAGAAGATTCATATACAATGCCTCAGTTTTTTCAGTAAAGCAAAAGGTGAGAGGAAAGAGAAAGTTTAGAAAAAGTTTTTATAAGGAGTGACACAGCAAATCTATTAGGAAGGAATAAAAGGATTGTCTTATTTATCCCAGTGAGGACCCAGCTGAAGTCAGACAACATACTAAGAATTACCAGAGGAGCAGGTTGGTTTTCAAAGAGACGGAGGAACTAGCAACCAAACTGCCAACATTTACTGGACTATGGAGAAAGCAAGGGAGTTCCAAAGAATACATCTTCTTCTGCTTCACTGACTACACTAAAACTTTTGATTGCTTGGATCACAACAAAATGTGGCAAGTCCTCAAGGAGATGGGATTATCAGATCATCTTACTTATCTCTTGAGGGGCTTATATGTGGGTCAAGAAGACCAACAAAGCTGTATTTTGTCATTTTATTTAATTTATATGCAGAGTACATCATGTGAAATGCCAGTCTAGCTAGATAAATCAAAAACCAGAATTTAGGGTGCCAGGAGAAATATTTTTTAAAATCTCAGATACTGTAGAATAAGAGCCAGAGTGTGAGAATGTGACCTGTGACTCCACAATTGATGTAAACTACCTTAAACAAAAGAAGTTCCATCCTACTGCATAACTTGCACATGACCCTGGGCTATCCCTGGGCACTATGCCTTCTTGGTTTTGCTACTATATATAATAACTGCCCTGGCTTATGGGGTGGTGTGTATCACACCAAGGCAATATTCACAGCATCGATGGTGACCATGAATATGTCTGAATCACCAAGTATAACAGACTCTCCACACATAAGGCAGAAGAAAAACATTTATTCAGACACCAGAAAGCCAAATCTATCATAGCAGCCAAGAAGTCAATACACATTAGCACCACAGGGAATAACACCGTTCCCAAGCCTTCCCCACCCCTGCCCAGGCCTTCCCACAAAGCAAACACCAAAAAACCAGCTGGGCCTGCCTGTGTCTTCTCTCTCCTCTGCCCTGACTGTTCTTACCAACTTCCTCCCTGCTCTGTTCCACCCTTCCTGTTCCACCCATTCAGCAAGATCCTCCCCCCACATGTAACTTAAGCTTCCATATGATTTAAGCAGTTCACATGGGCCTATTAATGGGTGGGAAAGATCTTAAATTAAGCAAAAGTACATTAACAATATAAGGTGAGGTTGAGGGGTAGGAACCCACCACCCTGTCCAGTTGCTGCCTTGGGCTGGTCT
>CM053769.1:28610638-28627042 GCA_028658325.1 Potorous gilbertii
GATCTCTCTGAAGCCTCTCCCAGCTATAAACTATGATTATGTGTATGTGTGTTTTGAACTTAGAGACCTTCTTTTCCCCCTATCCCTTCACCCCACCTCTTCTCTCCCTCCTTTTTCTTTCTACATACTTATGTCTGCACGCGCACACACACACGCGCACACACAGAAACTGAGATTTTACAGAATGCTTGTTTAGAAGAATCTGACTTTGTATTAGTATATTATATTGTGTCGTAGAATCGTAGCATGTTAGAGCCATAAGGGACCTGAAAATTACTATAATTATCTAAAAGATTCTAAATTCTATAAGGACAGCAATGTCTTTTCCTTGTTTCTTCTCCTTTGTTTAGCACAATGCCTTGTATGTAGTAGGCACTAAAGAAATGTTTGTTCAACAGATAAGTGTCCAGTGGAGTTGAATGATTAGGAGGTTGAGGCCCAGAGAGCTTAGGAGACTTGTACAGGGTTAAATAGGCACTCTGTGAAAAATCAGAATTAAGATGCAGCTTTCCTGGTTTGTAGCCTGAGCTATTATTCACTGTACTGTTCTTAGTAGAGCCTTCATTAAGTTCTAATGGGAGAAGTGGTCAGAATTACTCTGGGGAGGGGGGACAGGAATCTCAGATACTGACCTCAAGCCAAGTATCCTGGAGTTGGCAGCTTCCAGTGAGCTTCTTCACTGCCCTTCCCTTAATACTGCTCATCAAACCCCTTGTTACTGCACAGTGAACTTCCCTGACATTTTTGTGCAGCACACAGGTCCTCTCCTCCTCAGAAGCAGCCCTGCTTCAAGGCGTGCTGACTCAATCATGTCAGTTGTATCAACCTTTTCCTGTAAATGACCACTAGTGAGTGAACTACAAGATCACCTTCACTGTCTCCTTTTCTCTTATTGGCACAAAAAGCCTGCTGAAGATGCAGGATTCCAGAGTCTTGGGAATGTTCCCCTCTCTTCCTGCTCCAATGAGCAGTTTTCTTTGATTTGGTGAAACTTGATCTACTATGGAAGTGGTTACTTCATGGATTTTCTATCACTAATCTTTTTGCCTGCAATTTGTTGTTTTTACTTACTAACTTTGAAAGTCATCTCCCTGATTTTTCAGCCGACTTCCTTTGCCAGCTCTTAAAGCTTATACAATATAATAAATAGAATAACTGATATGTATAAGTAATACATATAATAATCATATATAATAATATTTATATATAATATATAACTAATATATAATAATATATTATTTATATATAATATATAACATAATATATTAATATAATATAATATATATAACATAATAGCTATGTAATAAAGCTTACACAGTATAATATACTAATACAAAGTGAGATTCTTCTAAATAAGCATTCTGTAAAATCTCAGTTTCTGTGTGTGTGCGTGCATGTATGTGTGTGTGTGTGCAGGCATAAGTATGTAGAAAGAAAAAGGAGGGAGAGAAAAGGTGGGGTGAAGGGATGAGGGAAAAGAAGGTCTCTAAGGTCAAAACACACATACACATAATCATAGTTTATAGCTGGGAGAGGCTTCAGGGGGATCTAGTCCAAAGCACTCATTTTACAAATAAGGAAACTTCTACTCTACTAAGAATGCCCTTATCTCTTTCCTGTAACTAATCATATACATTTTTCTTCACCAAGTAGACTGCATATTATTTTTGTATGACCACTTGTGTTTTCTGAATAGCCATCTTTTTTTTCTTTATTTCATTAAATGGTGCAGTGAATAATGTGCAGCTTATGAATGCTGCCCCAAAAATTGTGTATAAGGAACCTCTTAGGCCTGTCTCACTTGGTGTCCCTCTTAATTGTCTCCGTACTGTTATCTGACTCCCACATCAAGAACCCAGACTGGTGAGTACTGACCCTCTGGGGTTTCTCCCAGCATTCTACTACTTTCTCCTTAGTAAAGAAAATCAAAGGTCTTTTCCTTCCACTTTTAAAACAATGGGTAAAGGGTTTTGTATAAGTGAAACTTCAGTGAATAACACCTGAACTCAAATCTTTCTCATGACTTTCCTTTTCCCATTGATTTTCTTTCAAGTATTCGTAGGTTCTCATCACGAAGTTGAATAGAAGGATTGAAAATATTCTCTTAAAAGGAAATGCATTGGGATGAGGGGGAGTGGGTAGCAACATAGCAGTGGAAGACTTTCCTGCTGTTCTCCCCTTCCTAAACCACCTGCCCCCCTCCCCCTGTAAATAAGAAATGTCATCATTCTCAGACTTTTCTAAATATTTTTTGAGTATAATAAAGAGATCCTCACATGGGTTGAATGGAAAAATGTTTTTGGAGGAAAAATGAAGAATAACTTATCTTACAGAAATGCTACAGGAAAGATTGAGTCTAACAGAATGTAATTACCTGAATTTAGAATTTGGCTCTTCTACCATCCTTAGGGTTTTAAACAATTCTAGTTGACTATACATATTCTTACACGTATACCTGGTCTCTTCTACAGCAGCATGGAAAGATCTAGCAAAATGGGAAACAGCAGAAAGGGGCCACTGACATTGTCACTCATTATCAGCCTGCTAAAATGTCATGGAAAATTACCAGATCTCACACTGTGGTGCCATGCATTTTGACTAAAAATGTCTCCAGTGGTGCTCCAACTGGCATTCCTCCATTGTCAACATGTCAGAAACCCACAAATGCCAAAGAGACACCTGGCATTTCTACTGGAAAAAAAAGGAAGCACCTCCTGTGGACTTCAAGAGTAGTGGGGAAGGCAAGAAGTAGAACCCTGAGCAGACGCGCCCCACTTCAATAGGAAGCAGAAGGACAAGCTTGTTAGTGGAGTTAGAGACCACTCTGTTAAGCTTTAAGAGCCAGCAAAGAAAGTTGGCTGAAAAATTAGGGAGATGACTTTCAAAGTTAATAAGTAAAAACAATAAATTGCAGGCAAAAAGATTAGTGATGGGAAATCCATGAAATCACCACTTTCATATATATCACCACATCCCTTTTGGATGTGCTTCATCAGAAGTGGGTTGGTTAAGATGAAAGGAACTGATGAGATCCTGGAACTTACTTAGTGACTCTATTAGTTTAGTTTAGTAGGCAAAATCTGAAAATACTAGCTGCTGGCTTAAAGTGACACTATTAAATTTGACATAAAACTTAAATGATTTTAGGATAACTGATATCTGTAAATACTAGAAATGAAAAAGAGGACTGCCAAAATGAGCTCTAAGGCTGAACATGTAATTTAAAAACAAATAGCTCACCTGCAGTCAGCCTGGAGTCCACTATAATGAAAAATGACCTAATTAAAGGTAAACGTTTAATCACATTAAAGGGTGAGAGGCAGGCTAGTCTACTAGAAAAAGCATTGAACTAGGGCCCCTGAAGGACTGCAGTTCCAATTCTAGCTCTGACCCTTGTTGGCTGCTTGACTTTAGGCACGTCACTGATCCTCTGTTTCCTCATCTGTTAAATAATGACAAGGAAAGCACCTTGTAACCCCGAAGTATTATATAAATATTGAGGTCTTTATTGAGTGCTGTGAAACCCAGGACAAGCACAGGCATGGAGATGGCGCTAGCCATTTACCTATTGAGAATGCAGTCACCACAGGTTAGACTGGCACTGTCAGGGTGAACTATGACTTCTACAGCGATTTAGTCAGGTGTGTCCTGTTGATGAAGAGGGCAAAACTAGGAGTTTTCTTAATGACATTTTTCGGCCTAAAATGCCAGGTCCTTTCTAATTTCTGATCCCCAGAATCCATCTAATGGAGCTGCTGTTAGCACTGTTTCTGAAATACTTGCCACAGCTCCTGCAGCATGTGTTTGCCTGATGACTGACATTTCTCAGCACTACTCAGTTGTCATGTGGAGCCCTAAGATCTCACTGTGCTTTAAATCTGCTGCCTGGAGGGTAAAGGGACCCACAGGGAATAAAGATTGAAGTTGGCCTTTTTTGTCAGGAATTTATAGCAGCAAAACCCAAACCAGACAAAGGAGCATTATGTTTGCTGCTCAAGAGAATGATCAGGTTATATACAATAAAAGAAGGAATTTGTAAAATTCAGGAAAAATTATTTTTTTTTTTGAATGCCAAACATTATGAACTATTTTTCATGCTTAATGTTAAGATCTTAAGCAATGCCTGTTGCTTGGTTAGTGTTGATTTCAAGTCAAAAGTGACTTAGATATCTCTTTTCAGAAGGAATATTCACAATATTTAAATTTTCAAAAATACATGCATTTCACAGTATGATTGCAAAGTGTGCTTGGAAAGCATGTTAATTTCTCCCCATTAAATTTTAGAGAGAAACCTTTTTCCTGCCATATAGTAATTTTCCCTTTTGATAATTGGAGGAATCTATGCATTTTCAAAAAGAGCTATTTCAGAAAAGCTTTTTATTAGTTCATCTAAATTAGCTTTACCCTTGCTATTGGCTAATACAAACATATAAGGAGCATTTTAATGACGGATTTTTAAAGATGCATAGAATGCATAAATATTGGGTATTTGTATAACTAAATGACTTTAGAGCACATAGATAGTAGATTTTAGTCCAAGCACGTATAAATGTACATACTAATTGATTCAACAGGTTCCTGATGGTTTTGCTTTACATTTTAACACTTTCTCCTACCCTAACAAAGAAAGTGGTCACTGAAGAATTGCTAGCTATTGATCTCATTACAGTTTGGCATTCTTTTCATTGTGAATAGGTTACAGACGGTTTTCATGAGTGCCATGAACAAAACTATTTATCATCTGGTGTCCAGTTTCCTGGCAATGTGCCTCTGTCCTTAACTGGGCCCTTCATCAGACAACTAGCACACCAGTCCAACATCAATTCTACACTTGAAGCTCATCCACATTACTATCAGAGGTAGCCTTTCATAGAAAGGTTTTTAGTCATAGTGTTGTAATGTGTACTGTGGTTTTGTATGGCCTTAGACTGTGACTGGCAAAAGTAAGTGCTCGTGTTTATTCCTAATAGGCGAGAGACTGGTATCTAGTTACGCTTCTGCTGCTTGCTATTTGACTTTAGGCAGTTTTAATTGTATGATACATAGTAGTGTTGCATAGTAGCTAGAAGACTGGTCTTGGAGTCAAGAAAATCTGGGTTCATATCTCAAATTAGTTGTGTGAGCTTGAGCAAGTAATTTATCTTCTGTGTGCTTTAGGGCATTAAATTTGGTGGCCTCTTTTCTGCTATAAATTTGAGCCTCTAATTTCTTTGTCTTCAGTTTTCCTAGTAAAGTAAAAATAGTTAGGCCTTCCATACATAGTTTGGAAATAATGAATTATTGCCAATAAATTTTTGCCTCCAGAAGTAGAAATTTGATCTGTAAGTGATAAGGGTTTATTAAAAAAAAATATAGTAGAATTTCTATTTCACAGGGTTATGATAGAAGAGCTTTGCAAACTTTAAGGTGCTTATACAGGTGTGAATTTTTTACTCTTTCTGCATTGGACAGATAATACTTTTACCCTTTTTGAACCTATCAGACTGCCTCCTTACATTATTTCAGTCTCATTGCCTTTTTTTTTAAAAACAATTTCTTTAAACAATTTCTAGACTAGAAATGAGATGGGAGATGCTTGAGATAATCATCCCAAGATATAGACCAGGTTGGGGAATCTGTGGCCTTGAGGCCAAAGGTCCTTGGGTATAGTCTTTTGACTGAGTCCAAGTTTTACAGAACAAATCCTTTCACTAAGGGGCTCTGTTGTTTGAGGTTTAGATTCAGTCAGAGGGCCACCTTTGAGGATTTAGAGGGCCACCTGTGGCCCACCCCTGATGTAGAATAAAGCCCCATAGGGCCAGCCTCCTCAGCACTCCTTCCCCACGAAGTCTAGCTTGTTCCCACCACTTGTGTGCACTTCCTTCTCCACGACTGGGTTCAGGCTAGTTCTTAGGTCCAGGAGAGTTCTACCTCCTTTGCCTCCTTCTTCTTTGAATTCTCATCCATAATTAAAACCTAATTCAAATGGCATCTCCTGCTTGTTTCCTAATGCCTTTCATCCTCGGACTTCACATAACATTTTGTCTTACAGCTACCATACTGTTTGTGCCTTAACCCTCTCTTGGACAGTAAGCTCCTTGAACTTAAGGACTGTGTCTTTTTAAAAGTTATCTCCTCCAGGTCCTAGCACATTATTCTGCATGATGGAGAAGACTAATAAATCTTTTTTTGTTATGCTTGTTGAGTAATACATTTGAATACAGTATGCTTTTTTTTCCTTGAGCAGCAGTTTTCAATAAAATAATATACTTATAAAAACATACATTAATGTTGTTGTAAAAAATGTACTGCCTCTGAGGTATTTTTGAAAACTGCTCTTTGCTCAGAAAAACTGGGTCTGACCATTTCGAGCCCGTTCTGAAGTGACCTAAAACTTTGGTGTATATTTGAAGTGCATTGAATTTTCTAGTTTCCTTTCAATCTGCCATCTAACCATATAGCTCAGCTTCTGCCTTGTAGTCTAAGAGGCTGTGCTGAAGGGCCATTTTCAAATGGTAAGGTAAGAGGAAAAGAAGTTGTCCAAGTCTGGCCCTAATAGCTGTTCCTGATAGGGTTAAGTGTGTCAGTGATCTACCCTTGAATGCATGTCCATGTCTCACCCTTCCTGGGGCCCCATATCTGATATGGCTGTAAGTGGACAGTGTGCTGAAGATTCCTACCTCGGATACATGTGTAATTTTAGGTTTAATGGGATATTCCTTTCCCCGTTCTAGTCTAGATATGGTTGTTTCTTTGTTTTCCCCTCTTCCTTAGACTTCCTAGTGTGATAATTTTAGCATTTATAGTAAATGGTACTCCCTGCTGGGCTTGGATGTTAACACCTTATGAGGTGAACGGAGGATGTAATGTAGTAACTTAATCTTTTTTGATTTTCCAGCTTGTATTTTTTTCTTCTACTAAATTTTGTTTTTCTTCAATTTTGTTTTTCCTCAGTTTGAATCCCACAGCAGACAGAAAAAGCTTTTACAGTTTTTTAAGGGATATTGTGTATTTTTAAGCTCAATTTTTCCCTCAAGTCAACCCTAATTGTGTTTTGTGATATTTTTAAATAACCCTTTTTATATAATAGCTAATAGAAACAAGTCTGTAGAGCTTTAAAATTTGCAAAGTACTATGGATGTATGACCGTGTTTGCTACTCGCAACATCCCTAGGGGTAGGTAAGTATTCCCATTTTACAGATAAAGAAACTGCTCAAAGTCACGCAGCGAGTGACTGTCTGTGGAAGCATTTCAACACTGGTTGTCCTAGTTCCCATTAGGACACTCTCAGCACTGTGGCCCTTAGCTGCCTCACAGACATAGATTATTATAGCACCCCTTTTATAGTAATAGTTGTTCCAGTGAGAAAGCATACTGTAAACCACAGAAGTTAACATAATGGCAAAGACATTGGGTACCATGGATTATAATGGAATATAATATAATTGTAATTGAATCCCACTGAAAATAGGAGTCTTAAGGAATACAGAGTCTTTGTTAAAGGTGTAGCCTCAGAATAGGTAGCCACTTTCACCCTCCTCCTCCTCCACTGCTAAGAAGACCATGCTTCCCCATAGCTTGTGGGCAGGGTACAAGCAGCCCCTCCCTCTTAGCTTGTCGGCCCATTTTGTTCTTCTGTTGTCACGTTTTTTGCACTTGGATTTTGCTTGCTTCAGTCACCTGATCTGTTCTTATGGTTCACAGCTGGGGTAGGATGGGGACACGACCGGGCAGGATGGGATGTGGGCTTAGACTGTAGAAACAGCCCTGGGCTTGGAATCAGGAGGCCTGACCAACGGGAAATCACTCACTTAACCTTTCTGAGCTGCAGTTTCCCCATCTGGAAAGGGGGGCATAATAACACTCCCATTAGCTACCTACCTCATAGGATTGTTGGGAGGAAAGGGATTTGAAAACTTCAAATGCTACAAAAAATGTGAGTATCTTCCTAACAGGCAAGTAGGTAACAGGAGTGAGAACAAGTCACTGCCAGGGGCAACATCAGCGGCTAAAGTTCCACAGCTGCTTAGGAACCATTTTTTTGCACTGAATCATTCCTATCATTTCTCTACAATCTCAGGATCCACCACATATTATTTCTGCTATTTTTTTTTTCATTTTTGGTTTTGGGGGATGATAGGATTCTCTTCGTTATCCTAAAACCTGGAGATTAAGCATAGGCTCTTACTGAATGTTAGAATTTACCACAATGCTCTTTCTCTTGGGATTGATATTAGTCTAAGATTTATGTGCCTCCTGTTAAGGGAGAAAAATTGAAGACTTATGTGAGGTGGTTTAAAGCAAAGTCAGCAGAATGAAAACAATACTAACTACTTTCATATCACACAGAAACAACAGTAATTTGTAAGTAAGTGTTAAGTAAATATAAGTAGAAGGATGTAGACTATTCTTATTTTGGTTAAATGTGCAGTTATTTTTCTTAAAGGAGTGTAAATAATTCAGATTTGAAAATCTTATTCAGAGAATTATTACACTATTCTGTTTAATTTTTGTTTATTCCTGAGTCAGTTTTACTGGTGATGACTATTTTTTTTTGTAAAAAAATGAAACATTGATTTCTAAAATCATTTAACTAAATTTAAATTCGATAAATTTTAAACCTATCTACAATATGTTGCCCCCTTCCTGGGTCTTATAATACCAAGATGTCCTCAAGGTAAGGTCTTCAGTAGGAAAAATGAAATAATATGGAATTTGGCTTATTGAGCCACCCTGGGCTAAAAATTGCTAGGTTATGTGTGTGTGAAGGTGAAAGGTGTCTTTTCTTATATCCGTAAGAAATGTGTAGACTTTCCTAGATTTCAATAAGATAAATGAACTAATTTAAAATTTTTTCCATGCCTCATCTGTCCACTTCACAAGCTGTCACTTATGCCAATAGTGCACAGCAAGAAATTGTATTATTTTGAAATAAGACTGCTGTTTTCATGGTAGGCCTGGAGCTCCTCTCACCAAGTATAGCCGGTTTTCACACACTTCGGCAAGTTTGTGCAAGAAAGACAATGTTGTTGTTGTTGCGTTGTTTCCATTGTGTCCAACTCTTTCTGAGTCTGTTTGGGCTTTTCTTGGCAAAGATACTAGAGTGAATTGCCATTTCCTTCTTCAAGAAAGTACGTACATTGGTCACGATGAAACACGTTTGTCTCATTACATGACTGCAATTGAACTGTTAAACAAAGTTGGGATTTAGAAGGCAAAAATTACTGAGCATAACATTAGATGATGAAAGTATAACCTCCTCTCTCTTCAGAATCATTTGTACACTTTTAACACTTTTTTGTCATTTTTCACATAAGATTTAGAGGCAGCATAGGAAAGTGAGTAAGAAGGATGGGTGGATTCTGGAGTACCTGGTGTCAAGGCTTGTCTCTGTTGTATACCAGCTGCTTGACTCTAGGCAAGTGCCTGGTGTATACTGAACCCTAAGTAAAAGCTACTGACTGATCAGTTCCCCAAGGCAGCCCTCTAAGATTCTAAATTTATAAATGAGGTGGTGATCTGCATAGCTGGAGAGTGTACCCAGAGAGCCCCCCCTATAGTCCTGAAATCATAGGTCTGTGCTACCTGGGAACCAAGGAGTAAAAAGATTGGAAACATTTAAGTGAAATCTTTTCAGACCTTTTTATTACCTGGTGGTTAGCATATTGCAGCATTTTATGTGGATTTGCTATGGAAAATTCTCTGTTAGAGTAAATTTGAGACAGGAAGTGATTTGACCAGTAGCATATAACTTTAAGAAATTCATCACCCTAGGCTGCCGTAAAATTAGTCTTCTGAATATTTACTCATTGGAATTTGTGGCAAGAAAAATGAGAGCATATTTGCTATTTCTGAGATCTTCAGATCAAGCTAACTGGGTCCTTACAGATTTTCTGAATTTGCTATTTTATTTTTATAAAATGCATTTGAATGTGTCTTCGAGGGGGAAGCCATACCGTAACTATACAGCTTATCACTGCTGCCTGATTAGATGACACAGTACTCCTGTGAGGTAAAATATTAAAGTCATCTTTAGTAAAAAAGATTTGGGTTTTTAGCCAAACGTTGAGCAGATGACTTCACCTCTACAAGTTAAATGTTCCCATAAGCTCCTTAAAGCTAAATTTTCCTTGTTTAAAATAAAAATAACTGGACATGATTCGCTAAGGGGTGGAATTCCAAGGCCTATTTAAATTTGTCTTTAAAATTTTCCCCCTATGCTTTGCTTTTCCTGGCCTTTTGATTTCTGTGGTTTGATGAATATTTATACGAATAACTGTGCTGGAGCATAATATAAGAGGTTTGAGTTCAGTTCTCCCTGTCTAGGAAGACTTACCTTTTCCTACCACGTGGCCTCTATTCTTAATGCTGCTCTCCTTTTTTTTCTGTAACTCCAGCTTTTTGTAATCAGCTGAGTCTCTGCAGGAGAGCCTAAGCAGGAAAGCAGCTGCCTGCCTAGACATGGCCAACACAGCTTTACCTGTATGCCATTGCTGGGTGTCTCTCCAAAGTCAAAGTCTGCATAATTGATCATGACCCTTTTTCATACCAGAGCTCTGAAACTCTAACCTTTCCAAATCCTTTACAGCATCAGAGGAAACATGATGCTGCTTTGTCAGTGAGGCCAGCCTTAAGGTAGATGAAAATCTGATAGGAGAACTTGTATCCTTATCAGAGCTTACTGTAAGAACTTGACAGGTAGATTTCCATTACTAAATATTTCAGCATGCAACCTTTAAATGACATATACCTCTTTGAGGGCTATTTCCATCACTGGTTTGTGTTAGCTTTATTTTATTTTACTTTAAAAATACCTTTTTAGAGTTTTATGGGAAAAGTAAAATATTTATCTTTGTGGCTTGTTGATATCAGCAGGAAAGGATAGCTATTCTCAAATGGATGGAAGGTTTATTGGTGAAGAGATGAAGGAAGCTATTTTGTGATAAAGGATTTCTTTGCATCTTTTCCTCTAGTCAAGTAAATTGCTTGCAGGTTCTTACTAAGAAAATAATCCCTCTGGGGCTGCTTTTAATTCGATCTGGTTTAAACTGTTTTCAGAAGGGTTAAGCTTCCTTTGCATTAGTAAAGTATGGTGAAGTGAGGGAAAAGCTGTGGAACTAGGTTTTTATAATATACAGTTAATTCTCAATTATCTACACCAATGGAGTGGTTTAATCCACAATAACATATAATTCAGAATTACTCCATCTGACTTTGGCGTGTATGTCTCCTCTCCTTTGAATTACTTTGTCTCATTAAAATTAGTTTGCATTATCTAAACATATGGTATACAATTGTGAAGGGGAGAGCATTAAGTTGACAGGAAGAAATTGCTACTGGGGCAGGGTCAGAGGACCTGGCTTTGAATATAGTTCTAACTCTTGGTGCCTCTGTGACTGGAGAAATCAGTCAGCCTTCTTGGGCCAAAGTTTATTCACCTGTAAAATGAATGTCTTGAAGTAGATGTCCTCTGTGATCCCTTATAAGTCTAAATCTACTACCAAGATGGAATTTTGTTGCAATCTAAGAAATAGTTGGCTGCAGTTCTAATAAAATGTTTAGGATATCTAACTTATTTTCTGATATCATTAGAAAATTAAATCCTTGAGGGTATAGACTGTGTACCTAGCACATAGAAAGTGGTTAATAAATGTTTTTTGACTGATGAGTGTGTTTTACTTAAACCAAAGGCTTATTTAGTCTTCTCCAGAATGAAGTTTTACAAGTTATTTACTTCAGAGACATCTAATTTTATTAATGTTGATCACCCTTTTATGCAGATCTCAATTCCCCAGTACCTTTCCTTAGTCACTGTAGCTGAAAAATGCATCGGTGAGGCTGGTCTCTGGTAAGAAGCCTCTCAGAATGAGCTTGGCTGCTCCTCCTCTCCATAGACTGATCACATGCTATTCCTGAGTCTGCACTTGGGTTTTTCCAACTTAGTAGAACCTGTCTGACACAGGTCACTCCCATGCCATGATAAATCATCAGAGGACTTTATGGATGATAGCTAGTTTTATCATTCATGTTCCTGATTTAATTATTTTCTTTAAGCATTTGGGCGAAGCTGTCCTTCCAGCTCTAAATCTTACAATCTTATGAGAAAGTCTTAGTTTGTGGCAGATGGCATGCGTGCCCACGTGGCTCGGTGACAGTGAAAAAGAAAGACACACGGGCTGGTGGGAGAAGATAGGGCAACTCCGTTTATTGATCCAAGGGTCGGTATTTATAGATAGAAACTGCAAGTCTACATGACATTCTACTGTCCTAGTGATTTGGCCAGTCTTATTGTCTCAAAGACTGTTAGCCTAAAGTGCATCTATTTTACATATCCCATGTATTCTCTAGTTCTCTTGTTTATCTCATGGAGATAGCAACATGCGGAGGGGCATGGAGAGCCATTACAGATGATAATGAGCACAATCTCAAAGAACAGTTTCCCTGAAAGTCTATGCTGAACTTGCCAACTGCACTCCATCCTGGCCCTCAACATTAGTTTAAATTTCATATTTTCTCAGGTAGCATTAATGTCTGATTATCAAGCCACATGCTGCTTTCTCTTATATTCAAATTCAACAAAAAGTTACTAAAGACCACTTGTTCGATGTGAGGCATTGAGTTTAGACTGAGAGCACAAAGTTGTTTTTTTAATGGCACAGTTCCTGCCCTCAAGAAACTTATAGTCTAGTAAGGGAAATTGTGACAAATGGGGGAAAATATGTGAAAATAAACATGGCAGAAAGCAAAGTGTGGTAAAGGCAAGGGAGAGATCCAAACAGAATGGTTTGAGAATGCTGGAGATAGGAGGGATCACTTCATCCAAAAACAGCAGGAAAAGGGTCATGGAAGAGAAATGGCACATGGCCTGGGCAGTTTTTCTCGCAAGCTCACGCTTATTCTTTGTTTGCTTTTCCATTAGCAGAGTTCTGTGGAAACTGAAAATGCAGTCCTTAGTTAGAATTTGGAGGGGCCTGAGGCCTAGGAAAGGGAAGTGACTCTGGATCCAAGTCCTTTTATTTCCAGCTCAGGGAGAAAGAAGCACTTCAAGAGTGAATGTGCCCCATCAGGATAATTCCATGAGAAAATCTAAAATTGGGACAGGGAAGGAATCATCCAGTTTGGGGTATTATTTCTAACCTAAAGCTAAACTGAGGTTCATTAGTGTTTCAGGTGAAGTTCATCAGGTCACTACTCTTTTTCCTAAAGCTTTGAGACTTAGGATTCTGAATGAAAACTGGGAAGTTTTGCAGTTCTGTAAGTGTGCTTTCAAATTCCTTGGAGGGCTTTTAGTGATTTAACTTTAGGTTTCTAAGAAAGGTCCATGAATTATTTAAGGTCATAAAATCTCAATACTAATAACTCATTTTGATAGCACCTTTAAATTTATAAAATGCTGTCCTCACAGCAATCTGAATGAGATTGAATGCCTATTTTATATATGGGCAAACGGAGGCCCAGAATTTACTTTCCCTAAGCCACATAGCTGGTAACTATTGCTGTTCCACACTGCCACTAGAGTGTGGAGACAGAGAAAAACAGAGCTGTGTGAGGTGAATAATCTTCCTCCTTCTGGAGATTCCGTTTGGATGACAGCTAGCTCTCTGAGACTTGAATTCTCAGGGGTTTCATCAGTGAAGCCACAGCCTCCCACTAGTCAGATTACAAATACCACCCTCCTCCTACCCTCCCCACCCCACGCATACACATGGCCTGGTAGGTGGTCTCTGAGAGCAGCTGTGGCTAAAAGTTCATCATCCTGCGACTAAGCCGTTCCTGACCCTGCTTAAACTTAGCTACTCATGGCTTCTTTGTGAACGACAGTAGATACACAGAGGCCGTCATCAGGCCTCTAATCTTAATTCGTTCATCTATTCAACAAGCATTAAGTGTGAATTATGTGCAGCATACCTGAGCAACAAGACAAACTTTATTCCTGCCGTTCAGAAAGTTCCATCCTACCCTCGTCTAGGGGTCCTTATAGATAAAATCCAGAACTTAGAGACCAGAGGAGCTGGTGTTTGAATCTTACCTTGTAGGTGACTTGACTTTTCTGTGCCTCAGTTTCCTCATATGTAAAATGGGGATAATCATTAGCACTTCACAGGGTTGTTGGGAGAATATACGTACAACACCTTGGAAACCTAAAAGCCCCATAATGATGATGATGACGATAAGTCTTTGCATTTCACAGGAAAAAGAAATGGCAAATAGGCACTGTCTAAGCTGTAGCATTGATTTTGCTATTAAAAATGAACATTGGGTTCAGATTCAGATCTTTAATCAAATTTAAAAATTAAACTCACTTTAAAAAAAAGGCTACTAGATGTGACTTCAGTGCTGCAGCAATGCCAGGACAAACAAACAAGATGCTGCTGAGACCCAAATGAAACGTTGAGTCTGGCAAAGAGATTTTATTCCCCTTCTACTAAAAATAAATCTGAAAGGCACGGAAGAGTGATACAAGGTTAAGCTGTAGTCATAACACTTGTTGTGGCAGGGGAAGCCTTGGGGCCAAGGATTAATATATCAGAACCTATGATAAAGGAATCAATCCTAAAAGATGAGACTGCTTATATGAAGAAAGCACATGGCAGTAGAGTGGAGTGCAACTGAATCTGGGTTCACAGGATCTGTGTTTGAGTCTGTGCTCTGCACCTCATGTCCTCTGGGACCCTGCACAAGTCATTCCATCTTCATGGCATTCAATTTCCTTGTCTCTGAAACAAAGGTTCTTGATGTGGCGTCTATGAACTTAAAAAAAAAAAGCGTTTCAATATAATTGTTTTACTTTGTAATCTTGGGCATTTTAAAAACATTATTTTGAAAGGAGGTCCATAGGCTTCCTCCAGCTGCCAGAAGGGACCATAACTTAGATAAGGTTCAGAACCCCTGTTCTAAAATGAGGGCCTTGGATGGTAGAGGCTGTGGGTCATGCTATATGGCTTTGAGGCTCACGTGGGGACCTAGCATTCTATGATTCTAGGAAAATATTTGACACAGAATGTGAAGACCTCATTAATTTGCCACTTGATGGTGGTGGTTTTTTGGTTTTTTTTTTTTTTGACGGCAGTTTTTGATTATTTATAAAAACTGCATATCTTTTCCTTGGCCATGAAGTGTTACAGAATTAGTAGTGTCTTTAGAAAGCCAGATTGCTCCAAATGGAGTTGGATTATCCCTGAGTTCCAGGATCCTGGCTTTGTAGCACTTGGTACCAGTTAGTGCACTGGTTTCTCTTTTTTTCTTTTCTTTTTTTGGTGAATGGCTATGAAAAAAAAGAACTTGGAATGATGCTGCTATGTGGGGACTGGAGGAGAGAGGAAGAATGGTTTTTTAGTCAGTTAGGGGAATTTGCTCAGACCACCAACAGACTTTATCAGCTCTTAAATAGTATCCCCATCATATGGCACTGAAAAATTACAGGGCCCTTGTAATTTTTTTATTCCCTTAATTCTCATTCCTATTGCTAGGTCATTTATGCAACGTTGCAAAGGATAACATTTTAAATCCCATTTTTCTATTTTATCGATGAAAAAGTTTTGAAACTAGAAAACTTTCCATTTTTGACTCTATATTTTTATGTATTTAAAACATACATGTTCTTACACAGATTTTCAAATTAGAAGCAGTTTGCATTTGTAGAATATTTGGTGAAATTCTGAAGCATCAAAAACCCAGAGTTTTATATGCTGGTAGAGTCAAAAACGGTATTTGAATTACAGGACTATGCAGAGTACCTTCATTTTTAAAAAGTAATCTAAATGATAGAAGACTACAATTTACTTTTATGATTGTAAATGAGACATAACACAAGCAGTAAACTTTTCTTTGAGTGTGAATGTATTCTTTCACACATCTGCTTGGGTAATTCACTTGTCTGTTTGAAAAGGATATCACAGAAATGGAATTTTTAAATATTGAAGAAATAGGGGGAAACTTAAAAAAAAATTACTTTGCTAAGAACAAGCTAAATGCAACCTGGTATCTAAGACCTTTTAATTTAAATGAACTTTCCTGCAAGGTCAGTGGTCTGACGTATTTCCTTATGTACCACCTCAGTCTATCTAGTTAGAAATTTATAACTAAGAACAAATATGAGTTATGTAGGTGTGAATGTGTCTGTTTGTTAACGGGAATATTCCTGTTCTCAATTATCTGGCCTTTGTTGTCTTTGTTCGATCTCATCAACAGACAGTAATGAGCATTAGAAATATGTGTAGTTTTACCATAGTAGAGAAAAAAGGAAAATGCAGTGTGAAAGTTTGGCCCTTTAGCTGCACAGTATATGAGAAAAAGTCAAGAGACTTGGATTGGAATTCTTCCTGGGAAAGTCATTTCACCACCCTTGAACTTGACCATAGTCATCAGTAAATTGAGGCTAAGAAATACAAATAACTATTATTGTTGTAAATGATGTAGGCGGT
>CM053769.1:28627542-28654369 GCA_028658325.1 Potorous gilbertii
TGCCATCTTGTAGTTTCCTGGTACTAAGCTCAGTTCTTTTTCATCTGCTAAAGAAAGGCAAATGCGTAGGCACCCTGGAAAAATACCCCAGTTGCCCTGCTCTAGTTACAGCTTTGAGGTAACAAATGCTGGGCCATGTTAGCAAGGCAGAGAAAAGAGAAAAGATGATCACCACCATCCTCATCTGTTGCCAGAATGATGCTCCAGTTTGCTGCCTTGATTTGCCAGCAACAATTCAGTTTGCATAAGAAATCACATCTCCAGCACCCCAAGCAGGAGCTAGTCTAACTCTGCCATTTTGTTAACCATCAGTCCCCACACATAAACATGCAAAGAGGAGAGCTGAGAGGGATCACAGAGATCTTTTCCAGCTCCCTCATTTTAGAGACAGGAAATTAAAGCCCAGAAAGTTAAGTGACTTGCCTAAGGTCAAACAGGGAGCAATCAGCAGACCCTGTCTTCAAGTTCAGGTACTCTGACTCTAATTTCAATACTATTTCCCATTGAAAAAGATCTTTGGACAGCAAAGTGACATAAACACCATTATTTTTGTTTTTGATAATCAAAGACTATCTAAACCACCTACCAAAAAAAGTTTTAAAATGATTCATGAGAAAAAGAGATTCCAAAATTAAAATTTTAAAGTTTAAAATCAATTTTCTTTGGCCAAGAAGTTTTTCCTAGTATATAAGAGAAAATCTATAGTAACAAGATAACATTTTATACATTTGCACAATTTCTCCTATAGAAATCTACAGTCTTCAGAAAGTATTATTTGCTGTTATGTCTATTTGACATTTTCCATTTTACTCAAAAGATTTTATGTTTTGGTATTAACGCAGTATACAAATTTGACAGCTTGCAACAGGATCTCGTCATTGTACCAAATCATTCTGACAGTTAAGCACCATATAGTTGGCTGGTAATGTACTTTTTTTATACAGCTCTTATTCAAAATCTTACAAAGATAGAATATTTTTATGTTTAGAATTTGGACAACATAATCTTAATGAGTTAGTAAACTTTTAACTGGTCTTATAAATCATGACAGTAAGCAATCATTTCACCATCTGTACTCTCTTCCTTCTGTTCCTGATTTATTTAGAAAAAAGGAATCAATGATACCAGCATTTCCTCAACAATGTTGAAACCATGAAGATTGCCTGTGTCTGTCTCTGCTCTTTATTTCTTGGCATTTCTCTATATATTTACAAAAAAAGAAAAGAAAAGAAAAGAAAAAATGTGGATAAATCAGTCCCAGGTAATGGGGAACATAATGACTTTTCTTGATTGCCTGTATAGCATTTTTCACATGGGCTGAAAGGTAATCGATATGTCTACATTTCCAGAAATGCATTAACGGTTGTGTTTTCAAATACAGAACTTCATTACTCTGGGAAAAAAAGCTGCCATTATCCCCTAACATCACTCTAAAATTAACTAAATGAGTTGGATGGTAATATTAAGACTCAGAAGGTAAACCCTATCCTTATCTTTATGTAATTCTAATTTTAGTAAGTCTAACATGTACCAGTTCGCAACTGCACAAGTGTCTTCTTTGTAGAAGTAGAAACCTCACTTTTTTTCTCCTTTGATTCAACGCTTCTCTTGGAATACCCCCGTGAAACCACTCTATTTCAGAATTGATGTACCTTTCAAAACTATAATCTTTGGCTTTCAAGCTCACTATTATTTGCCTTCAGGTACAAATTTTAAAGTGCATAAAGGCTTCCAAACAGAATAGTATTGTTTCAGTCAGATACTGAAAGACTTGTAGATCAGTCATCACAGCAGTGTAAATTCCTTTTCAAAATATTGTTCCTCACTCAGAGTACACTTGTGCTTATACTCTGTTGAATTGTCAAATAGAAATTTGAGGTCATCAAATGCCTGGGGGCAACACCAGCTATTCCAAAATTCATTCCTACTTCAACTCTGCAGCAGAAATAGGATTTCAAATGTAAAAAATAACAGGAAATTCTACAGATAAAGAAACAAATGGTACATTATGATCAAGCATGCCATACCTGCCTGAGCGGATAAAGTCAAAATGTAATATTCAGACCTTGTAGGCACTGGGAGCAACAAAGCTGATACCGAATTGATACATGGTGTTTCAAAAACATTAGTTTTTAATATACTATTTTTAAAAGTCTGTTACATTAATAGGAAGAAAAATGCCTATATATAATAGATGTGTCTATAGTACTCAGGAGTATTTTGTAGGAAATGTTACATGGTCTTTACACAGGTCTTTCTTATAATAATCTAACAAGATGGCTGCTTTTTGAGTTACTATTTACCAAATTACCAAGTGTGCAAAAAGGAAACAAAAACATTAGTAAGCTGTGGACAAGCCCCTAGAAATGTTACAGAATGCACACAGGTAGCCTTTGTGGTCCTCCATTGGATCAGGTGCTGTTCTATAGACAGATTTACAGTTGTTCTTGAATTGTGTGATTTTCTTACTGATTTAATTTCCATTTTTCTCCACTATTGTGTTCCCAAGATGACTTTTCTCCTTTTGACATCCTCCTGTCCTAATAAGCATTCCTTTCAATTTTAAGTGCACTTTTTCACAATGCAGAAAATGAAAAGTAGATATTTTAATGAAATTTCTGTACGCTTGCTCCCCTTTTCTCTACTTTTACTTAAGATTCAGTTTTCATCACAGCTAGGAGGCCATGCTAAAAGATATCAGATATTATACATCAAAGAAAAATGGAATTACTTCAAATCAACCCTATTTCCTACAATTCTTCTAATGGCAGCATACCCCTTACTTTGACCACCGTGCATCACTGCCATTCACTTCAGTCTCTAAGACTTCTCTGCCCTCCACCTCCTTCTGCGCCAGCAAATCCAGGCAAGACTTTGAAGTAGGTAGAGTCTGTCTTCACCACAGTTCTCTTCATAGATGGACAGATATAGAAAGATACAGAAAGAAATATAATCTATACACATATACATACACCTACTCCAAGAATAAAGATCACCTCCATATGTATGTATGTAAGTATACACACACATATATATATATACTTACTCACATAATACACACATATATGAATAAATACATACACATATGTAATCCATCTGCGCATACATATAGGGGGCAGGTAGGTGGCACAGTGGATAAGTAAGCACTGGAGTCAGAAAAACCAAAGCTCAAACCTGACCTCATATGCTTAATAGCTGTGTGATCCTGGGCAAGTCACTTAACCCCTGCCTACATAAAACTGGAGGAGGAAATGATAAAACACTCCAGAATTCTTGCCAAGAAAACCCCACAGAGAGTTAGTCTACCCAGTCATGAAGAAACCGCCATGACAAAGACTGAACAATAACACGTATATATATATATATATATATATATATATATATATATATATATATATATATATGTTTTTGTGTATGTCTTCCTTCTCTATATACTCATTTACTCAAAGTACCCCTATTTTCTCAATCTCTGACATGGAAAATACAATTTGCCTCATTAATTCACATTTAGTTGGTCAAGGGTATTTTTATTTAAAAATGGTTGCTTTAATCTCTAATGGTAGAACTTAGGGCATTATGATACATGATGGTGATTTGTATCCCTTCATAAAAGAGACCAATAACTCTGCATACCTATAAGGGCAGGACTGCCTCATTTTAATATAGTCTGGGGAGCCACTAGGTTAGCAGTCCCTCATAGCAGAAAGAATTGACTGTAGTCATATAGGTATGGAACCTACTACAAAATACACTAGATTATGTATTACTCAATTATGATAATGTTCAAACTGGAGAAAAACTGATCCTTTAACATCCTTTGTGCATTCATACATCAATTTAAACCATCTCCTTTCCCTGGCAAGATCACTATGCATAGTGTTTTAGCCTCTTTACATAGTAATTTCTAACATTTGTTAGTTATAGGTAGCAATTACTTTACTTGCCACTAAGATGTACACTAAGTAAGTACTTCAGTGCTCCAGCAACTCTGCACAAGGACTGAATATTTTTTTAAAACAAAAGAATGACTTGATTGGATGGAAATTACTGTAGGTACTGAATCAGTCAGTCACTGTATACACAAAAGAGGTGATCGTGAACATCTTTTGATTGGTATTATTCAGTTATCTTTTGTGTTTTAAATTCTAAACATTGTACACTTATTTTTAAAAGGACTGGGGCACAGAAAAATAAAATGAACCACTGATTTAAGTATTTGAAATAATCCACAGCGTAAATAAAACATCAGGTTAAAACAGCTTTAAAAGCTCAGTCATATCTGGTTTCCATATTATTAATGTCCATTTTATTCCTAAAAGAGATGAACTCCAGTCTTATTGTATTGATTAGTATCTGACATGATCACTAGATACCAACAAGCTAGTTAGGATTCAGTCTATTCGTGGAAAGTGTCAATTCAGAATCTAACTTCCTGAGGGCCAGCAGGCTCTGGATCTACTTTATTTTTGTCATCCTGTAATACATAAATAGTGTTATTTTCATTTGACTTTGTAAATACAGGTAAGAAAAACTTGCTCATGTAAAGAAATACTTTTCGTCATGTTTATTACAAATAGGTTCCAGCAGGTAGATAGTTTTCCAGAAAAGCTTTACAAAAGCTACATGTTGTATTCCTGAACAAAAGGACAACAGAAGAAATATTAAAATAATCCAATAGCTCAAGAAAATGTTTATTACTGCTGGTATTAACAAGTATTTTCGTGTAGAACTTTCTACTCAGGATGCCCAACCATCTGCAGCGAAAAAGTGAGGAGGGTGGGGCTTTTTTGTATGTTTGTGACTTATGACAATGTTCTTTTTAACTGACAAATCAAAAGTAAAAACAACCAAAAACTATCGAATCCAGTGCTTTCATATTGTCACAGCATTTTTTTTTAATTGCCTTGACACCAAATTAGGGAATATTCTTAACTTAACCAGAAGCAGACAAGCTCTGATATCAATCTGGATGAGGGAGCTGGGTTAACGCTCCATTCAGAGACTGGTATGGTGGTGCCACCTAGTGAGCAAGATGAAAATACTCTGGGTCACAACAATGCTCAGATTCGGCTGAAAGAACAGCTTGTCCTCATCGTGGGAAACCACCCTGCAGCCTCAACATTCACTAAGGCATGAGTAAAATTATTGCAGGTTTCAGAATCTGAACTCTCACTCACCAAATCCTTAGCCAATGGATAACAAGGTAATGCAATTTCCAAAAATTATTACTAGGCCTGATCATTCAAACAAACACTTTCTCAGGTATCCACCTCAGACAACTAATTTCCTATTAATGGTACAATTTATGGTTTACTCATCACCATTATAGAGAAATGAAAACTGAATGGTTCACAAAGCCAGGCTTGCAATATCAAATGCATAAAGAATGACCACATGATATTGGACACTTGGCAGTTATCAATCTGATAATAAATATCCCACTCAACAAAAAATGAGAATGACTATTAGCTAAGCAACTTCAGGCTACAAACTGGGATAAGTGTACTGGTTTTCTTCGTTAGCATTAAGTAAGTACATTAAGGATTTCAAGTTTATACTGACATATATTTCATCCCTTTGTCTCAAAAGTTTATGAACAAGAATGACAAACAAATCACATGTAACTAGCTAAAAATCAATTTAAGTATTTTGTCCTAATTTAATTATTGAGGACAAATGCTTACTTAAAACTGTTCTTTAGTTATTTCACAATGAGCAAGGTATTAAAGTAGTTAAGGGGTCAAAGAAAACAAAACACAAACAAAAAATAATAGATTTTTATCCCCAACTGAAAGCATTTCTTTTTTTGGCTAATTTCTTCAGTTAATGTTGCTCTCTAACCAAACCCAAATTAACACAAATTACAGACAAGCTCTCTACTAAGAACTCATCACATAAGGAGCTCTGTACAAAAATTTAAAAAACCCATAAATTATAACCCTTATTTCCAAGGATCCTAAAATACACTGGGGAGCTGAGACACACACAGATACGCACGTGTACATATACACAAACGTATACACTCACACCACAATACAAAGAAGTGCCAAAGGAGCAACAGAGCTAATGATTATTATATGCACAATAACTACCTGCCCTTAGTCCTTTCATGGACAGTTTTGGTTTCAAGAAAAAATAATCCTAAGTGAGGTTATACAGAAAGACATTTTTTATCAGATCATGTGACCCAGTATCTGGTTCTGAAAACGTGAGTAGCAGGAGCGTTTGGAGATGAGCGATTACTGTGGGCTCCGTCAGTCAGAAGACTTGGCAAAGACTCTTAAGGTCCTAGTTTTGTCATTTTCTCCATTCCTCTCATTTTATAAATGGGAAAACTTAGGTCCAGAGACATGAAGTGACGCGCACCAAGTCCTGCAGGTAACAGCTTTAATTTCCCCTGAGCTCCTCTGGCTGCAACGCCGTTCTCTTCCCACTGAACCACAGGCTTTGCTCACCTGAGAAGTGGGGAAAAGTGAAGAGTGGAGGCAGGAATAAAGGGCTCACCTGAGAAGTGGGGAAAAGTGAAGAGTGGAGGCAGGAATAAAGGGCATTCAGGTAACCAAGGAGCAGGGCAAAACAGCCAGAGAAAAGGGCTTGTTTCAGGAGCACTAAAGTGACAAGGCTAGAAAGACAGAATTGTGATTGTAGAGTCACAAGTCCTTCACCTAGTTAACACCCCTATATCATCTGTCAAGAAATGAGTACTTGGTGATGTTAAATGTTCTGAGAAAGGCAGAAATAATACCAGAGAAAGAACTGGAACCCATGACTTCTGCATCCTCCATTATCCCATACAGGTTAAGTGGTCCAAGGCCTTAAATGTCATATAACAAATGGTACACTTAATCCTATAGACATCTGAGAGCAACTGATACAGGAACTTTAAATAAAGGAAGAGGCATACCATGATTAAAGTTACACACAAGGAAAAACAACCTGCAACATGATTTGCAGAACAACAAAGAATACAGTAGCACTTCCTGTAAACAGTCCATACGCAAAGCACTAAGAACCCCGTACAGAACACAGCAGGGGAAAAGGACATCAAGGGATAGATACAGAAGACTATACCCTAAAGAAGACAAAAAAACAAGATTTGCTCAGAGATTTGTGGGCCAAAAGACAGGAAGAAAGAAAAATGAAACCAAGATTTCAATTTA
The DNA here is from genome assembly GCA_028658325.1 of Potorous gilbertii. Lineage (NCBI taxonomy): Eukaryota > Metazoa > Chordata > Mammalia > Diprotodontia > Potoroidae > Potorous > Potorous gilbertii. The sequence continues at coordinate 28,634,703 of CM053769.1, forward strand.
GTTGATGAGGAAAATAAAATTCAATTCAATTCCACAATGTCTGCTGAGAATTTAATGCCAAAACAAGGACAGGATCCCTATCCTGAAAGAAACTATGTTCTATTAAGGGGATACGACATTGAGATTAGATTAGAATAAGATAGAGTATAATGTAGTAAATGAAATATCCAGAGTATTCTAGGAAGACTTGAGTAGAAAAAGAATATTTTAATTTAACTGAAATAGTTGGAAGAAGAATTGAGTTTGGTTTTTAAACAAAATTTCAGGTATATCCCAAGAAATATTTTTAGTACTAACATAAAAATATGAGGCTGGTGTGTGAAGGCAGAATCATGGCCAAAGATAAAATTTTGAATTCATCTCCATAGATGATCCAGTTGAATAGAGAAAGTTCCTGAGGAGGATGATGTAAAACAGAGCTCCAAAAGCCCTAACCAGATTAAAACGTGAATGGGAAACAGTTAACAACAAATATAAAAATATAATACAAAACAGATGTTAATATGGGGTTTTCTAAAGTCAAGATACAGTCTGCAGAGATTTCTTTTTATTTGAGTTTGATAGTGTGAATATAGAAGAAAAGAGAGTTGAGAGGTAACCTTGAAAGAATGTGATGTTACCGAAGCAAAGAAGGAGAGAATTCCAAGGAGAAAACTGTCAACTGTGTCAAATGATGAACTGGAATAAAAGAAAATAAGGAAAATTATTTTTCATTCATTCATCAAAGTGTATAAATATGTATACAAAATGTATCAAACATTATTACATACTGAGTACTGTGGGAGGCATTGGACAAGATATAAATGTGAATAGGAAAGAATCCTTGGACTCACATAGTTTATAACCTAACAAGGGAAAACCACAAAGGCAATACTAAAGAAAGTCATAAAATATGACACAACTTTTAGGCACATTAGAGAGCTTGCAGAACCAAGAGCAGTGTAAAGTCCAAACAGGAAAGAAGGTGTGGAGGGCTTCAAGGAAGAGTAAATACTAAGCTTCTTAAAGGACAGAATTGTTGTTTCTTTTTTTGTTTTTGTATCTCTTATCTCCCAGCACTTCACATAGTGATTTGCATACACTAATTGCTTAGTAAATGTCAGTTGATTTTAGGCATCTAAATTGTTTATCAAAGGACACAAAGAAATACAAAACAGAAAAAGGGAGGACACTTCAGGACCAGGGAACAGTTCATGATTAAGGAAAAACTAATGAGATCAAGGAATGAAAGTGTGTGTACAATATTCATTCAAGAAATGTGAAATTGAAGGAAAAGAGAGATCTATAAACAGACTATACAGGATTAAGGGTTGCTTTGTTTTTTCAAAGATAGTGGACAAGGTTTTAAATGAATGATGAAATACAATTTTCTTCTTTCTCCTATCTTCCATTTTATCCACAAAAGGACTAAAGATGACTTATATTCACAAAAACTTTAAAAATGTGTTCCTGAATGCTATTTTGGACTGGTAGAGTCATCCTCCTTCTATAGCAAGGACAAGAGGGAAAAGAGATTTTAACCTTGAGAATGATGCAAAGGATGAATTACAAGGAATGCAATAACATGAATACTTTCAACAAGTTCCTACCAGACACTGCTTCCCAAGGGTCACTGAATCAGCTGAATGAAGCCAGTACATCTTCAAAACTTTTAAGTACTTAGGTGCTTCTTGGAGCCATTCTCTCTTTCTGCATCCTCTCTTTAAACACTTAAGAACTGAAGAAAAGATTAGCTAAGAAGATAGAGATCCCTACCTTCAAGGAATTACATTCTACTGGATAGATAAGACACAAACACGCATATCTATAATATGAAATACTATATAACATATGCATTAGAGATGTTCAAACCAAGACATAAAAAAGGGCTTCACAAAAGAAGTGCCATTGCAATTGTGCTTTAAAGTCAACAAGTATTTATTAAGTGCTTCCTATGAGCTAAGCACTGGGTATATAAACAATGGCAAAAATATGGTTTGTATCTTTAAGGTAAGGCCAATTACATGGTGTAGTGGAAAATGTAGTGGATAAAGTGCAAGGCCTGGAATCAGAAGACTCATCTTCTTGAGTTCAAATCTGCTTTCAGAAACTTAGTGTGTCACTGGGCAAATAACTGAATCCTGTTTACCTCAGTTTCCTCATCTGTAAAATGAGTTAGAGAAGGAAATGGCAAATCACTCCAATATCTCTGCCAAGAAATCCCCAAATGGGATCATGACAAATTAGACACAACGGAAACGACTGAACAACAAAACCCTCAATGGCCTCATGATTCAACAGGTAAAAAAAAGGTGAGTGTGGGAAGAAAAGGCCAGAAGGCACCGGGTATATTTCACAGTAGAGTAGTCCAGTTTGGCTAGAACACAGCTTGTTCCTCCAAAATAGGCATAAAGTGGAGTAGGAGGAAGCCCTGAGGTCTACAACTGCCCATCTATCCCACCTGATATTTGGATATTAGTAAAAACTAGGCACTACTTGAATTGACATCTTCTTCAAAATCTAAAATTCATCCAACCTCTTTTATGTAATCTTTACTACCTTCTCCAGCTCTCAAAGATGTCACTTTCTCTGACCTTTCAGATAAAGGATTGGACTAAAAGATAATTACTATGGTGCTCTCCATTAAGGAAGAATGGAATTCTATCTGTTACCTTTTAGGTATTCTGCCATTCTAAAAGGAAGATGGCTATTTACAAATAATTTCATTTTACCACCAAAATGATATACAAACTACCAGAAGCATTAGAACTACATTAATTTTTCCCTGTATCCAGCCGCTAGAAATCTTGCAAGCTATCCCCTCAAGTTCAGTCAGAACCTATAAAGGCATGTCTTTGAAGACCAAGGAAATTCCATAAAAACGTGTGATATGTAGTCACAATTAAGCAGAGTGATCAAAATAGTGATTCTGAATTTTCAAAGACAATCATTAAATTCTGAGGAAGGGACCACATAATTTGGTTGGCATTTTCCATGCTGAATCTTATTTTGTCTTTCCATGGAGGAAACGTCCTGGACTCAGGGACATCAAACCATGACACAAGTTTTCAAGCAGAATAAATGCAATGACGCAACCCCATACAAACGAAGCATTAAGAGTAATAACTGCTTATTTCAAAATGAATAAATGCAATCAACTAAGACTGGCAGAGGTAAGTTTTGAAATTTAAAATTAAGACTACATTATAGTCTTTCTTCATAATAACACTGTGTGCTATAATACTGTCTTTACAACAGCACCCTTTTAGCCACTGCTTCTTTCATTGAATTCAAATTTTTTCACTGAGAAAACCCTTTCACTCCAGTGAACAAAATCTTTTTTCTCTCCACAATAGCCTTGAGAAAACAACAAGTATGCTTTTAAACACACATCCCTTGACAGAAGCACCTAATGGCATACCTGATCTGTCCAGGCAGAGTATGAGATGGCCAAACAATCAATCAATAAAAAAACACATTTATTAAGTGCCTGCTATGTGCCAAGCACTAGGATAAGAACTGGAAATTGAGAGAGTATGATAAAATTTCTCTAGAAAAAAATGGGAAGATGAAACAATAACTTAACAGCAAAAATAGGCAAAAACACCAACAGTGTTTGTCATATCCTTTTCACCATAAAACAACAGCTTTCCTATTTTACCCAACATTCTACTCATTTTTAGCTTTTCTGGTATTTAGCCTTAATCCTGAAATACATTCTTTCAAGATGTAGCAATGAAATAAATGAGATCTCAGGGAAAGGAGCAGAAGTATAAGTAGGAACCTTTACACCTTGGTCTAGCAACACAGAGAGAACAGAGAGGCTAGTGGAGGGAAAGACAAAGGCTCTACTCCAAAATGGAAGAAATCATTGCTAGGAGATCAAAAGGGACTGGGGAAAGTGCCTTCCACTTCTACTTCCTATCCTAACCACAAGAAGACTGACCATCCAGGAGTATCCTGTTTTAGTTGAGTATTCTTAAAACTTAGGTTGTAATATTATTGTGCTATAAGAAATGACAAGCAGAATGATTTGAGAAAAACCTGGAAAGGCTTACATGAACTAATACAGAGCGAAGTGAGCAGAATCCAGAAAACACTATACACAGTCGCAGCAATACTATGCAATGAACTACGAATGACTCGGCTATCCTCAGCAATACAATGATTCCAGACAATCCCAGAGGATTCATAAGGAAAAATGCTATCCACCTCCAGAGTAGGAACTGATGGCATCTATATACAGGCTGACAAGCACTATTTTTTATTTTCTTTCTTTTTCATTTTTCTTGGACTTTCCTTCCACAAAATGTCCAATATGGAAATGTTTTACATGATTGCGTATGTACAACCTATACCAGATTGCTTACTGGGTCAGGGAAAGAGAACAGTAGAAGGAAGGGATGGAATTTGGAACTAAAAACTTTTTTAAAAATTAAATATTATTTAAAAAGACTCAGGCCACTCACTGTCCTTAATGTCAGCTAGAAAAAAAAAGAAAATTAGGTCCTAATATCAGTTGTTTATGCACATCTGGTATCTAAGAAGCCTTATTATTAGGGAAAGAGGTGAACTAGAACCCTTACAATAGATTTTTTGGGGGAAATGACTGAAAAGAGGACAGAAAAAACCCCCAAACAACCCCCAGTCAGCACCATCAAATTATTATACTAAAGCTAGAAGGAACCTTGGAGAATATCTACTTCATCTCCTTATTTAGCAGGAGAAGAAACTGAGGCCACAGGGAGAGGAAGTGACTTGCCATTTCCCTAAAGTAAACAGGAAGGTTCATTTATCTCTTACTAAAATAGAGGCTGAGCTGAGGTGAAGCTAAATTGATTCCCCAAAATCACAGATCTGGAGGTCATGTGAGCTGCAAGAGACTACAGAGACCTCTTTGTCCAACCCCTTCACTTTACTAATCAGGAAACAGAGGTCAGAGTTAGAACCAGGGCACAGAGTGTACTCAGGTTTCTTGATGCCAGTTCAGTTCTCTTTCAGCCAAATGTTTGAATTTGGCATCCACTGGCAGTGCTGCGTCTTAGTGGACCTCTCCTCTCAGAACAGAATAAACAACTCAGCAGAGTGGGAGCTTTCAGTCCTCCTAGACAAAGCCTAGCACCAGGTTTACTCTACTTTTTTTCCATACTCCTTGCCAACTACAGGTTAATTTGAACAGCCAAGAAGGGCAAAACTTCAAGACAAAAGGTATTCCCAGAAAGATATAACCCTATAACCCTGAAGCACAGGGTGGAAGGCCTTCTTCATTTTCTAGCTGATCCAACAATTGAGGAGAACAACTTGGAACCATACACAAAGGGCAATCAAACTGTGTATACCTTTGATCCAGCAATGCCACTAGGTCTGTATCCCAAAGAGATAATAAAAAAGGGCAAAGGACCCACAAACACAAAAATATTTATAGCAGTTCTTTTTGTAGTGGCAAGGAATTGGAAATTGAAAGAATGCCCATCAACGGGAGAATGGCTAAACAAGTTGTGGTATATGAATGCAATGGAATACTACTGTGCTACAAGAAATAATGAGCGGGCAGATTTCAGAAGAGCCTGGAAAAACTGAACTGATACAGGGTGCAGTAAGCCAAATCAGGACAACCTTGTACACAGTAAGAGCAACATCAGGCAATGAATGATCAACTATGATAGACTTAGTGCTTCCCAGCAATACAATAAGTCAAGATAATTTCTAAAACCTCATGATGGAAATTGTTATCCACATCCAAAGAAAGAACTATGGAATCTGAATCCAGATTGAAGTATACTGTTCTCACTTTCTTTTGTTTTTTTCTTTCTCATAGTTTTTCCATTTTGTTCTGATTATTCTTTCACAACATGACTAATGTGGAAATATGTTTAACATGACTGCACATGTATAACCTCTATCAGATTGCCTGGTGCCTTGGGAGAGAGGAGGAAAGGTAAAGAGGAAGAAAAATTTGGAACTTTTCAAAATCTCACAAAAATGAATATGGGCAACTATCTTTACATATAATTGGAAAAAATAAAAAATAAATAGTTGTAAAAATACCTTAAAATTTTTTATTCCATCCACAGGTAAATTTCCTGTTCATAGGCAGGGACCCAAAATAGGTAAATCTCAGCCATCCAATATGGCTTATATCATAAGGAAAGGAGCAAGTCTATTTTGATAAGCTTTATTAAAATACAGTGCATTATCTAATCAAAGTATTATCTAAGTATTTCCCATTTCCAAAACTGCAAAGATTTTTAATGATTGCATTAGCCTAAGAGTTTACTTGGCCTTTTGACATTCAGAGCCTTTTGAATCCAGATTTCCCATCCAATCAACATTTCCACATTCTTTTTATTTCCTTCTCTAGCAATTCAGTCAGGATTCTGAGAGAATTCCCACCTACCACTCCAGGAGGGAAAATTACCTTCCTTTCCCTGGACAGTCCCTACCCTTCAAAAGGCCTCAATGTCTGTCGTCAAGGTAACTCATATTCTATGATGATACTATATGCACACACATCAAGTATTATTAATTAATATTCTTGGTATTTAGTGTCCACTCTATAAAGCCAAATGCAACGTACATTTCATGAGGGCAAACGTCATGTTCTGTTTAAACTTTGTATCTTCACCAGCATTTAGCACAGTGTTTTTTTGTACTTAATAATGTTTGCCAAAACTGTACAAAAAGACCCCACTAGCTGATGAAATCTTCACTTCCTATAGTCCTCATTACAATACACCCAAAATAACCCGACGAACTTATCAACTTGAGATACTGTAGGCAAGAGGATGGATAATATAAATAAATCAGATTTTAGTAACAATCTAAAATAATGAGTTATCATCCAAAAGTTTTAAATTTGCTATAAAGTTTAAAAGAGATGAGGCTAAATATGATGATATATATGTGTATGTGTATATATATATATATGCATACACACACACACACATATATATATACACACACATACATATGTAGAAACCCAAAGTATTAAACATACTTCTCAGATAGGATTCTGCATTTTAAAGTAAGGAAATTCAACATTAGGAAGAATTCTCACTAAATAAAAAGCATAATGGTCTAAGCTAATGATCTAGTAACTTAAATTTAACAATCTTGCAAGGCTGCCTCAATGTTAAGTACATCAATGGCCTATCATCTTAACTACACATATTTATGAAAAGGAATCAGTGAAATGGTTTTCTAAAATAATTTCTAAATTAGTCAGATCATCTGCTATACAGTTTGTCAAGTCAAATGAATTGTATCTATCTTAAGAGATGAAATCTTTCAGATACAATAAAAGTCGTTTACTTTGCTTCACAGCAAATTCTGGTTAAGGAACAAAAGATAATGGAATCAGCTTATTCCTTATTTTTAAGGTCCAAAAGTCTGGACAAGAGAAAGGAAACTATAGAAAAAAAGAGAAAACGAGTGAGTGAGAGAGAGACAGAGAGAGAGAAACTGAGAGAGTGTGAGCGTGTGTGTGTGTGTGTGTGTGTGTGTGTGTGTATTCTTCATAAAAATTTTTTCAAACTTATAGCCTCTCTAGATTTCATCTAATTTGAAAATTTATAACGAAGCTGATAAAGTATTTATCAAAATTCAAAACATTGAGACAGTGAATGCTGTTTGTTAGGGATACATGAAGTTTTTCTACTCACCAATTTTAACCTCTGTAAAGGTATTCTGCTAATGTCTATTGGTGTTCTTTCTGTGACATTAACAAATCGAACTTCTGGGATTGCAACTGCACACATTACATGGGCCCACCTATCAAAAAAAATGGTGAATTAATAACAAAAAGGAATAGAGTCATTATATAAAAGTTCAGCTGATTTCCTTACCGGACTAGTTCTTTTCACAGCCCACACACAAACCATAAGGTCCTTCTTTGTTTACCCTCCAGAGACCTTGTTCTCTTCGGAACACAGGAATAAGATGTATCTTAAATTTGAGTTTACACAAAATAATGGGGCAGCCTTAATCAAATAATCCCAATTTTGAAATCAAGGTAATACCAAACACAGAAAAGAAAAAACAAAAACCTGAATTCACTTTTGGCATGGTATTTTTTTAAATTGATAAACCTGATGCTTTTGGTATATAAAAAAATTTTGAAGAAAATTATCCTAAGCAGTAAAGTATTCAGTAATTACATGGAGAGAGAGAAGCTGTACAGATGCTCATGGTAGAGGTTCCTTTACACTACAGCTGAAAAAATATTTAAGTCCAATTTTTCTACTTGATCTTGTACTGTACTACCAATGTTTAACATGTGTGTCCTTCATCATGCTGACCAAGGATTAGTGTAATGAATAGTACAGTTTCAATTGAGTATATCATATTAGGCAGCACTTAGACACATACACACACACACACACACACACATACACACACACACACACATACACACAGTGTCTCTCTCTCTCTGTCTCTCTCTCTCTCCTTTCTCACTCATTTAAGGGAAAATTCTTCACAGTTCATCAAAGTCTCTGAATTGCCCTAAGGTGTTGGCAACTATCAGGAAATTCTTCCATATCCTCAAGTGCAGTGCCTATCACACAAGTAAACACAATAAATATTTACTGACTGAATTACTCAGTCTCTAATGTTATAGTAAGCACTATTTTCTCCAGTTTTACTCTAGTGGGAGAAAAGAAGATATATAGCTAACTTTCTTTGTGTGGCAAACAGTGAAATTTTCATAATATTTCTAAGGTTTAAGAAGATAATTTAAAGTGAGAGCTAACTAACTTAAATATATATAAAATTTATACTTTGATGGTCCAAATCTTGTCATTTAAGAAAGAAAATATGCTATACAGTGCATAGTACTTTAGATTCATGCACAAAAAAGAACTGGGAGAATTTACATGCATCCAATTGTAGGTTGACAGTCAATAAAAAGGAATCATTTCATTATTTCAAATACTTTCTTTTTCTTTGTTAAAAGACACCGACTGTGTTAAAGATGGCTTCTCCTCCCCTTCACAGGTATTAAACACTGGGAGAGAAAGACATGCAAGTCACACAGAAAGAACCAGAAACCATGTTTTTTTTTCCTTCCATGACATAATCACATCATGAAATCTCCCGGGATTCCCCCCACACTCTTTAAGCCAACACACTTTTTTCCATCTTTCTCTTAGTGAGAACCATTGTTTGGCTCATTAATTTCACACACATGATATCTACACGAACCACTTTAGTTTGGTGACCACAATTAAAAACGTTTATCTGAGTCTAACAGATTTCTTTGCTTTCTTCTGGGCTATGTGGCAAGCTCCATAACAAACAGACAGACACTTGACATCACCATTAATGAAGGGCCTCTTGATGAGGCCTGGACATACTATGGACTAGATTAAATTTTGAAAAATCCTTGTGCTAAGGATTCTGGTAGGATGGTGGAATAGGTCAGAAAAACCCAAGCTCTCAAGACTTTCTCCCACAAAAGAGATGAAACTGTGCCTCAGGGTGAATACTGAGCAGTAAAAACAAACAAGAGAAGAGGTAGAACAGGGGTCCTGTGGGACAATCAGGGAAGATCTGAAGAAAAGTCACAGGACAAGGCTGGGTGCCCCTAAAGAGCTAACGCCTTCAGGCTAGTGCACTCTTCAACAAGTCATAAGCCCTGGAGTTAGCTGGGTCAGGAGGCTACCTAAACTCCAGCCACAAGTGACCTCCAGGACAGGGAGGGGTGCTGGGCATCTAAGCCAAGGGAGACAGAGGGAACATCTGCTGATAAGGAACACCAGACCTAACTGTCTGTGGAAACTAAGAATAGGGTGAGAAGAAAGCAGTACATGTCCCTGCAAATGCAGAAGCAGTGGGGCAGGATGCCACTGGCCATGGGCACTTAAAGGAGGTTGGAGGTCTTGGTTCCAGTTCTAGAGGGAAAACTGAAAGAGGATCTGCAGTCAGGGGCACCATCCACCATATCCCAGGACTATACGTGATTAAAAAACTGAGCAACTACATTTTTTTTTTAATGTATAGGCAAAAGAGAAAAAAATTAAATCACTGAAAGTAATTACGGGAATAGAGAGGACCAGGGCTCATCTTCAGAGGATACGGAAACAAAGAAACTCTCTTCTACCCCAAAGAGTAACCCCAAATGGTTACCTGATCAAAAAGAATTCATAGAAGAACTTTAAAAAGACTTTAAAAACCAAATGAGAGAGACTGAAGAAAAACTAAAAAGAGAAATAAGAACAATCCAAGAAAAGAAAGTCAACAAATTAGAAAAGAAGATTCCAAATTTAAGGAACAAAATGACTCCTTGAAGACTGGAATTGGCCAGGGGGAAGCCAGTGAAGTTATAAGAGATCAAGAAAAGAATAAAACAAAATACATAGAATGGGAAAATAGAAGAGAATGTGAAACATCCCATAGGAAAAACAATTGATCTAGAGAACAGATCAAGAAGAAAAAAGATAAGGATAGCTGGACTACTGGAACACTATGATCAAAAAAGAATTTTCATTCAATAATAGAAGAAATAAGTAAAGAAAATTGACCTGAAGCATTAGAACAAGAGAATAAAGTAGAAATAGGAAAAAAAAATCTACCAATCACTACCTAAAAGAAAAAACCTACAGGAATATTACAGTCCAATTTTGAAATCCCCAGCTCAAGGATAAAAATATTATAAGCAAGAAGAAAAAAAATTAAAATATGGTGGTGCCAAAATTAGAATCACACAAGACCGAGTAGCAGGTCTTAGAAGACTACATACTGAAGGGCAAAAAAAAAACTGGGATTCGGGCTGAGAATACCATACCCAGCAAAGCTAAGCATAATTGAATGGAAAAAAAATGAACATCTAATGAACTGTCTGTCAGACTTTTAGGACTTCGTCCAAAATAAATAAATAAATAAACAACATAAAACCTGGACTGAATAGAAGATTTGACACACAAGAGTCACGAGAGATATAAGGTACATGCCAAAGACTAATTATAAGGACAGACTATTTTACCTTTTACATATATAAAATGTAAAACGTATGTCTGTTATTAGCACTTGAGTAGTTTGTAAGAAAGCTTGGGGTACACCTGAGTATGATATGACTTTAAAAAGTAAACACATTTAGGAACAGCTAAAAAGAGTAATTATTCTATACAAATGAGGCGCAAGACGAAGAACTGATGCAAAGTTATTAGACAGGGCAAGACGGCTGTTAGCTCTGAAAACCTGCTTTCATCAGCAATGGTTTAAGAGGGAGAAATACACATATATTTAGGAGAGGAGAAAAGTCTAAATTCAGAAAGAGATAAATGCTAAGGGAAGAGAGAAGGGGGTGGGGACAAGGGAGGGATCTTTAGAGGGGAGGCTGAGGGAACAGGTCAAAAGAGGGTATAGAAGAGCGGTTAAATTTAAAGGAATGAGAGGATATGGGAGAGATGCTTGGATGGTGGCTAGGTTAAGTAACAGGAGGGCAAGGTAAACAGCACAGAAAGAAAGTAGAGGAGTTAGGAGGGTTAGGAAATAAAGAGATACACAAAAACATAAAAATAAAGATCAGACGTAGAATTTGTTAGGGAAAGTATATGTCTACACATGTATGTATAAATGTATGTATGTGTATGTAAGTATATGTTTATCTAAATATCTTATATATAAATATATCTGCACTTAATTGTAGATGGGGGTAGGGGCAGGAAGGGTGAAAACAAGAGCCAAGTAAAAAGTGTACAGCAGAGAACAAAAGAAAAGTGACAGAGAAGCAAAGAAAAGATAGACAGCTCTCAACACAATACATAGTACTTATTATAAGGGCTTCTTAAAAGGGAGATTTATTGCTATATATTTTGAATCCTCTCCTACATCCCACTGTGTACATTACATGCTTTGTTTTCTTTTCTTATTATGAAGCTAAGTTTCAATGTTTAAGTTTATGGTTCCTTTTCTTATTGCATATTTAAGTTTCAGTAATAAAAAAAATCCCACCAAAATCTAAATAAATAAATAAAAATCACTGTGCTATTTAAGTCAAACTCTTATTTTAACTTCAAGTCAAACTTGAAAATTTGCCTAAACTAAACTGTCAGTATTTGAGTTCAGGATTTGGGGAGGGACTGGTTGGGCAGGTGACCTACTCTTAAAGTCATTACATGCATTTAACACAGTAGAAAGAATCAGCATCGATTTCAATAGCTGTTACAGGAAAAAGTGCAGACATTTAACTTTACATTTGGAGGGCAAAAGGCTTTGACGCCATTGGTTTAATGATGATAAAGTAAATGGTCAAACAAAAGGCATTCTCAAGAACTCTTTATGTTCCTTCTATAAGCAAGAAAGATATTTAGCATAAGGCTAAGATTTATCACTTACTTCTTGTTCTTAGTTTGCTTGAGTGCACCACCTCTCAAATTACAGAGACAACATTCCTGGGGAGAAAGGAGAGAAAAAAAGAGAAATCCATGTTAGACAAATATAAGGTATTATGATATTTAAAGATAATTTGTCAATTTAAATATCTATATACACAGAAAATCTCAGCATTTAAAAATGGAAAAACAGGTGGAGCCAAGATGGTAGAGAAAAAGTAGGGACTTGCCTGACATCTCTCCAAAACCCCTATATACATCAATTCCTAGAGTGGCAGAAGCCATAAAAGTATGAGATGAAATAATTTTATAGCCTAAAACAACTTAGAAGGTTGGCAGAAAAGATCTATTACACTGGATCAGAGTAGAGCACAGTCCAGTGCGGGTCGTACAAGCACAGACCCAGCCCCAGCAAACCAGGAACAGGCTTTGAAAGTCAATGAATCAGCAGCAGGAGCAGCTGCATCCAGAATTCTCAGCCCACAAATGATAAGGGGGTCAGAAGGAGATTACAAGGGTCTTTTTGCAGGTACTGTGGGCAGGACTCGGTTGCTTTGCCTACAACTGAATACAGGTGGCAGTCCTGGGTAGCAGTCCCAGGGCAAGGAGAAGCACCAGCACACCAGAGGCTGTGGCTACAGAGGAGCGGGAACCTTCATGGCAATTCCACGACAGAAAAGAGTGCTTGGGGTGGCTCACAGGTCAGAAAACAGACCAGGAGAGTAATAAAGGCACGTTTCCTCAGATTATGACACCTTGGAAGAACTGAGAACTTACAGGTCCCTGGAAGTATCTCTAAAAGCAGCTACACACAAAACCTGAAGCTTGGGAGCAGAGCCTCACATTAACAAAGAGTCAAAAAAGTCAAGAAATAGGCTTGTGACAAAGATCAAAACACATTCAGAAGAAGCCAACAAAGTCGAAGCTCCTTCATGCAAAGTATCCAAGAAAAGTATGAACTGGTCTCAGGCCACGGGAGAAAAAAATCAAGTAAGAGGTAGAGGAAAAATGAGGAAAAAAAATAAGAGGGACGCAATAAAATCATGAAAAAATGTCAACAGCTTGGTAAAGGAGACACAAAAAAATACTGAAGAAAATAACACCTTAAAATTGTTCAGGAAGACTGCCCTGATATTCTAAAACCAGAGGGTAAAATAGAAACTGAAGGAATCTGATCACCTTGTAAAAGAGATCTTGGAATGAAACCTACCAAATTCCAGAGCTTCCAGGTCAAGGAGAAAATACTGCAAGCAGACAGAAAGAAGCAATTCACATATCATAAGACCGCAGGCAGGATAACACAAGATTTAGCAACTTCTACATTAAGAGATCAGAGGCCTTGGAATATGATTTTCCAAAGGAAAAAGAAGCTAGGATTAAAAAAGTCATTATAGTAAATCCCATAAACTCTTACGTTGTTTTGTATTCTAAATAAAGGTTATTTTTCCATTTTTAAGTGGAAAAAAAAAAGATGCATAAAAGGATTGATGAGTAACAGTGTGCATGACTTTGGATTTAACACCTTGCTCTAGAATTCTTTCACAAAAACCCAGAAAAACTCACATGGGCAGAAACAAAGGGAAAGGTCCTCTGTGCAAAGTTAACAACAACACTGTAAGATAATCGGCTGTGAATGACTCAGCTATTCTCGGCAAGACAACGATCCAAGACAATTCTGAAATACTTATGAAAAATGCTATCCGCCCCCAGAGAACAACGTGATGATGCCTGAATACAGATTGGTGCACACTTTCTTGATTTTTCTTGAGGGTTTCTCGTCTTTGTTTTCTTTTACAACATTACTAATATGGAAAAATTTACATTTACATATACATGACTACACATGTATAACTACAAATGTATACACATTATAACATGTATAATAAACAATATTAAATTGCTTGCCTTTTCAACGGGGGGGTGGAGAGGAAAGAATGGAGAGAATTTGGAACTCAGAGTTTTAAAAATGAATATGTACAAGTGGTGTCACATAAAATACCAAAGAGAAAAAAATTGAAAAACCTACTTAACTAACAAAAAGCCTTAGTAAGTCTAACATTCCTCCTCCTAACCTCTCAATGCACCTGTAATAAGAATGCATTACAGAAAGTACCCTTAAATACCATATCGGAAAGCACATAACCAATGTTTTCTTTATAATTCCAGAAGTATTTAAAATTGTTGGCATTAGGGTAAATGGTGAGATGTATCCTGGAGAGTCTTAATTTAGGTACAATTAACGAAAGTAGAAGTGGGAGTTCATAACCTGGGTGGGATCCATAAACCATGAGAATGTGGGAAGGAAAAAAAACCATCATTTTCACTAGTCTCTATCTGAAACTTAGCATTTTCTTCAGTTATAATTTTTAAAAAAAACCAAAAACATTTTCTGAGAAGTCATGGGTTACACAAGACTTACAAAAGGGTCAAAGGGGTCCTTGACACACAAAGATTAAGAACTCTGCTTGGACCTAAAGGCTCCTTCAACCCTCCACAATCCCTGATACCAGGGCCTCTTTCCCCAGATTTGGCAGACGATAGAAGAATAATGGATCAGGACTCTTCCTCTTGATATACGTGCCCATTTTTGTCAGTGGGGGGGATAAGAGGAACTATTTTAAAAAGCATCATTATTGTTTAAAGCAACCTTTTGGGCAATGCTATTTTTGTTGGGCAAAATGTTTCTTAAATGACATTTTCTAGCAAGGACATGTGAAGTACCAGCTTGGACTTAAGTCTCGGATTCAAAACGACCAAGGTTCCAGTCCTACCTTAGACACAATATCTATGTTACCCAAGACATGTAAGTCACCTGTGTTTCAGTTCTCAAGGTGTCTTAAATTACAGATATGTATTGGTCTATGGAGTTCTAAGAAGTTCTTGCACTGTGAATTCTTAATGCCAATAAAATCTGGGCTCTGGGACCGACAGCAAATAAATACCATTTTCTAGTCTCAAATAGTAATAGAATGCTGAATTTTAATTTCTTTGATACATACACACATATCATATCATATGACTTTGTCTTCTATGTATCTGGGGCTGGTGGTCATCTACTTTTCCACCTCATTACTATGACTATTTGTACTGAACACTGGTTATTTCTTCATCCTCATGAAATAGACAAATGAAGAAGTACAAACACAGAGATAAATTCCTTACTTTCTACTGACCTGGCTGTTTACAAATTAGATGTATAAGCTACTTTTTTCCATCTTTAATTTCAAGCTTGTCTGCTCAGTTCTTTGTATTACTTCCATTTTAAAAGCTTTGCAAGCTTTTAGCATACGTTCCCTAGTCTACTATTCTCTATGTTGCATATATTAAAACTCCTTCATACCTCAAGAAAATCATATCTCTAAATGATGTTTAATCATTTTATCTGTTTTTGCTAGGTCTCTCTCCAATTTTTCACCAGCTGATTTATAATGAGTTTTAAAACCACATAGTCTTCCCTTATACTAAGGATTGTGGTGCTAAAGAGACAAAGGAAAAAGGCCACCAAAGGCACAAAAATTAAAAATCCAACAGTAGTGCTATGTTTCATATGCTTTTGAAATCCCCGAATCTTTCAACTACAATTTTCTGGCAAGTTGTCTAAGGTGACATTAAAGCCACATAGCTACAAAGGTGAATGATTTTGGCTAAAGAAAAAAAAACACCTCAGTTTAAGTAGAGAATTTGGGAAAGTAAAGGAGGTGCTTTCTATCACCAACTCCAAGGGCTTATTCAGGAACTAAACAGTAGGATTAGGCTGCTAATTTGATTATGCTAACAGTAAAGCTAAAATAAATTTTGCATCTTACAAATAGATAGTAAAATAAAAATATATTTGACTAAAGTGTTGAGAAATCTTATGCCATTCTAATTACTAAATAATAAAGGATTAAAAGTAACATTGTTAGTACAGGCATGAAGTAGGGACATGGGAAGCTTAATATCTCCAATCTATGAACACATTAAAGGTACTTAACTATTACTGTAGGATTACTGTAGGATACAATGATTCTGATAGGCTATTTTTCTTCTTCCCATTAGGTCTACTGTGATAAAATGGGGGTAACTGAGTTCCCAGAAGCTATGCCAGTAGAAGACAAAATCTGGTAGATACTGTAGAAATTTTCCTGGAAATCTATGTGAATAGAGCCCTCCAGATTTGCTGGCAGACATGCAACAAGTTAAGCATAAAAACACATCATGAGAAAGTTGAACACAATAACATATGAAGCCTATGCATGAAGGCATGAAGGGGTTATACTCTGAATCCCCAATAAAGTACCCTAATTGAGGAAATCATTGTATCCTTAACAAGTTTTTGGGGGGTGGGCAAAGGAGTAAACTAATGAACAAGGTGGGCCAGGCAAGGTTATGTTCAAGTTTAAAGTCACAAAGTCTATTACAGCACCCTTCAGCTGATAGCTTAGGATAGGCTGTGAGAACGGTTCTTGCTAACCTTTAGCTGGGAGGGGATACGGCAATAATCGAACAATTTCCTCTGATTCCAACTTTTGAGGAAACTGGAAAAATGACACTGATGATGATGATGATAACTGACATTTATAGTACTTTTTTAAAGTTTACAAAATGCTTAACATGTAGTGACGTTGGATCCTCATGATTCTCTAAAGCACACAGTGCAGATATAATTGCTTCCAATATAATTGGTGGCTCAAGGTCACATAGCTAGTATGAGGCAAAAGTGGAATATGAACCTAATTCTTCCAATGCCAAATCGAGTATTCTATCCATTACAAAACAAGTGCTTCTCTGGTCCATGTTCATTGCCAACAGTACTCTATTCTGAGATTTTCTTATCAAAATGTGCTGTGTTTTCCAGTCATGTCTGACTTTTGTGACCTCATTTGGGGTTTTCTTAGCAGAGACAGTGGAATGGTTTGCCATTTCCTTCTCCAGCTCACTTTACAGATGAGGGAAACAGGGTTAAGTGACACACAGCTAAGAAGCGTCTGAGTCTTCCTTCCTGACTCCGTGCCTGGTACTCTATCTACGATGCCACCTAGGTGCTCTGTTACAGCACCAGCTGTAACAGAACCCCCCTTAGAACATGATTCATCACTAGAGATTCAATCTTGTCAGGAAGTTCATGTCCCTCAAAACAAAGTAAGAAATAGATATCCCCAGAATGAGTCTAGAAATGTGAACACAAGCAATAAAGCCAGAAAAAGAATTAAAGGTATAAACAGAGGGAAAGGAGAACAAACTAATCCCATCTGAACACAACACAACTTAGAAAAACTCAGAGAATCAGCAAGGAGTTTCAGTGAAGTAATATGATACAAAACAAGTAGAGAAAAATCAGCAGTAATTTTCTATAGTAATAACAAAATTCAGGAGTAAACAAAAGGGAAATTCCATTCAAAATATCTACAAAATACATTAAAACATATAGGACTAAATTTACAAAAGTACATTAAAGATTTATTTTAAAAAATATAATTATGAAACATTTTTCAAAAATAAAGAATGATATTTGTAGGTTGGTCAATGCTCAAGGTTCATCTGTGCCAATAAAACAAAAATGCCAATATACGCAAGCAAATTTATGAATTTAGTATAATGGGAATCAAACTAGAAAGAGAGTACATAACTAGAAAAAATAACAGAATTCATTTGGAGGATCTAGAATTTCAAGGGAAATAATGGGGGAAAATAGAAATAAGGGGGAATAGATCTTTAAATCCTCAACACATAAAGCAATAATCATTAGAACTATTTACTACTGGTGGAAAAAAATAGGAATATGAATTAGTGAAACAGACTTGAAAAGCCACAATCAGAAACAATTTCACTCAGTAACCCAGTAAGTGAATAAACCTAAAAATAAAAAATTAGTGGAGGCAGAAATCCCTAAGTGGAAAAATATGCTGAGAAAACTTCTAAGCAGTTTAGCAGAAATTAGTTTTTACCTAATATCTTATACTGTTTACTCCAATAAGCTCAAAGTAAATATTCAATCTGAAAATGACAGATTGTACCTTTTACATAAAATTGATGATTTTACATGAAACAAGTTAAAGGAGCTAAGAAGAGAACTGGGAAACTGGGGAAATCTTTGCATTAAGTAATCCTGCTAAGAGTATAATATGCAAGATCTATATGGAGTTGCAACAAATGAAATAGTTCTAAAAAGAAGAATGACAAACTTAAAAAAAAAGCAAAGGGAAGACTGCTTCGAATCAAGAAAAGAAAAAAATTTAAAACAAAACACTGAGGTTTCATCTCACATCCAGGAAAACTGGCAGTGTCAGTATTGAAGAGGTTGAAGAAAAATAGGCACACATTTCTGGCAAAGTTATGAATTGATTCAATTGTTCTAAAAAGCCAATTATTTTAATATTAAGATTAAAATGCCCATATCCTTTGACCCAGTGATTACCTTGCTTGATATATGCCTCAGGGAGCATAAAGAAAAAGAAAGGCCTAACATACAACAAAATATTAGCAGCAGCCCTTTTGGTGGTGGCGAGGCAATGGAAGGAAAGTAGATACCAGAAACGGGGAAATGGCTGAGCAATCCAAAGCACAGAGTATTTCTGCACAGTAAGAAACAATCAGAGAAGCCTGGGAAGACTTACATGAATTCATGCAGAGTAAACAAATAATTATTAGGAAAACAAAAATATACAAGACTACCACAGTGCAGACGGGAGTGACGACAAATGTGACGCTGAGTAACGAGCAAGCCTGACCCAGGAGAATACAGAAGTCACTGCCAAGATGGGGAAATAGTGTAAAATATTGCGTCTGCTGTTAGACGCATTTGCTATGTTGGCTAATTCTATGAAGCTATTTTTGTTTCCTTTTTAATCACTGCTACAGTGCAGGCAGAGTCAATGGGAACAGGGAGGTGGTGATATAGATTCAGAAATAAATGTGTATCAAAACAAGAGGCATCAACCTAAAATAAAAATTTCATCAAACAAAAACCAATATAAAAGATCTCAATAAAGAGAAGACTAGAAAGATTGTGGGTTTGCTACTTTATTTTATTGTTTGATATGGAAGTGAGTAAGTAAATTAATTTAGGTAGAATCATCATTTTTATTATATTGGCTCAGTCTACCCATGAGCAATTGCTATTTTTCCAACTGTTTAGATCGGACTTTTATTTCTGTGAAAAATAATTTGAAGTTTGTTCCTGGGTTTGTCTTGGCAGGTAGCCTCCCCAGCATTTTATATTGTCTACAGTTATCTTAAATATAATTTTTTTCTTATCTCTCACTGATGGACTTTGTTGGTAACCTACAGAAATGCTGATAAATTATGTGAATTTATTTTATATCCTGAAGCCTTGTTAAAGTTAATTATTTCCACTGATTTTTGGTTGATTCTCTA
>CM053769.1:28654869-28671607 GCA_028658325.1 Potorous gilbertii
AAGAAAGTCCACAACAGAGTCTTGGGAGATACCCACATTTATTGGACATCACCAAGATGAAGATCCAGTGAGGGAGACAGAAAAGGAGTTGACATATAGGAATGAAAAGAAAACCTCAAGAGTAAAGGGTGTCAGATGTTGCAGAGGTCAAAAGGAAGAGGACTGAGAAATGGCCATTAGATTTGACAATTAACATCACTGACAATTTTGAAGAGAACAGATTCAGTTGAATGATGAGGTTATTAGATGGACTGCAAAGGTTTAAGAAGAAAATGAGAGGGAAGAAAGAGGTGGCACCTATTGTAGATGGCTTACTCAAGAGAAAAGAGATGGTGGCTAATGGGATGGATGGATCAAAGGAGGGTTTTTTGAGCATGGGGGAGACAGGAGCATCTTTCTGGGTCGCAGGGAAATAGCGGTATATGAGAGGGGACAGCCCAGAAAAGAAATGAAGTTTGTGGTGAGAATGAAAAACAAGTCCTGGAGTTGCCAAATGTAGAGAGGGAATGGTAACAACATATGATCAGATCAAGGACTTTCACAGAATATGGACATGGATATGGAACATCTGTGAACAATGATCAATGGTATGACTAGCTGTGGTGGGTGGAGGAGTAGGTCATGGGAAATTAGTAAGGTGAAGAACCGGGAAGTTGAGTGTTTGAGAAAGTATCAATATGTATACTGAAATCCCCTACTATGAGACCAAAAGTCATGGAGGACGAAAAGTTTGTGAGGCAGGCATTGAATCTGTGGAGGAAGGAAGAAGGAAGAAGAATGTCCTAAAGGTCTACAGACAACAGCCACTAGAATCGTGATTGATAATGAAGACAAACTGAATGGACCTCAAAGGAGGAAAGGTTACTGAGTGATAGTGGTAAGAGAGCCTCCTCAACTACCATGACCAATGAATCAGGCCAAGGAAGGTTGTCAAGGAAACTGTGTCATGAGGAGAGAGTCAGTCTTTCTTAGTAAATATGAGAAGATGTAGAAAGCAAGAAAGGAAAAGATTTAAGATGAAAGCTAGTTTGTTACCTGAGAGTAGCCATTGCTGAGAGCACAGTTGGAAGAGTAGGATAACTCTGATGAGACTTTGAAGAGACTGGTTGAGGGGAATGGGAATAAGAGGACAGTCAATGAGGAATTGGGAACAAGCTAGGGAGAGTGCATGGATGGAAAGGAGGCAGGAACAGTAAAGACAAGCCCTGTGGCCAAAAAGGGTTCCTGGATCACCTGGAGAGAGAGATGGAATGTATACTCAGGGAGGCAGGCAAAGAAATCCTAAATTAACATCAGAGAAGACTTAATCTGAACCTAGGCAGCTGATGGCTTAATTGTAGTTTGTCCTTTATCCTCAAAGGGGATCAATGACACCAAGAGGGTGATGGTATTTTGACTTGCAAGTGAACTGGATTTAAATGAGGCAGAGCTGTGCAAAATCAGCAGACTCACTCTCTCCTCCAGAGTCATCAAAGTCCAGGAGCAAGACAGCAGGTCAGGATGACAGGAGATGGCTCTGGATGAAGTAGGAGATCTTGGCCTTTTTAATCTAAGGTCTTTCCCAGGTTTCAGTTTTTCTCAGACAACACCCATTCAGGACTTAAAGGCTAGTTACTTAAAGGTAAGAAATGAGGTAAAAGATGGTCTAATTTGCCTTCACAAAAGAATCAGTCTGGGAAGGGAAGACCATCACAAAGTTTCTGGGCAGTACAGAAACAATTTCTATTTACTCATTTTGAGCCATCAAAATCCAAACGAGCAAGTAAGGCTTGGGCTGGGGTCTATTATTAACCAATCCATAAGAGATGTGGGTTTAAAGACATAGTCAAGTAGCTCTACTTGAATCTCAATGGGTTTATCAAAGCCTGATTTTCCAGAGCTGTATTTCAAGTAATCATAAATGAAACTACATGAAACAAATGAGTTCATTGTTCTAGTTTTTTGGGGGAAAAAAAAACACAATGACAGAATAAATAAGTAGGGAGGAAAAAAATCTAATCCCCAAAACTCAAGTCAAGTATAAGTGAGCAATATTTATACTGCTTTGGACAGAGTACCCACATGTAACGGTGTGATTCCCCATGTGGACAGAGGGAGGGAAAGGAGGGAGGAGAAGGAGGAATGAGGAAAACGCAAAACTGCCCAACCCAAACCAGCCTTTAAAGGAGATGATATGGTTTGGAACAGCCACCATGAATGAGTTAGGTAGGAACAGAATCATTGCCTTACTTCTTGGAGGGCTTGATTAAGATTAGGTAACATGAACTTGAAGAGAACTCAAACAGCACAACTTTTGTGATGTTTCAGTAGCTGGGTCAAGACAACTAACAATGGTCCCAGATTCTGTGGGAGACCTTGCTTGGCCTTTTTAAGCTAAGGTCTTTCCCAGGTCTCTGTTGGTTTGAGGCAATACTCATTCAGTAGGTAAAGGCTAGATAAGAATTGAGGCTTATCTTCACAAAAGAATGGATAGGGAAGGGGGAAAGATCCTCAGAGCTTCTAGGCAGAAACTCTAAGGCTGGACCTGAATTCAAATGTGGCCTCAGATACTTATTAGCTTAGATGACTCAGGGCAAGTCATTTAACCTCTCTATGCCTTAGTCTGCACAACTGTAGAATGGGGGCGATAATAGTATCTAATTCCTAGGATTGTTGTGGGAATTAAATGAGATAATATTTGTAAAGCTTTTAGCTCATTGCTAGGCATATAGTAGGCACTTAATAAATGCGTCTTCTCTTCCCTCCCCCCTCCTCCCTTAATCTCAAACACAATCATTCATCCATTTTTCAGGAATAGCTTGGATTAGATAATTTCCTGCTCTGAATTCTATGATTTTCTGAGTCTCCAACTGCCCTCCTCTAATCCATCATGGCTGTTGGGAAAAAAATCAGTGCACAAGTAACCATAAAACAACGAATAAGAATTACTAAAGAAACACACCCAAGCAAAATCCTGTAAGAAATATAAGGAGCAAGATATAATTTCACTCTTTGAGTTATGAGCTTTCATGATGGGAAGACATTTGAGTTAGTCCCTGAACAAAAGGAGGGACTAGAACAGGTGGCAATGGGAAATGCAGGAGCTGGACCCTATTTTGAGTTTTTTAAAAGAATTGGTAACAGGAGAGAGGGAGTGAGAACAGAAAAGAGGTCAGTCTAGTTAGATTGGAATACAGAGTCCACAGGAGGAGTAGAATGAGGCTGAAAGGGCGAAGCAAAGCTAGACTTTGAAGAGCCTCAAAATGAGTATGTACTTGAGGCAACTGGATACATCTGAACGTATGTTTTTGAGGAAAAGAGAGGCAAGATCAGAGCAGAGCTTCAGAAAGATAACCGAGGAAGACATGAAAAGAACCAGTTGAAGGACACACAGAGTAGAGGCTAGCAGTCCCGGAAGATGAAGATTTGAATGAAGCTAAGTGTGGTGGGAGACAAAAAGAGACTAGAAGAGTTAGTGTCATCCCTCTCACCAGAGGTCTTCAGGCAGAGATGGACTGACCATTTGTTGGGCATGTTATAGTAGAGATTCCTGTAGCTGCTGAGGTCTAATCCAAGTCTAAAAAATTGTGTATAAAAAAGAAATTACTAAGTGATGGAGGGAGGGAAGCTGGGGGAGTGGCAAGTGTGGCCCAGGGCTAGGGCATGTGAGGAGGACTCAGTCATGGAAATGGTGGCCAGGGAGGTCTGATGTCCAAAGATGCTAAATTTCTACAAATATGAGGAGATGCCATATGTTAAAAAGACTCAAGTTTACCGGTAGGTTTATTAATGACCCACCAAGAGATCTAGAGCACCATACCTACTTGTAACTTTCAACCTGTGAATTTAAAATCCTGAGTTTACTCTATGGAAAGAAGCTATCCATTCACTAGCATAACCACAGAGGATGGGACAAGAACAAGTCACGGTCTGTGCAAAGTGCATTCTCAGTGCACTGGGGTTCCTAAGCCTATCTCTTTTGCATAACAGCATATGACCTTCCTCATCATGCCCTGCTTAGACCAACATTAAGCTTAACTTTTCTTTCCTTAGCATATCATTCTGGTTAGCAGGGAGAAGCACCCGAGGAATGTGTTGCATGGGCATGAAGAGAATTTAAATACTGTGTCTGGATAAACTACACATACATGGCTAATAGATCCAGATCTCTAAATAAAGCATAAAGGTCTGAAGTTAAGTAAAAGTGTCCATTCATGCAATTCAAAAGGAAAAGAAATATTAATATATACCATTATATGAACATTACAGAATTGTAGCATTTGGAACTGTAAAAGATCTTAGAGATCACATAATCCAACTGTTGCATTTCTGAGATGCAGAACAGACCCAGGGAGGTAAAGACACTTACTCAAGGTCACCAAGGTGGGTAGCACACGGTGTGACCTGTTCATACTTCAAGGTGCCAAAATACAGATTCTCCGATTCTAAATTCAGCATTTTTTCCATAATAAAACAGCTGCATCCTTAACTTTGCTGTTGTATTCATTTTTTACAGTATTACAAAGAAAGGGGAAGAGATAAAATATGCATATTTGCCTTGAAAATGATTATGCCATCTTTGTGAGTAGGTTAACTTGGAAAGGCAGAATGAGGAAGTGGGAAGATCACTTCGTTGACAAGGTGAACTGCAAAGTCCACATTCCAGCTTTCTATGACCATGGCGAGTCACAACCTCCTGAACTTCTGCTTGCAGCACTGGTAAAATGCGAATAATGAGGTCAGTTTTCCAGGGCTGTGGTGAGAAAAGGGCTACATAAATTTCAGCTGCTATGACAACACGCCCCCCAAGAAGACTCTTCTCTCCCAGTATCTCTTTTCTTCATTTGTTAGGGTTATTTATTTATTTTTTAGCACAGTGACCGAAGGTGGATACGCTCTGCTGTGGTGTACAGTTTCTTGTGCTCTCCATAATGTCAGTCGTTATTCACCCTGACATTACTAGTGCTTTCTAGTTGAAACACTGAAGATTGATGAGGCATTTGTTCTCAATCAAGAAACTGTTTATGAATACAGCTCAAAGAGCTATGCGGAATGTTCTCTCTCTTTCATTAAAGTCTTTATTTTAAGGTGGGAGCAGAGGAGGGAAGGAGCAGAGGGAGAGACAAGAGGAGACTGAGTTGTGACTTTTACCTCCTAACATGAAGTCCCACAATGTCACTGCTAACTAATCACGATAACTAATACAGAAAGATGAGAAGTAAAATACTATACTGACCCTTGCAAGCAAACTGGATGTGTGCATTCCTCTGAAATGATTTATTCACTGACAAAAACAGCTTATGGACCAACAATAGCATCAGTAACCACTTGTTTGCTTTCATCCCAGAAGGCTACCTTTTTTACTAATGATAGACACTCCCCTCCCACCACACCTTTTCTTACTAAGACAATCCGAACTAGCCCTGTCTGCTTCTTACTGCCTAGCCCAGTCTTACTACTATGACCCTAAAGGAAGAAAATCTCCACCAAGTGATCCAAGAGTGCAGCAGCAATGCCATCATGGCCCTCAAAGTAATTGGACAATTTCATTTATTTTATCAGTTGCCAGGATCTGTAACATCGAATTAAAAGTTTTCACATGAGAAAAAGTTAATTCTTTTGTAAAAGGTACAAACTGATTTCAATAGATTTTCCAACTGTATGAGAGGTTTACTGGACAGAAACTAAGGTAAATATCAAAAAGACAAGAAATTGTTTAGGTGCCTATTAGTTATTTAATGATGCTGAATATTCTGGGCCAAATTTGAGAATTTGATGAAATTCACTCATATTTATCACAGTAGGTGCCACAAGTGCGGAAAGAAGATACTGATGAAGTCCATGTTTGTCTTTCTGATTTCTCCCTCCTATCATGAACCTACTGTATTAACTGCAACAAACACTGATTTAGCTCCTGCTACAGTTAGCTGGTGTGCCAGGAGTGTCCCAGAATTTTCTTAAGATTCTCCTCCCTCTGGTACCTTGGTGACAAAGTATGAATTTCCCCCATAATGAGTCTTCATTGTCTCTTTAATGAATCTTTTTAAGTACTGACTCAAGGGCCAGGTCACTTTCATGAGCTACACCCTGAATTTGTCCTTTAAACAAGCCACCTAAAGGAGCCACCCCAGGAATTCAGGAAAAGCAAGGGAGAAATGCTGGAGATAGAAGAATTACACACAGAAGGAGACTTGCTTCCCTAAAGGAAACCCTGTACACTCCCAAGGCCTTTCCAGGTACCATAAAGAATAATAAATAGGGAAAGAATAATGAGAAATCAGAGAGGGAGTCACACACTAGCATTGTGAGAAAGGAACAACTGTCCACATCCTCTTCCCCCAAACCTCTCAATGATAGAAGAAACCACTAGGTAGAGGGTTTTGAAGGAGGGAAGGCAGACACAACAGATGAGAACACAAAGTGGAAAAAAGATCTGAACAGCAGGAACCTCCAATGCTGATTTGCAAAATGGATTGATCTTGTAGCTGGTGCTGTACAGGTCCTGAGGGAAAGGAGATACTGAGAGAAAACAGCCAAGCTCCTGTTCTGTTCCTGCCGTGTTTCAAAAGTGTGCATTTGCAGTTATTTTTTTTACCGGTAGACCTTATGTTACAAAGATTAACACTGAAAGACTGTTCAATTCTCTTATGGGTCCCATAACAATGGTGATGTAGGCATTACTGGATAATCAATGTCACCCCTGGGGAAGGAATGAAAACAGGAAAGATAGAGGGCTATTTCGTTTTTCCTCAGGGATAATGGGGAAATGAAGAAAGTGAGAGAGTGAGGGGTAATAGAATGCTCAATAAATCAAAATTTGATAAAGGCAAAGACCACTGCATCTGAATCCAGGCTCTAAAACAGGGTAATTACAAGAACAATTAGTTACTCAGCCTTAAAATTAGACAAAATAATCTTTAGGATCTGCCCAATCCTAAATCACAGAATTCCAGGACTTGAGAGTTGGAAGGGACCTCAACAGTCAAATCTTCTAATATATGAAGACATTCCCCACTATATATAATACAAGCACCAAGCGACTATCTAGCCTCTGCCTAAAAGCTCCAAGGACTGAGATTTTACCACCTGTGAAGACAAAAAGACTTTCTACTTTTGGACAACTCTAGTTGTTAAGAGGGTTTTCCTGAAAGCAAAATTAAACCGGACTCTTTGTAACTTTTATACATGGATCTTGGTTTTGGCTCTGGGGCCAACAGAATATGTCTAATCTCTTCTTCAAACAACAATTCTTCAAATGCTTGCATGTAACTATTATTCCCTGTTTCCTCCAGGTTAAACATTCTTAGTTCCTTAAAAATTTCTCTTACGTCATGAATTCAAGATTTTTCTCCATCCTGGTTTCCCTTCCTTGGACACTCTACAGTTTATCAATATTCATCTTAAATTATGGTGCCAGGAACTGAACACAGTATTCCGGACAAGTTTCAAGGAGGACAGAATGCAAGATTTATCATATGATCACCACCTACTATGCTTCTCACATACTATGTTAGTGTAAACGCAAGTCTTTCCATTTATCCGGACTGAATTTCATCTTACTAGATTTAGCCCAATGCACTACCTTATCAAGCTCCCTCTGAATTTTGGCTGATCCAAAATTCTAATCCAGTGGATTAGCTGTCTCTCCAAGCTTTGTGTCACCTGAAAATTTGATTAACACCTTTATCCAAGTCACTGACAAAAATATAAACCAGTCAAGTTGTATTCTCCACTAGAGACCTCCTACCACATTGACACTGAACCATTAAGTACTACTCTTTGTGTCTGGTCATCCAAACCGTTCTGAAGTCTTCTAATTGCATTACCTTTTAATCTATACTTCCCTATTTTCTCTACAAGAAAAGTATGAGATACTTGGCCAAAAGCTTCGCTGAAACCTAGACAAACTATATCCACAGCATTCTGCTCATGTACTAGTTGGGGAGATGGTGACAAAAGAAGTAAGAACAGGCTGTTCTTGATGAAGCCATGCTGGATTTTTGGAACAGCCACCTCTTTTCTGGATCATGGTCCCTATCACATCCACAAAATGTTTCTCCTCTTCTGGGTAAAATGCTTCTCACAGAAGAAGGCAGAAGAAGAAAGAGACCATCTTAAGGCTGAACTTTGGGACAGGAGTCAAGATCATGCCGCAAACACAATGGGGAGAGCCCTCCACTAAACAAGCTATCCTCCTGATGAAGTACTGTCGCCTACAAGTGATCAGCAGAGGCGGAGACACTTTGAGCAGGCTTGATGGAAGGAAGGAAGGAAGGGAGGGAGGGAGGGAGGGAGGGAGGTAGATTTCTTTAAGTCTTGGCTTTAAAGTTTGTGTACTAGTTTATCCACTAGTCCTAATCCTTTACTTTTAGGAGCCAACCCTGTCACAAAATGACAAGTTGCAGCTTAGGTGAGTAAGGCTCATTAGAGTCATAGGTATCACACAGGAAAAAACAAGTATGCCCCCGTGAAGCAGTCAATGGGAGAAACCATGAGGGGGCGTATAGTAATAAATGGTTTTTAGGTAATCCATAAGAGTTAATACTTTTTTTACTACTCCAGTTAGTGATGAAACTTCAGGCAAATCTAGAAATCTGAATTCTTCAAAATATTTGATAAAGTAGAAGAAAAATGCAATACTTTTTGAAGCAAAATAAAAATAGTATTGTGTAGCCTGCAGCACATCAACTACAATCATTACCCAATCAGTCGTTACCGTTGTTAGGAATAAAGGAGACTAAAGAAACCCACAATGCTTGCTCTACATGAAAAATTACAAGAGATTTCAAACAAAACTTTTTTCCTCATTTTAATTGCAATCCTTTACTCATAAGGGGAAAGCTAAATGCAACGCAGTCCTAAATATTCACTGAAGCACCCAAACATCAATGTTCCACTTACTCATTCGGAGTTGTGCTTTAAAATAACATCCCCAGAGGTCCCGGGGCCAGCTGAATTCCACTCTACTGTCTGGGTTTTTTTTTTTTTTTACCATTATGACTAAAATGAAACTGACTGTCTATTATGTGTATCATGATTACACTTTTCCTATACGATAAAACTTCCTTTATTACTCTACAGAGTATAATAAATGCTTTTGGCTAGATAGTCAATGTAGGCAATTACTTAGTTTATGCATTTCATTACACAGAATAAGAATCTGAATCTAAAATAGTTTTTATTGTGAACTGTACTTTTTCATAGCATGACAACTTCTTCTAAGAACACAAAGCATTACAGGGGTATTTCTATGTTGTGGCTTCCATCAGAGTAAAATAACAAATCTGTTCAACTAGCAAAACTGGTTTGGAAGAGATAAGTTTGTGTAAATAAGAATATAGATTAATGATTCAATTCATAGTGTATAAAATTAGCTTCTCCTACTAGCAAGAGTATGTAGCTTAAGGAAGCCTTACAAAGAATAAGGAATTAAGCCCACCAAAACTTTACTGAGCTGCAGTATTCCACCCTATCATCATAACAATGCTTCCTCCTCCTCCTAATTAACTGGTCTGCTTTTTACTACTCCCTTAATGCTAGTGTAATAACAGTTAATATTTGTATAGTATTTTGAGGTTTACAAAGTGCTTTATATCTATTATCTAATTTTATCCTCATAGCAACCCTGGGAGGTAGACGCTAGTTTTAAGAATGAATAAGCACCTGCCTGTAGCAAATATTCTCAATTCCTACAAAGACAGAAATTTATATAATAATCTGACATGTAATGTAGACTACAGCTATCATTAAGATCAGGCCATGAGCATATATGGGTTACTGGTTAATTTCACAGCTTACTTATGGCATTAATAAGTCTCCTTAGTAAACACATGAAAAATGAAAATGTATTTTTAACTATTTGCAAAAAAAAAAATCATAGCATGATTTTATTTCTTGGCTATAAATATGGGAACTAATTTTCCAAGGGTAGAATGAAGACTGCAATCTGGGCTTCTATGACAGATAGCTAGATGGTGCAACAGATAAGACTGGTAGATCTGGCCTGAGGAAGATATGATTAAAAATCAAATGTGGTCCCGGATACTTAATAACTGTGTGACCCAAAGCAATGTCATTTAATTCCTGTTTGTCTCAGTTTTCCAAAATTTAAAATGGGGGTAACAGCAGCAGCTACCTCAAAAGGTTTTTGAAATAATTTTTGTAAAGTGTTTAAAACAGTACCTGACACATAGTAAGAGCTTAATAAATGCTTGCCCCTCCCCCCAAGATTATCCATTTACATAGTACCTACTATATGCCAGGCACTGTGCTAAACACTTGTTCCTTGTGCACTTTGGAACAGAAGTTTGAACTAAATAAAATTTGAACTAAATAAAATTTACACTAAATAACAATTTCTATGGGATAATAAAGAATAGTATTACTTTTCAATCTATTTAACTGAATAATAACCTTTAAGTTTAGAAACATCACAAGGTATAAACAAAATGATAACTGAAGGAAAATTTATCAACATAAACATGACATAATCAAAGCTGGTCAATATATGAATTTAGGCAAGAATTTTAAATTAAATCAAACCAGAAACTCTATAGATGTTGAAAGAAATGGTTCTCCAAATATTTACTTATATCTCAATTTTTTCATAATCTTCAAAATATTGCATGAGAAATACTCCTTTTAATCATCAGTATCCTCGTCATTATAGTATCAACAGAGTTAGCATTTAGTTAATTGAATTGTGACGCCAAACTCCAGTGCCTTTTTGGGTGACCAATTTATTCCCTTATGTGGCTTAACTCCTTCATAATTAGAAATGTAGCCCTTCATAGTTAGAAATGTAGCCCTAAAGTATCATTCAGACAAAACTGAAATGTAAGAGATCACAGAGAACTAAGAACTAAAAATCAATACAAGAATAAATAAGAAGTTAGTGAAAAGAAAAAGAATTGGATTTTAGTATTTTTAAAGGCAAGGCAATAAGCCTGGCAGCTTGTTATCTTTTGACAGAGATACGTGAAACAGTAGTTAAAAGTGAACAAGAGTCATCGAGTCAAGAAATGAAGAGATTCAAGTAAGTGTCCAAACTATAAGAGATTCTGTAAGTGGCAGAAAGTTACTTTTTTAAAAAATTATTTTGAATCAACTAGAATGTGCACTAAATTGTACTAAATTGTCTCTCTCCCCCCATTATTCCTCCTCCCCCAAAAAGGACCTAATTCTCAATTCTATAAATATTTACCTAAAAAATGACTCCATATGAAAAAAAACTGAAAATAGTCAAATCTATAAAGAATGAGTTACAAACCATTAATTAATGATATGGGTTTTCATATTAAATAAAAGGATGCATTTTCATTCATCAAATGAGAAGTATTGACATCAAGGGGAATTGTTTAGGTAAATGATAGACTTCTACAGAGCAAGAACTTTATATACAAAAGTAGACTCTGCATGCAACATTATAGAACCTTCTAAATTAAAGTCCATATCACTCCAAAAGGGTCACTCTAACTGTCTACTGAGAAAATGTCAAGGAGATGGAGAATTTCTATTTTTTAGATCATGACAGGACAAGCCCCAGAGCTGGTCCATCTGTACATGTATCTTGGTCAGACGTGAATGAGAAGAGAAAAGCAGGCTAGAAAACTTTTAAGAAGTGACCCCGTATTTAGAATGACCCCAAGCTTCTCACTGAAACAAGCATCTTTTTAAAAGGCACTACTCTTCTGATGATATGACATGGCTACAATATCACAATCTTCAAAGAATCAAAATTAAAGATCACCTGAAGGACAATGGTGGGAAAGAAAAGGCTGCAAAATATTACCATTTTCCAAGCAGAAACAGATATGAAAAGTATGCCAGCAGAGACAGATGTATGTGATTCAGAAGTCTATCTAAGAGAAAACTCCCTTCCTGGCTACCACTCCCTATTCCATCACCCCTATCCATCTTGGCTCCAATACATTCCACGCTATCCTTCCACTAGGCCTGTAGATGCCCACTCTATCCCTAACAAATTATTCTTCATATCAGACCTTTCCTCTCATACTTACTGTAATCACAGACAACTGCTACCCCCCAAAAAAACTGTATCATGATAGAGAGACAGAATAAGAGGAAAAAAAAATGCATTTATGAAGCACTGACTGTGCTCTAGACACAATGCACAACAGAGGGGATGCCCACAGAAGTTATACTTGGCCCTCAAGGAGTTTATATTATGATCAGGGAAGGTAACACAAAAAAGGTTGAGGATGGGGAGTAATCTGGGCAAGAAAAGGGGAACGCTCGCTGGACCCAGCCCACTCAGTGAGGGCGTCCAGTAAGAAGATGATGGTAAGATACTTACTTTGAAGCTTCCCAAGACAATGGATCAAGAAAAGAAGTGGGTTTACTCCCTGCTCCTCACCGCTCTCATCCTCTCATCTGGTCAATCGCAAAAGCCTTCTCAGTATTTTCCTTGCCTCAAGTACCTCCTCTCTCCGAACAACTGCTAAATTGATATTCCTAAAGCATAGACTTGACCACTTCACTTTCCATCTCAAGAAACTTCAGCAGCTCCTATGTGCCTGTAAGATCAAATTACAATATCCTCTGTTTGGCATCTAAAGCTTTTTAAAATCTGATTCTAACGTCTCTTTCTGACATAATTTCCAACACGTATCTACATATCAGGTCAACTTCCATTCCCCTCACCTTTTCCACCTCAGTGCCTTTGAACAAGGTGTTCACCAAGTGAAAGAATTCCTTCTTTCCTCCTCCACTTGGAATCTTTCACTTTCTTCAGGCTTCAGCGCAGGAAACACCTCTCTCATGAGGACTTTCCAGATTCCTCAAAAATTCTCTTGTATAAATTCTGCATTTACTTATTTGTGTACCTCTACCACTGATAGAACGTAACTTCCTTTTGTTAGGGTGTCCTCTGCAACTAGAACAGTGGCTGGCACAAACTAGACAGATAATCAATTTTCCAGTTATTTTTAAAAGATGGGCTATGTGCAGTATAAAGGATGAACAGTCCTTATGCTCCAAAGATACACACATAATGTCAAGAAATCTGGAGGATTTCTCTCTGGAAGACGCATAGAAAAGATACTGAACAAGAGTCAGAGAGGATATGAAGATATGAAAGGATTAATCTCAACCACTCAAAAAGTCTTTATCTGATATCTTTTAATTCCGCAAAGCACATAACAGAAAAAGAATAAAAATTCCTGTAATACAAATTATTGAGTGTTAAAGTTTGAATCAAATGATTGCTAATGTAATATGCACACCACTTGGAATTTCAACCATTACAACACTTTTACAGTTTTAAGGCTGGGTAAGACTGGGAAAACAAAGGTAATGAGGAAATTCTTGACCAAAGAATTCAATGTAAGAAGGAAACTGAAAACTAATGAAAGAATTAAAAGAACAGGATGCACTAGAAAAAGGCAGAAAAGTTGTGGAGTTCTCTACAATCTTCAGGACATGCCACTGTGTAGGGGGGCAAAATAATTTGCTGGTTCTAAGCCACAAATTTCTAGGAGAAGTAGACAAATACTGAACCTTTCAGTATACATTTGCTAATTTAATTATCAAGGACTAATTCATGGGTCAAACACTACAAGAAGCCTACTTTTATTATTGCACATGAGCCTTTCAATCTTTAATATTTTCATAACATCCTGCCTGGTTTTTCCTTTGGGTTTATTACATTGTAACTTGTGTTTCACTTTGTCTAAATGCCTTATTTCCCCTATTTAATTACAAACTCCTTAGGGACAGACAGGTGTATTTTTTCACTAACACCTAGAAAAGTGAATTCCTTAACAAACATTTGTTGAAATGAAATAAATTACTATTTTCATTGCTTCAGTACCTTGTCAAATAGGTCATGCTATATAACATCAAAATTAGCAATATACTTGCTAGCTACAAAACAGGTTCATCTCTATGTGCTCTAGGAAATTTTGTATTACAGATTTATGAGTCTCACTCTCCTGTAGCATGTAAAAAGCAAAATGAAAATCAGTAGTGACATCAAATGAGGAAAAAATCAACACTGTAACATCACTGTGCCTAAGCTATGCTGTTAGAGGGTCTATTTTTAAAGAAAATCTAACAAGAGAGTTGCTGACTATTTAACTTCAAAGAACTGGAAACTGATGTCATGATAAGTCAGGGACTGGAAAACAATTTTTAAACTCACTCTCAACTGAATCAATCTGAATCTTATTTAGTAAGTGTCTAATAAAATTAATATTGTGAGTCATTGCAATACTAAACAAGATGCTTAAAGTCAGTCTATCAATATTATCTATTACTACTCTATCTTACTTTATGAAGCAATAAAGTGATTTTCAAAAAAACACAATAAAATATAGAGTTTTATTAATAAAGCTTATTTGAGAGAGCTAAATAGAAAAATCTTTGGCCTAGTAATGAATGTCTGGTTATTTACAGTTAAAATGTAAATACTTAAGTGACCCTCTTATACTATGGCATACTAACTTTCAAGAGTTCCAATTCATTTGTTTAAACTTGTGTAGACTGCCATCCAGTTCTGTAAGACTCCATTATAAAATTGTAAATGGTATATTTTTTGGAAGACAGCATTTTTTCAATTTCATAGAAGGTAATTTTTTTAAAAGCTCAATTCTAAAAGAATAAATATTGAGAATATTTTCTTCTTAGTTTCACAATCAATGACAGATAACACCAGATTAAGAGGAAGAACCAGGCTCTGGTCTGGGCGATGTTGTAAATTATCTTGAAGATAAGGTTGAGCATCACAATTATCTTGAGTAAATCACAATTTCTCTGGACATCAATTTCCTCTTCTGTAAAATGAGTAGGTTAAATGTATGTCCCCTAAAGTTCCTTCCATTTAGAGAACTCAATTCAATCATAAAAAGCAAGCAGAATAGAAGGCAAAAATTCTGAATAAAGTCAGATAGCATAAACAACAGCAAAGATGCTAATGGCAAGAAGGCTTTGTTGAAAGCTAGCTGTGGCAAGGAAAAACAACAGGCAAGGATTAAAGTGATAATGACGGAAGCCCAGGATATTTCCCCATGTGGGCAGCTGGCGAGACTGATACCTGGAGAGCCAGGAAGATCAGGAGCCCAAATCCTGCCTCAGACATGAACCTGGGAAAATAAGTCACTTCCCTACTTTCTGCTGTAGTTTTCTTCATCGATAAACTGGGGCTAATAGCAAGCATCCCCCAGGGGCATAAGAATCAAATGACATAATGAAACACGTAAAACTGAACGGAATTGTCAGCTAGCATAACCATGTTTATTACAGAAATCTTTAAGATTCTCTCTCAAAGATTTCGGTAAAATGTAAGATTTAAAACAGAAGCATTCTTCTCACATAATAAAAGCCATTTATTTTTTGGTAGTGATATTACAGAACAACAGGATCTAATCATTTAATTCAAATCCAATTCAAAAGTAGATGCTGGGCATTTAGGCAACTGGTATGATGTCAGAAACTGTGTGGGGCAAGTATCTTTTATCATTTCATTCATTCATTCATTCATCCAAGAAACACTCATTTACCACTCACCATAAACCAGGCAATGAGCAAGGTACAGAGAATGCAAACATGAAAAACAATATCACTCCTGCTCCCAACAAGTTTAATGTTGAATGTGAATGAAATACAAGATTGATGGGATGGGGCAAAAGGCATATCGAGAAAAAGTGTTCCAGAATACATAACTGCAAAAATATTGCTGTCAGGTCAGAGTCAGGAAAGGCTATACTAACTAGGGAGATGGCAGGAGAGCTGAGCTTAAAAGGAGTAACATGCCCAACTGCCTCTAAGTCATTTTGAACTGGAGGGCCTGTAGACATCTTCAATTCAACATGTCCAAAACTGAACTCATTATCCTTTCCTCCAAAATCTGGCCATGATCTTCTTCCAAACTTCCTACGACTCTAGAGGACACTACCATCCTCCAAGTTCTTCACACCTGGGACTCCTCACTGTCTCTCATCCTCCATATCCAAGCTGTTGGCAAGGCCACTTGGGTCCCCCTTTGTAACATCTCTCCAATATGTCCCGCTGTCTCCTCTGACACTGCCAACACCAATGTAGGACCATATCACCTCACGCCTAGACTCTTGTTATATCTGGTGGGTCTGCCTGCCTTCCATAAAGCTGTCAAAGTACTTTTCATAAAGTACAGGTTTGAACATATCACACGCCCCTCCCTCATTCTATAAATTTATCACCTCTAGAATAAAATACAAAATCCACTGTATGACCTCCAAAGCTCTTCATCTTCTGGCCCCTTTCCCCACTCCTGAGTCTTTACAGTCTTCTTACACCTCCCCACCCTACCCCCATTTCTCATCTCTGGCTGTCTCTCATGCTTGGAACAATATTCTCCTCATCTCTGCCTCTTTTCTTTCCTGGATTCCTATAATTCTCAGTTAAAATTTCACCTTCTATAGGAATCCTTTTCTACTCCTGCCTAATTCTAGTGCCTTGCCTCTATTGATCATATATTGATTTTTCCCTCCCATCTCTCCCCAAAGCCTGTCCTCTCCCAAAACCTTAAACCTACTGCATTCTGAAGCTGAGACGTCAAAGGTTCCCTGCCTGAGGGCTCCTCTGGACCCTCCTGGCTTCATAGGGATTATCAATAGTTACTGTTGCTAATTCCCACCCAGACTGATGTCTTTGTTTTTCTTGATCTCATTAAAGGGACCCTGCCCTGGCCACTCCTTAAACAGGCCTATTCATTGAATGGGCGGGCCTTGCCTCATCCTAAGTGAGTACCTGCAAAGACCCT
>CM053769.1:28672107-28737993 GCA_028658325.1 Potorous gilbertii
GGTCATAAGGCTCAAAGAAAAATGTAGTGATAGAAAACAGTTATCAGATCAAGGAATTTCAGTGTTCATAAACATGGAAGTTGAACATTGTAACTGATGGTAAGATCAAGGTTATGACCATCTCTGTAGCTAAAGGAGAGTGTAGGAATATACATTCTGAGAATGGATTAGCTTG
This sequence comes from Potorous gilbertii, assembly GCA_028658325.1. Taxonomy (NCBI): domain Eukaryota; kingdom Metazoa; phylum Chordata; class Mammalia; order Diprotodontia; family Potoroidae; genus Potorous; species Potorous gilbertii. The sequence continues at coordinate 28,672,283 of CM053769.1, forward strand.
AAGAGCAAGGAATTTACAGATTTTGAGGGAATATCAATATGTATGTAAAAGTCTCCTAAGGTGAGGTCCAGAATTGGGGAGGGGAGAAAGACTGTGAATCAGGTACTGCAGTCATTGAAGATGGGAGGAGAATGTCCCAAATATAGGCAGATAACAGCTACCAGAGTGATTGGGTGATAAATTTGGATAGAATGAACTTCAAAGAAAGTTCAAAGGCTGATGACTTATAGTGATGAAAGGCAAAGTCTACAAGTGGCAGAAGTATTCTCGTTGGAAAAGAGAGAGTTACAAAAAGTTGACCAATGATGCAGTTTTGTCAGGAGGAAACCAAGTTTCAATGAGTACCAAAAAATAGAAAAAGACAGGAAATAGTTTATTAAGTATGGAGAAAGCATTTCAGAGAGCACAGAGGAAGGGATGGATATATTTAGAATAAGACAGTAGGAATATGGCAAATGAGAGTCATGGACTGGGGAGCAGGATATAGAAAATGAAGTTTGTATAGTGATAACGAGGGTCACTTACTTTGTAGACTATATCGAAGAAGCCCAGTACTATTTTCCATAACACCCAAATCTCTCATTCCCAATACACACAAGTTGTAGTTGAAACTAGAAATACTAACATCAAACTGACCAAGGACTACAGCTGGAGGCAGTATTTGAAAGACTCTGAGCATACAGAAAACAAACACAAAATGATTCGATGTAATGAAGTCCTTTGTACAAAGTAGGCATTCAAGAAACAGCTGATGAATGAACTAATGAATGAATATCTATGACACTGCATAACCTCTTGCTCACTTCATTTCCCATAAGCTGTCTTCCTTGGACTTGCCTCCACTGTCACTATGCCCCCAGGGAAGGTATCCTCCTTGGAGACTGTATTAGCTTTGGGACACCCAGATCGATTGGCCCTGGTTTGGAAGGAAGCCCTTTGATTGGATGAAGGACTCAAAAACTTCTCACAAATTCTCCATTAAAAGAGCACTCCCAGGCACTACCTCTAGACTCTTGAGAATGGACTCCAACATGTTCTTACCTACCTATGTTTCTTCATGCCCAGCTTCTCCCTGCACCTGCCCGTTCAATTCCCTTTTGGGTGTTGCTTTGCCCCGTTAAATTATAATGAGGACAAGGATGGTCTTTCTTTTTCTTTTTTATATCCCTAGAGATTACCACAGTAGCTGGCATATACTGAGGCTTGATATACATAAAGCTAATTAAACATCAATTCTACCTATAAATGGAAGACTATATTGTCTCTGAAGCAACAACAAGATTTTTCTCTTCCATCCCTTCATGTCTTCCTGTAATTCACTGATGCTTTGAAAAATTTTATATAACAACTATAAAGAGGAAATGAGTTTAAAGGAAACATTTTTTAATAAACCAAATTCCTTCTTTTACACTAACAGAAACTGAGGCCAAGAAAGATTTTATTATCTACCCTATAGTCAAAAAGGAAAACAAAGGAACAACTAGTCTCATAACAACCCTGTGGGAAGTACTATCATAATTCCTATTTTCAGATAAGACACTAAGTTAGACAGAAGCTGACATGCCCAAGGACACACATCTAGTAGATGCCTAAACTTGGATTTGAATTCATCTTCTTGACCCCAGGGAAAATTTGCTTCTTCATATTATTCTTTATCTAGCCTGCTCCTCTGATCAGCTTTATCAGTTGAAAACTGTTTTAATGATTACTTTTTTATAGGATAATTTGAGGCCTAGAAATTCTCTTCATGCTTCATGGCGATCCTTCCCCCTCGTTCCTGAAATTTACTTTCTTGATCTTTGTTCCACGAGCTACCATTTTGTTGGTATTTACAACTCTTGGGAAAGGAAACTCATATTTTCAGAAAAAACCTAGACCAAATACATTTCACAACAATTAATGGGAGAATTCTTAGCCCCACAAAGAGTAAAGATGATCATAGATTAACAATTGATTAAAACAGATACCTAAATTACATAAAGTTGAACTTTTTTTGGCATCAAGAAAACTGACACAAAAAAGGTAAGAAGGGAAGATGATAATTGGGAAGGGGGGGAATCTTTCCATCAAATATCACTTAATAAAGGTCTTGATAGCCTAGATCTATAATTCACACAAATGTATAAAACTGAGTCCTTCATCTCTCAATGAATACTCAAGAATACGAACAAACCAAACACAAAAAGAATTTCAAGCAATGAAAGGTCATATTTTAAATTTTTTCAGATCATCAATATTGAAAGACATGAAAACAAGTCTAAGGTTCTATCTCAATACAATAATTTGCAATAATGACAAAATTGGAGGTGCTACTGAAAGACATGGATGTCGATATATTATCCATGAGACAGTAAAGTGCTGTCATAATTCTCAAAAACAATCTGTAATTATGATACAAAAACAACTAAAATGTACCTTCTAAGTCACAAATCCTTGTGTAAGGCATTTACATCAAGAAGACCAATGATCATATAATAGTTTCCCATATACCAAAATACGAACAGAACCACTTTTTTGTAGTAGCCAAATACTATAAACAAACTGGAAGCCCGCTGAATAAAGAAAAGCTAAGTGAAGTCTGGGAAATGGATGGAACAGAATATTATTGTATTATAAGAAACTCTGAATATGAAGAATACAAAGCACAAAAAAATCTTAAATTAACTGATCCAAAGGAAAATAAGCAGAACCATGAAAATAATATATTCAATGAGCACAATAATGTTAATTAAGAGAATAACGGGGGGGAGGGGGAAGGTCATAAGTGACCACTGTGAAATTATAATGACCAAGCTTTGTGCCATATAAAATATATCAGAATATGCCTTCCTTCACTGTAGACAAAAGAAACAGCAGATGAGGAACACTGTATGACAGTGTTAACTCTGCTGAACTGCTTTTTTCACTCTCTTTTTTATTCTGGGTCACAAGGGATAGGTTACTTGGTGGGAAATGAAAGGATATAATTAAAAATGAAAGTAATATAAAAACAAAAAATATCTACTTAACTACAGGATGAATCTAGTCCAAAAGAAATAACCTATGAAGTTACTCAAAACTTACATAAGTCATTCCAAAATTACTCTATATAGAATAAAAGGTGGCAAATAATTGGAGAAACTGACATTGTTTTTTAAGTTAGCCTGAACTGATACAATAAATTATTTTGATACTACTGAAAGTAACTTTTACATAATACTATACAAATCAAAGGACTTTTGTGGTATGGTCATTGTGGAACAGAGTTATATCAGTAAAGAAAAAGTATAAAAATAAAATGCATCAAAAATTTTAAAGGATCAAATTTCTTGCTTATATTATAAGAGGGATAATGTGTTTTTGAGATGTGAACTTACACAAAAATAGATCCCACTAGTGTGACTTATAGGACTCTGGGAATTAAGATCCCTGTCCTCTTCAGTTATCTAGCATTCATCAGTTTACTTTATCAAAATAACTGAAATCCCACTAACTAATATGTTCATTAGAGTTGTCAAATGGAGTAAGAAGTGAGTTTCAACCATTCACAGGGAAGTTCTGCCTTGGAGGAAGGTCAGTTTATAATCATAAACACCTTTAGGTGGTCAGGTCACCAAAGAGTGGGAACCCAACCTATCTGCTAAAAAGTTTAATGGGCATAGAAAAAGTTATACATTGTGAGTAAATGTAAATTATAATAATTTAAGTAACAACATCATTGAAGACTAAAACAGAAACAAATGAATAATTAGTGACAAAGGATCCTGACTCATGTTATTGGGGGGGGGGGGGAGGCTAACAAAAACATCAGGCATTGCATCATCAAAACAATAACTGTCGGTTACAGCAATCGTGCTTTGAATTGACTACACTCTCCTTAATTCCTTCAGATGCTATTTTTGATGAATGAATGTCACTGATTCAGTCCGGCTGATATAATGTGAAAAGAAGGCAAGATTGTTGTTTAAAGTAACGGCTGACATTTATGTGATGATTTCGGGATCTTTCCAGAGACCTTGTGAGAGCAGTACAACAACCCTATGACCCCCATGTGACAGGCTCAGAGAGCTTACAAAGGAGTTGTCTGCGCAGAGCCAGCCCCGACTCGCTGCTACTTGTAATGAGGGAGATGAAGCAGGGGCAGACGCTGTAATCCATAAGTACAATCCACTTCTCTTCATGAGGTCTCTCCTAGACGTAAATGATACCAGACATCTGGAGTTCTACGGACTGGGTTTAATTCGCAGCGATGCCACTCAGGCTTCCACAGAAGCGTATGGAGAATGGAATCATGCAAAACTAAGAGTTACATGTATAACTACACATAGTGCTCAAGGAAATCTACGTGAGCGGGCAAGTAGCACCCAATGTTTTGTGTCCTGCACATGATGCAGGAAAATATGATCTGCAACCAATCACTGAACAGTCTAAGCCAATATATTTAGTAGTTGTGCTGAATTTGCCATTTTATTGCCTAAACACGCAGAATCATACCTGTTTATATGAAAGTATATTATCATAACTTAATAAGAACGCACTGAACAAAAAAGAGATTATGTAAAAATATGAGCACTTGGAGCATGACATTAATACTTACATAATACTTTTTTCTCCCAATATTTGCAGAATAAGCTTTTCTGAGAAGGGGAAAGGCTTGTTGGTAGGAGATATTCCTGTCCTTCACTATTTGCTTTCAAAGTAAATTCCAATATAAACAAACAAAGGGGGATTGGGGGGAAGGGGGGGAGAAGAAGACTCCTCTTCTCATGCTTTTTCAGAAAATCATAAAATGTTAAAGCTGGAAAGGACCCGAGAGATCATCTTAGATATCCTAGAAATCATCAACTCTCTTATTTTACAGGTGAAGAAACAAAGGCTCAGAGTAGATACCTGAGACACAAAAAGGCAAGTATGTCAGTGGTCGAACTGAGGCTCCTGGCTTGCAATATAAAGGCAAATGCAACTAAGCGTGAAAGAATAATAGCAACACATATTCCAACAGTGTTTTGGAGGATAAAAAGTACTTTTTTCACAACCTTAACAAGTAAGAAGCACAAATATTCAGGGCATTCTGGAGCTACAAAGTGCCACTGAAATGCTTTTTTTTCCAAACTCCTTATTTTAGAAAGAAGGAAATCAAGGCCCAAAGTCACACCAGTAGGATATTCAAATGAGGATTCAAACCCAGGTCCTCTTGACTTCAAATATTGCTTTTACTTTCTCTCCATTTTTGTACATGAGAAAAAGAAGGTTTAGTGAAGTTAAATGACTTGCCCATTTCTGCAGAGGTATTACTGATCTTTGTCTGAATTTAGACCTTGCTCGCTTGACTTTAAGCCCAGTGTGCTGTCTCTTATATTATACTTGTTTTCACAAAGAAAATCATTAAGTAACCAAAAAAAATCATTAGGCCATATAACGGAGGCACTAATCAACAAAGGATATAATTTCTAATACTTTCCAGCGTTTGTTCAACTATATGTTATAAGATCCCCATGCAAATTAGATGTTAGATCTAGACGTACTGAAGGGCATCAAAAAAAAGTTTTTTAAATCTAAATAAACAAGTCTGTCTCACAAGTAAAAATATATGGATGCATTATGCTAAGAGAAGGGCATAATGCTACCACAAAATATCTATTGAAATAAAATGAAACAATTGAATTCCAAATCACAGCTACTGGGCTTCAGAATTGTGAAATAGATGGCCACTAACCAGATTGTACTTGAAACTGCAAGTGTACCCATTTCCAGTTACAAGGAGATTTTGAAATGTTTTTTTCCTTTTCAGAATGAACTAGAAAGTAGTTGCTAAAAAAAAAATCACTGGTAGAAATTCTGGCAACCCTATTAAAAAGAAAATACACAACCATCAAAAAACACTAAGAAATCAGTGATTAAAATCACTGAAGTAAATATCTGCATACAGTTTGCACAACCAACTTATATATAAGTAAGAGAACTGTAGAAAATGGGATGCATAACAAATAAAGGTTCACAAAACTTTTTGCAGGCAAATGTAACTAGAAAATTATAAAATGTGCATTTTTCTTCACTGCAGCTGAAAATAAGGGTAAAGAATAGTCATCGTATAATCAGAATAACTTCCAATGAAAAAATAGCCCTTTCAACTCATCTCCTTGACATATTTAAATCTTTAATTGCATTACTACATGAATTCTAACATTAATATAGGCAATCTTCTTTTAAACAAATTACTGTAACATTTTCTGAAACCCACTCTCATTTAAAACCCTAAAGGCATGCAAAAATTATAGAGATATGGATCATAGGCCTAAAATGTCTCTAATTTCAAAAGAGATGCTTAACAGCTAATTGAAATATTATACTTGCTGACAGAGAGACAAAGATAAAAAAATTCTGGTTATTCAGACATTTTCCCATCAGGGTCATTACTCTACACTCAGAGTACACATTACTCTACACCTGGTAACTGTCCAAGGCCCTACCAAAGTTTTCTTTAACAATGATACTGACAGCTGTTGTTAGAATACTGTTACAATAGCATTGTAGAGAGGTTTCAGTGAGGATGAGATTACAATCTAATATTTTTATTTAACTGCAAAAAAATAAGTATTTTGGTCACCTACATAACAGAATATGAAATGAAAAGAGTAATGAGGGACATTAAGTTAATCCAGATCCATTTTGATCTGAACCCTACCAAAAGCTGAAAAGAATGAGACGATGATGACAATGCTGTAAATTGTTGGTCATCTTTATGTTTGTTGAAGGTGACTGAAAAGTAGCTTATCTCTAGATAGAATCTATGAAATGGCAAAGACTCAGAAAACAGAATCAAAAAGGCCCCAGTGCTTCACCATCTGCAGGAACTAATGCAAGAATATGATGTCAAGTGGCTGTCAAGAAGATTGCTTGCGGAGACCTAAGTGCCCAGACCAGTGCCACCAGAAGTCACAAACCTGTTATGCCCAAGGGCTGCAGATGAATGATCAATGTAGATTAGATAAAGAAATTAGTACAAAGTATGCAAAATATTACCGTAGGGTCTACATATATGGCTCCTACCGAGACCTGAGGCAGTCCTGACTTAGGTTTGATGTTGGCATGAAATGAGGAACTTGCAGCCTCATTTAGCAGTTATTTCAAAAAGGAGATTGACTTAGCCATGACATAAAAAGGATATTCAAAAAGGAAACTTCAACACTAAACTTGGGTAGATATGGTTACCTTGTCATCATATTGAAAACACATGTGGTCAAGAAGGCAGGGGTGTAGTAACTCATGCTGTTTTGGGGCATCAATCAGGTCAGAAAGAACCTGATTCTAAATGGTGTTCTTTTTCAAGGCCTTAGATGACCAAGAAGCAATGTCAAGAGAAATATAGCTTGAGTAATAACTTTGGGGTCAATACAGTTCCAGGGACAGTTATTATCTTTCAAGGAAAAACTAACTTATCCCATGTTGGCAGGGGCTGAAGGGAACCCTGGTAGTTAATTTTCCTATCAACTCTAGCCAAGCATAATTTAGGGGCTAGAATTATACATCAGAAAGTTGTTATTGTTCAAGGAATGACATACAACAAACCCTGATATTACAAATTAAGATATCCCAAATACCCTGGAAAACTCAAACAATAAACTGTACCTGAACAAGAAGACTGTAATAGATAAAACTGTGGTCCATCATGTAAGCCTAAACAGAACAATGATTCACAGAAGAAAAAAAAAATTTAAGGGCAAGGCTTTTAAAGGAAGGTCAACATTCAAAAACATTCATAATCTCTAAACTACAGGGAATAAAAATCTTTTGAAATATAGAGACCCAGCAGAAGAGACCAAACTTTTGTGGAATCAGGACCGAGTACATTTGGTATCATTGCATTTAGAACTGTCAGGGACCTGAGAGGTAACTGACTTAAACACTGCTACTTTATAGATGAGAAACCTGAGACAGAGTGATGTGTCCAGGATCATAAAGGTAGGGTCAGAGCTAGAAAGGGAAGCCAGATATTCCTAATTATGAGCCTAGAACTCTCTCCATTGATCTTACAACATCATCATTCCTGTTTTGTCCTGTCTGCTGTTAGAATTGTGCCAAGGATGCTTTCAACGAACCTTCCAAGAATGAGGTTACATCCTAATAATGAACTACAAAAAACTGATTTTTAACCACCTATGGAACAACGCTCAGAATATTCATCAGTAAATAACCACTTATTAAGTGTTTACAGAATGTCAGGCACTGCACTAAGCACTGGGTATACCAAGGGAAAAAAGGTAAAAATATTTTCATGTTGTGCCTAGTGTCAAGGAGCTCAAATTATAATAGGAACATAAAACACAAATAAGTAGGTATGAATAAGATACATAAAGTACAAATGAGAGGTAAACTCAGAAGGAAGGCACCAGGAGGAGGAAGATTGCCAGGAAAAGCTCTTGGGGAAGGTGCAATTTGAACTGAGCCTTGAAGGAGGTCACAGAGATGAGGAACAGCATTCTTGGGATGAGGAACCAGATAGAGAAAAGGCACTGGGTCAGTAGATAGGGTATTAGGTCTGAGAAAACCAAGAAGGCAAGTGCAGCAGCCTCACAGACTTGGAGAGGAAAAAAGTATAAGAAAACTATGAAAAGGGAGGAAGAGAGAAGGTGGTGAAGAACTTTCAAAGCCAAACAGAATACTTTTACATGTGATCCCGGATGTAACCGAGAGCCACAGGAACTTCCTGAACAGGGAGGTAACATGGGAAGGTGGATAATGATGGGCAGAGACCTGAGGCAGGGAGACCTAATTAGAGCTTATTTCATGAGTTCAGGATACAGGTAACGAGAGTCTGAATCAAGGGGAAGAGAAGTATGTGAAAAAAGAAAGAAGAGGAGGCAGAGAAAAGAGGTTGTGGAGGCTGAAATAACAAGACCTGACAGCCTATTTTATGTACAGAGTAAGTTTGAGCGTTGAAGATGATACCAAGGTTTTGAGTCTGAGTGACTAGGAGAATACCAGTGCCCTTAAAGGAACAGTAAAAGTGGAAGAGAAGCGGATTTTGAGAAGAAAGAAAATGAGGTGGTTGGTCCAGGTTAAGCTTTAGACATCTGTGGGACATCCAGCTTGAGATGTCCACTGGACAATCAGTGATACAGCAGGAGAGCTCAGAAGATCTGCGAATCCCATGGGACCTGATGAGATCAAGAAGTAACTAAGGAGAAGAGGGTTCAGGACAGAAACTGGAGCGGCCACTGTGAGTGGGCAGGACATGGGCAAGATCACAAACACATAAAAAATTAATGAGAACAGTCAGGAAGGTATAAGGGAATGGCCGGCATCCAAGGGATAGTGTGACTGGACTGAATAGCGCATGTCAGGGCAAAGGTCTACACAGACTGGAAAGGGGGGAGGGAGCTAAATTATGACAATCTTAACAGAGCATTTTATATTTTCTGCTGAAGGCAACAGGGAGACACAAGAGTTTACTGAGTGACACGGTCAGAATTGTGCTTTAGGCTGAATGGAGAATGGATTAGTGAAGGGAGATTTAAGGCAGGCTGACCCAACAACAGCTGATTGCTATAATCAAGGTAATTATGAGGTAATGAGGGCCTACAACAGAGGGGTGGCAACGTCAGAGAAGAGATATTACAGAGGTGAAAGTCACAGGCCTTGGTAATAGTTTGAATGCTGAGGGTGAGGGACAGTGACGAATCCTGAAAGGACTCTTAGGCTGTGAGCCTGAGTGACTGGGAGGGTGGTGGTGCTCTCTACCATAATAGATAAAATAGAAAGGGGGCAGAGTTTACAGAGAAAGAAAACAGGTTCTGTTTTAGACATAATAAATTAAAGATGTCTACAAGGCATGCCGTTTGAGATGTCTGAAAGGCAGTTGGAGACTGTCAGCAAGGAGAATGGGACAGGAAAAGAAGATCTGAGAATCATGAACACAGAGATGGTAATTAAATCCAGTGGAGCTGGTGAGATCACCTAAGAAAAGAAGAACCAGGACTGAAACCTGAGAGACACCAGGGATAGAGGGCATGATCTGGAGGAGAAGCCAGGGAAGGAGCCACAGAAGGAACAGTCAGATAGGTATGAGGAAAACCAGAAAGGAATGGTGTCCCAAAAATTGGAGAGAATGAAGGAGAGGCCAATAGTATCAAAGGCTGCAGAGAGATCAAGATGAAGGATTCCAAAAAAGGCAATTGGATTTGGCAACTAAAAGATTATTAGTCCAATTATCCATCATCTCTATATAAATGATGCTCAAATCCAGATATCCAGCCCTCATCTATCTCCAGAACATAACTTCTACCTTCTGGGCGCTTCAGCATTACATCAGAACTTGAAATTCAAAAAGTTGAAACAGAACAGCATGTGGGAAAGGGGGAAGTGGGATTTAGAGAAGCAACCTCATTGCCCCACAGAAGCTTGAAAGAACCATTACATATTCATTGAGTGTCTTCCTTTCAATCCCTTTCTAAAACTATTTCTATTTAGTTAACACAGTACAAGGAGAAAGATAAATTTCTCAATTAGTATCATACCAGAGAATATCTTCAGGAAGCTTCAGGAAACATCTAATTAAATCAAAGCCACAGGATAGTCTCTATCCTCAATTTGGAATCAAAATCAGGTAATTTCTGCATGTTGTAATTACTGAAAGGCATATTTATGAATTTAAAAGACTATACAGATTGCAGTCACTCTCCCTGTGACATCTCTCAGGATCTTAAAAATCAGACCTGCCTTATTTTGACAGGCATCCTGATGTTTGGTATAGAATGGTAGACTTATTCAGGACTGCAAAGGTTCAAATGGAGGATCTGCCACTTACTAACTATACAACCATGGATAAGTCACTTTAGCTCTCTTAGCTTCAATATTTTCATACACAAAACGGAGATAATGGATGAATCTCACAGTGTTGTTGTGGCTCTCAAATAAGATATAGTATTTAAAGCAATTCACAAATTTATTAAAGCTGTTTAAACATTTAGAGGAGGAGGAGAGAGGTGTAGTTTTTCAAAAGTTTAAGTGACCTCTGAGGCCCTTGTTACTTGACAATATGATGTACTGGGTAAAAGAATGTATTTTCATAGTTTTATTAACAAAAAAAGAGGCAGTGTTGTATAATATGCTAGACTTTGTGTGTGTTCGTCCTTTATTGCTGAAGAAGACCATGTCATCAGAGAAATAATGACATGACTTGCATTTGTCTTTGTTCTGAGTGAGGGAGGGCTGTGCAGTTCACCAGCCTCCCTTCTCCTCCAGAGCCATCTGAATTCAGTGACCTGATATTCCTCAGGATGACTAGAGATGACCCAGGATGAGGCAGTTGGGGTTAAGTGACTTTTCCACAGTCACAGAGCTAGTGAGTGTCAAGTGTCTGAGGTGAGATTTGAATTCAGGTTCTTCTGACTCCTGCACTAGTGCTCTATCCACTGCACCACCTAGCTGCCCCCGCTAGACTTAGGATCCTAGACAAATCACTCAGTGCTTTATGTAATTCACTAAGACTAATTTGCAGAGAGATTGTCTATCCGCATTGCGAGAGAGAATTTCGATACTAAGCACTCTAAAGTAATAAAATTAGGGGTCTACTCTCTACTCCCAAATACAGAGAAGAGAATCCTGCCTTTTTTCAGTTGCACAACTTAGAAGTAGGCACTCATTACCTAGCATCTGCATTTCATTCCATCTCCCTACCTACTAACCTACCCACCCACCTCCCTACCCACCCACCTCTCTTAGAGATGTAAATGGTTGTTGTCCTTCCTCTTAGAAGAGGATTGAAATGATATCACCATGATAAAGTGAAATTTTAGTATGTCCCACAGTGGCTGTTCTGACCAATACAAGCTCAGAATACTCTACCACAGGCTGGGCAGAGATAGTCCATGTGAATATTTGGGGTGGATATCCTAAATTTGTGCATCCTGCATTTCCTTTGTGCTGTGTCAATTCTGCTCTGCTCAAAGAGCACAGCACCCTTTCTGATGTGGGTATACCATGTTGAGCAGTCCTGTGCCAGTGTCTCCCATTTTGCACAGTCAAATCCAAAGTTCCTGAGAGAGACCTTGAGCACATCCTTGTATCACTTCTTCTGACCACCTTGTGATCACCTGCCCCATGTGAGTTCTCCATAAAAGTCTTTTTGGCAAGCATACATTATACATTCGAACAAAGTGGCCAGCCCATCAGAGTAGTGCTCTCTGAAGCACAGTTTGAATACTAAGCACTTCAGCTCCAGCAAGGACTTCAGTGCCTGGTACCTTATCCTGCCAGGTGATCCTCAGAATACTCCTAAGATAGTTCAAATGGAAGCGATTCAGTTTCCTGGCATGGCATTGGTAGACTGTCCATGTTTCACAGTCATACAACAATGAGATCAGCACAACAGCTCTGTAGACCTTCAGTTTGGTAGTCAGTCTAATACCTCTTCTTTCCCAAACTTTTCTTCGGAGCCTCCCAAACTCTGACCATGAGTGCATCAACCTCATTGTCAATGTGTACAGACCTGGAAAGTATACTACCAAGATAAATGAACTTATCCACAGCATTCAGAACTTCTCCATTTGTTGTAACTGGTGGTTCCATGTATGGAGATGGTGTGGTGGTGGCTAATGGAGCACCCATGTTTTCTTGGTGTTAATTATTAGGCTAAAATTAGCACAGGCAGCAGAGAATTGATCCATACTTTGTTGCATCAGCTTCAGAGGCTGCATTGAATGCACAATCATCCGCAAACAGAAAATCATGCACCAACACTCCCTCCACTTTGGTCTTGACTTGTAACCTTTTCAAATTGAAGAACTTACCCTCAGTACAGTAATTGACCTTGATACCGTGTTCATCCTCTTTGAAAGCATTTGTCAACATGGTTGAAAACATCATGCTAAAAAGCATCGGAGCAAACACACAGCAAACACACTCCATTGGTGACTGGAAAAGCAACATTATTCAGAACTAGCAAAACATGCCATCATGAAATTGACATACCATACTGATGACCTTCTCGGCGCAACCAAGTTTTAACATAATTTTCCATAAGCCCTCACAACTAACAGTGTCAAAGGCCACAGACCTCTGTTCTGCTCCTGGCATTTCTCCTGGAGTTGTGAGGCAGCCAACACCGCTTCAACTGTTTCTCAGCCCTTTCTGAAGCCACACTGGCTCTCAGGTATATGCCCATCTTCAAGGTGAAGGATCAGCCTATTAAGAAGGACTCTAGCAAGAATTCTGCCATCAGTGACTAAAAGAGAGATCCCCCTGTGATTGTTGCAAGACAACCTATTCCTTCTACTCTTATAGAGATGGACAATGGAGGCATCCTTGAACTCCTGGGGGATAACCTCCTCTTGCCATATAACCTGGAAAATTTCAGTCAGCTTTTTTATGAGCAATGGTCCCCTAACCTTGTAAATCTCATCTGGAATAGATTAAGCACCAGGTGCTTTGTCACATGAAAGGAGCCTAATGGCCCTCAAAACCTTTTCTTCAGTTGGAAGATCAGCTAAGGAGGGACTGACTTCAACCTGAGGTAAATACGCTCAGTGGCCTCAGCATTGACTGTGATGGTCTCTTGAGAACACTGTGGAAGTGTTGAGTCCTTTTCTCTAGGATCATGTCCTTATCACTAATTAATGTGACTCCATCAGAAGTTGTGATGCACCATTGATTTCTGGTTCATAAATAACTTTCAGGGAATCGTAAAAGTGCTTTGGATTGTTACTATCAGCATAAAACTGGATTTCATCTGCCTTCTAACTGAGCCAGGAGTCCCGCATCTCTCTAAGCTTTGCTTGCACTTTAATTCTGATGGAGTTAAACATGGCCTTCTTAGAGATGGATTACCTATCCTGTTGGTAAATCTTGTGGAGTTCTTGTTTTTCATTTAGCAGCTTCTGAATTTCTCCATCATTTTCATCAAACCAGTCTTGGTGTTTGCAAGTGTTCTGACCCAGATGAGCAAATGCAGTGCTGTACACCAAAAATCTGAAAGTTGCCCACTCCTTTTCTGCTCCACTGTTGCCACCAGTGATGGATCAACTTTCCCTCCAAGTTAGCCACAAACTGTTCACACTCTTCTGGTAATCATTTTGCCTTAGGGGGGGGCACTTTTGATGAATGCGAATATTTAGCTTGGAAAGGATAAATCTATGATCAGTACAGCACTCTGCATCAAACATGGCCTCTGTCAGTCTCACATCCTGTCTGTCTCTTCTCCTTACAATCACATACTCTAGTAGATGCCAGCGTTTGCTGCAAGGATGCATCCATGAAGTTTTATTATGTTTAGGTAAACAGAAGACAATGTTGGTGATGAGAAGGTCAAATGATGCACAAGTCTTCAGCAGTAAGTGACCATTGCTGTTGCTGTTTCTAATGCCACTCCTCCCTAGAATTCCCTGCCAAGTCTGATAGTCTGAACCTACTCTAGTACTGAAGTCACCCAGAATTATAAGAAATGTAAATAAAGTAACACTAGATCCCTAAAATAAAGTCCATTTAATACTTTCTGCTGGTAAATCTTTTTCCACTGATGCAAGTTTGGCTCAGTAAATGCAGGGCTAGCAAATGTGGAAGACTTGGACTCCGGTCCCACCCATAGCCTGTGAAATCACATCTCTTAGGCAATTCTCTAAGACTGTAAGTCATAAATAAGGTGTAAGACAGCTTTGGGAGAGAAGGCTCCCTGTTTCAATTAAATCACAAGAACTATTCCCTATCTTTAATCTTAACTGTTCAAATTCATGGGCTGAATAAAAACCCAGAATCTAGGATATGTGTCTGAATAACCTGCCATTATTTTCAGATACGGATTTTCATTCACTCAACAGGTATTTTCAACTCTATCAATAGGATGTGGCACAGTATTTTCACAAAGTAGGCACTTAATAAACATGAAATGGATTAGGTATTTTGTTTTGAAAATAATGTCAAACAAAAATTGGGGAGAGGAGGGATTCATCTACCAAAAGTCTAAAACTCAAGATTTCAAGAAAGATCAGTGTGTTCAACAGTTAATGGTTAGCACTATTTCTAAATTTAAGTTTTACATAATGAGACATGAACCATGTAACTATTTCAAAAATACAGTAAAAGTGGGTTTTGTTTTTTATTCAAGGACTATCTAACCATACAATACAAATAAATGTTTTAATGCAATAGAGATTTTCCAATTTTAGGTTAATTTTAGGTTATTAGAAGTTAAAACGACTTTTATCCCCAAAGTAAAGAGCTTGCAAACACAACGGAGGATTTTAAATTCTATTATTTGATAGTTCTATAGAATTTGCCACAAAGTCAAAACAATGCTCTCTCTACCAAACACTTTTATCCACAAGTAGACTTGGAAAATCACTTCAATAAAAAACTCACCTTCATCACTGGCTGCCTGCTGCTTTACTAGGGTCATTGGTGATCGGGCCGGGGGTTTACTGAGTGGATGACGCCAACTCTTGGAAGTTTTTGTTTCACCTTCTCCTCTCTGACTACAGAACTAAAAAAACGGAAAAACCAGAGTTTAAGTCAGAATTGAGCAGTGAACTATGCCAGGAAACACAATGAATTTCATTTGTTTTACTACCTCTATCTCCCTTTGGGGAATATGAGCTAGGGCACTTTTTTTTTTTTAACACTTATTAGCAAGACAGGCTAAAGGTAAAAGAAACAAAAATAAAGTCAAAGTTGTCTAGCTCGCATGAAATAAGGAACTTTTTCAGTAGCAATTTTACCAAGAAGACATTTAAGCTACCTTTCATTTCCTCCTCAAATACTTACTGAAGGGTGGGTTAGGTTTGTCAGACCTGCAATATACTGATAAGCTCTCAATTTCTCAGAGTTCTAATCTAAGCAGAAAAAAATTTATAGCTTTCTTCAAATGAAATTAGTTAAAATAACTATGATTGTGTTATCTCTGTTTTTCACTGAGCAAGAGACCATGTTTTTATGGTTGTCTTCATCTTTCCACTGGAGAACCTCAAAGCTCTTGGAAACCTGTTTCCTGTCCTAATATCTGTCCTATTCCTGCATAGACAGAAAAACTAACAACACTACAAGAACTAAAGAATAATTTTGCTGCTATGAATCCATTTTAAATTTACTGTCCAAAATCTTGATTAGGTTCAGTTTGAAAGTATTTGCAAAAAGGATAGAATCTCTGCAAGAATATTTTCTGAGAGATTTTATATTAGTAGAAGTTTTTGAGTCCAAGCAAGAGCTTAAAATAAGGATCAGACTAAAATGAAGTTACAACTCTTCATTATTAGTTCTAGACAAGAAATAGCTCATGGGACATTGGAAGAGGTTTCACACCTTTAAATCAGAAAGCAATGAATTGCTTCCTTCAGACTGGAGACACACAATGATTTCTTCTCTCTTTTTCTACCACAAAGAAGGCAAAGGGAAAACAAGATAGAATGGGGATCAATTTTGTCAAATCTATCACAAACAGTAAGAGAAAGCAGCAGTAGAAATGAGTCTAGTTACCTGAAAGAGAAATGGCTTTTCATAAAGAGCATATTATAGCAATCTAATAAAAATCTGAGAGTAACACCAAGATGAAATTAAGTTGTGGTTGAAAATAGTTTAAAATTAAACACAAAATACCAAATTATCTCTACATGTTGATTTAAAATTTGCTCTAAAATAGATTCAATTTCTGGTTAACATTTGGCAATACCATTTATTTTAATAAAGTTTTCTTTTTTATAAACAAGACTTCAGTGCCTTGAGTGGTCTGTGATCCCTTCAGAGTACCCCCTCCAAAGATGCAGATGGAAACTCATCTAAACCTTTACATTTTCTACAATTCTTGCCCATGGCCTCCCATAAAACCTTCCCAGAGGGCTGTCCCATGGACTAAAAGGGTAGCATTCTCTGGCTGACATGTACAAAAACAGAGTACAAAGGATATCTGTGAGTTATCCCTCACTCCCACTATGTGACTGCTACTTTCCTGGTCACACATCTCTGACAGAATCCTTTATGTTGATTCTCATACACAGTTCTTGGCTGGTGATATATTTTACTCACACTCACCATGCACTTTCCCAGTTTATATTTTATACTATCTTCAACTTTAATTCTTAGGAGACTGTGGTATTCTATAACTCACAGCCATAAAGCAACAACGGAAAATTATTGTTTTAAAAAATATATAGACCTTTGTATCAGAAAGGAAGCTTGGGGGGTGAGAGGGAGGGGAATAATTAAAAACACTGAAAACTTTCCCAAGAGTGGTCCAGCACACTCTAATCCTCCACTTCAATTATGAGGCCATCTCCTCACCAACCATGGTAACTAACAAGAATAAACACACTGATGAACCAAATCCGTTGGTTATACATCTGACAGCATACCATAATCTGGACAAGGTATATTATTCATCAATTTGGTTTTCCTAATGGGGGTAGTTTGTGTACATTCTACATGTAAATGGAAAATAAGAAATACAGGGAATGGGGTATAGAAATTTATCTTGCCCTACAAGAAAAGAGAGAAGATGGGGATAAGGGAAGGGTGGAGTGTGATAGAAGAGAGGGTAGATTGAGGGACAGGGTAATCAGAATGCAAGGTATTATGGGGTGGAAGGAGGGGAAAGATGGGGAGAAAAATTGGAACTCAAAATTTTGTGGAAATGAACGCCGAAATCTAAAAATAAATAAACAAATAAAATAGCTGATAAAGTCTGAAAGCAGGTTGAGGCAAACTTTTTCTTTGTTTTTTTAATCTATGTTTTCTTTTATAGTATGACTAACATGTAAATGTGTTTTGGATGACTGTGCTTGTAAAACCTGTATCAAATTCCTTGCCTTCTCAATAAGGGGTAGGGGAAGGGAAGGACAGAGGGAGAGAATTTGGAACTCAAAAATGTTTTAAAAATGAATGTGAGAAATTGTTTTTACATGTAATTAGAGAAAAATAAAATACTAAATTTAAAAAAAAAACTTGGAATTAAAAAAAAAGAGATAGAATGCCAGACTTCCCTTCCAGAGTTCAAAACTGTCCTCAGACACTTACTCTGTGACCCTGGGCAAGTCAATTAACCCTCTATTCCTCAGTTTCCCCATCTGAAGAAAATGGCAAACCACTCCAGTAGCTTTTCCAAGAAAACCCCAAAGGAAAGTCGGACATGATGAAACAGCTGAAAAATAACACCACCGTACATCAAGCTGACTAACATTTACAGCCCTCATTACCTGACCCCTCCTACTTTTCCAATATCGTTAGAACTTCCTTCTCTCCATGTACTCGCTCATCCACGGATGGACTTTCTTGCTGTTCCATGAACATGACACTTTATTTCAGGATTGCATGCATTATTGCTGTTTGTCACTCATTCCTAGACTGTCTCCCTCTGTCTCTGCCTCCTATGTATTTAAGATTTCTTCAAGTCTCAATTAAAATCCAACCATCTACAGAAGCCTTTCCCAGTTCTCTTTAACGCTAGTACCCTCCATCTGTGATTATCTTCAACTTATCATGTATATAGACTTTTGCATAGATGTTTGTATGCTGTCTCCCCATTAGACTGTTGTTAGGTCTCTGAGAGCTGAGGACTGTTTGTCTTTCTTTGTATCCCTAGCACTGAGTACTATACCTGGTATATAATAGACTTTTAATACATGTTTGACCTGACTAGTCGATTTCTTCAAGAAATCAGAATTAGCAACATTAGCATTCCAAAAAAAAAAAAAGGCTTGAAAAAAAGGACAAGAGGGATGGATATGCATATGTTATAGTCAAAAGAGAAAAAAGGAGACCACAGAGTTCACTGTGTTCACTTTAAAAACTTGTAGTGAATGGCAAAAGAAAAAGAACTATATATATAGTCAGCATATAATTCTCCTCAAAGCCTATTTTCTCAGATACTCAAATCCATGCCACAGTACTAAGAAATTGTGCCTCTTGTAACTGTTTTTTGATGAAGTGCTGGAGACAAGAGGTTCAAGGTACAACACTTTTGTGAAATTTTCCTCTTTATTCAAGTCCAAGGGCTAATATTAGCCATCATCTATGGGTATTTACATGAATGAGAAAGGTACTGGTATTCCACAAATTAAATTAAGACACCCTCTGGGAGTGCATATATAGCAATAATAAAGAGTAATCCAAAGGGTTTGCTCTAAGGGTTCTTTTTTTAACATGGTCAGTGCATAGAGCTTTCAAAGGTGAGAAAGAAATGATGCTAGGCATGTTCATTTGTTTAAAGATATCTTTGTAATTTAAAACTATACCACAATTGTCACAAAAAGTAATCTATAAATTGTATATAAACACATTTAAGAAACGGTTAAGCACTCCAAATGATGAATTGTAAATCCTATGTATACCCTAGGCCCCTCTTTCCTCACCACTCACTTCCTACTGTCTTCACTCCCTTACAAAAACTTCTTTCTCCACCCTACTGCACCAAAATTCCTCTCTGGTCACCTGTGACGTTACCTAATTACTTTCTTTCAACCAACAACCATTCCATAACTGCAGTGGAAAGACTACAGGGCTTAAAGTTAGAAAAGATCTGAACCTGGATCCTAAGTCTGATCTTTAAAAGTCTTACGACCATGAAAAAGTTACTTGTGTACACTTCTGTATTTGCAGCTATAAAAAAGGGAGGATGATAAGACTCATCTTTACAATACTTTGCATACATTAAGTATGCAAAGAATTATTATATCCATTTGACAGATGAGTAAAATAATGAACAGGGAAGTTAGAGACAAAGATATATGTATAAGGGCCCATAAAAAGTCATTGGTCTTCTGACTACAATGTGTATTGTTTTGCATACCAAAGCTGCTATACTAAACCAGAAGACAACACACTAATTTTTCATGCCTGAGCCCACAGCAAAGAAAGATAATGTTAACTAAATATATAAACAGAAGTGTTTGAAAATCATGTTATATGAAGAATTAAAGTTGGTAACAAAAGACAAGTCACGTGAAGGATAGTCTTGTAAGACAGGTAGCTGACTCGTTCAGTATAGCTATACAGGAAAGAATGAGAAGCGGAAGTTGGAAGCTATATACAGGCAGATTTCAGGTCAACGTAAGAACTTTCCTATACACAGAAATGTTTTCAAAAGAACGGCTGCCTCATTAGGTAGTGGGAACTCCCATCATCGAAAGTTCTCAAGGAGAGGTTGGTGGACAGATGTCATAGAAAGAAATCCTGCACTAGATGCAAGGTTAGATTAGATGACTATAGTCTCATCCAACTCTGAGTCTACTTTCTAACCTCTTGGAAAAGGAGGAAAAAGAAATTATTTTATCAGGAAGAGAAAGATCACTGTGGCAGGAGACACCACATAACAATCTGACCAAGTTTTTAACTTGAAATCACAAATAATTTTGTAAAGCTTTCTGAATGTAATAGATTTAACACATAGACCAGTTCATTCTGTGAGCAACTTAGTGAAAAAACAACTAACACCCACAATATCTTTAAGGCAGAAATTGCCATCCCAGCACCTGAACTACACATCTCATTTTTTCCAGCAATTGTTATTTTAAGTCTTTCCAGGTATAGGTCATATTATCACTGTATCTACTCTTCTTTACTGACATATATTACAGTTTCTGTGTGGCTCAGTTTTAAACGGTATTCATGGCTTTCCAAGGTTGAAAAAAAATCATAAACAGGTAGCTAAACATCCAGTGAATGTCTCTCTGAATTAACTAGATTAGCCTCAGACATAGGTAAGATGTCCATCATTGGGCCGGTGATAATCAAAAAACCTTTACGGCTTGGTAGAACCTGCTAGAACTTTTGCAACATTGGCATGACCTTCAAGAATTCAGGGTAATGCCTATGCCAAAATACATAACATGAGAATAAGAGTTCAGCAAAGACCAAGGTTTACTAAAGAAAATGAATACGGTAAATGATGGATGATTATTAAATTATGCTTTCAAAAATCTATCAACATGAAATAACTTAACATCTCCTAAGAGGAAATATTCTCCTTATGTCCCCACTACACAGGTGGTCAGGGAACTTTCAGAAATGAGGCTTCAGAGACCTAATCCCTGTTTATCATGGGATGCAAGAGGAGAAAGTGACAATTCTTAAATGGCTACATCACAGGGAGTTGAGAAAGAGAGAAGAAAGTAGATATGCCCCTAAGCCATTGGGCCACTGAAAGGTGAATAGTATCTCTGGCTGATGGGTCCTAGAAACTCCAGAGTAGATTTCATGAAAACTAGGGGGGAAATACTAATGTTCATTCTAAGTTTATTATAATTCAGAGAAAAACCTGACCTTCAGGCTAAAGAAATTTAATTAAAGGAGCAGCAACTTTCGGGAATCATTCTTGCCCAGGACAGGGAGGCTTAGCTTGTTACCAGAGCCAGTCAGGAGACAGCATGATCGAAAAGACACAGGTCTGAATTTTGACTCCGTCACTTACTGTGTAACCTGGAACATGTTCCTTCACCTCTCTGGGTCTCAGTTTCCTCTTCTGAAAAGTGAGGATTTTGGACTAAGTAAACGCAAAAATGTCTTCAAGTCTGAAAGCCCCATGGGACAGACAAAAGTTAAGTTTCCACAGAAGTTACTGTTACTTGATTAAGTCATTGGAGTAAGTCAGATAATAAGAAGGCCAGCAGACTGCAGGTGGACTCAACCAACTGGGAGACAGACAGCGGTCCTCAGGAAATTACAGTTTTTGATAAAGGAACCAAATCTACAGCTCACTGGAACCAGCCAAAAAAATGACCTAGAATAACCTGGAGGAAGCTTTCCTTCACTGCGCTTGCTTAATGAACCTCACACACATAAGCAGACACACTGCAAATAAAATTATCCCCGCATTGTCTGATTGCGAGTCCTATGTTAAAGCATGTTGGGAGGTTCGTAATGGGCGTGCAGAGAAGATGGTGACCCAGTGGAGAACAGAGCAACTTGTCTCCTGGTGAGAGGATGTGTCTTGGACTAACCCCATGGAGCCCATCTTGCTTCTGTATTCGGTGCTCTTGCTTCCTAAGCTGGGGAGGGGTTGAGCCCGCTTTTGGCCAACATGTTCAATTCCTCTGAACTCTGCTGCAACAAATTTTCCTTGATACCTTACTGGTGTCAAGAGTGTCTCTAACACCCAAAACAAATCATTTCTATGTGGCAAGACAAAAAGGGGGAAGAATGAAAGAAGAGGAAACCTGTAATACCAAGTGCCCCCTACAATGGTTTGGTCAGACCAAAAGTGAACTGCACGCAGGAAAGGAGAGCAAAAGCACGATCCTAAACTGAAAATGGGAAGTTTATGAACCCCTTGTGGAAGGGGTTCAAAGGGCAGTGCCTAACAAAGTATACAGTAGGCACTTGATAAATATTTGTTGAATAGAAGTGAAATTAAGGAACAGCTATAAAATAAAATTATCAAAATAAGAGAATATTTCTAATTATGAGCACAACAAAATCACTGCTACTCAGAACAATTAATTTCCATAAATCAATGGAAATATAATTATATGCTGGTGATACTACAAATAGAAAACCCTATTTATTTCAAAATTTGAAAAATATATTTGGCAAAAACATATTTCGTTGTATTTCAAACATTTCAGAAATGTCTCACTAGATTATAAATGCAGTAAAAGCAGAAAATTTTCCACATACACTTGGAATTTTCAAGACATTTCTTTCTCCTTTGGTTACAGCTGGGATTTCTCCTGGTTCTAAGCTACTTTCACTGCTGTCGAGGTCACTGTCATCTTCCTCAGTGGAGAGGCTACTACTTTCTTCTTTTTCCAGGCTCTCAGCTTCAGAAGAGACAGACGCACGTGACTTTGGTCGTGAAGCGGTCTGCTCACTTTCTCTCTCAGATTTTAAACTGTCTTCTTTTACACATTCTAACGAGGGAGGCACAGAGGCAGAAGACTCCATGGGATCAGACGCAGCAACGGTGGAATCCGCTTCATCATCCTCAGGTTTTATTTCCTGCTTTACAGAATCAGGGTGGAAAGATGTGCTTACGCCACTGCTTCCTGGAGATGAAGAAAACATGGTTTATTAATTAAGTCTCACTATGTTACTGTCATGTGGCATTTTTATACCCACTAAATATCAACTTCCTAATTGCTCTTAGCTTTATTAACATCACAGGTTATTTCAGTAAACATCCTTGCACTAGACTAGATGGAAAGATGAAACAAATCATTTTTTTATCAAATGATCGATTAAAGGAAGTTATGGTAAGTTATTTAAGGGCCACTGAGCTTTTAAGGTTAAATTCATTACTGTTACGAAACGTGCTAGTAAATAAAAAACTAAGGTAGAATACGTGAAGGCTAACTTAAAGGGACTGAGAAACCCGAAAATCAGTGATGACATAATTAAGTTTGTGGGGTTTTAAGAGATCTATCTCCTTGTCTCTTTTCCCCAAATAAAGAAGTCCTCAAACTGTACATGCTTAAGTAGGAAACAAAGTCACACAGTCCAGATCCGCAGACTTGAAGTATGACCATCAATTATCTTTACTGTTCATATATACTGTTAGTATTTTTTACAGGGGGAAGCAAAATTGAGAACGTTATACTCAGAAAACAGCTGAGCAAGAAAAGGATCTCCTAGACACTAAATTCCCAAAGCTGTCGCAGTAACAATTTGTAATTTTATACTTAAATAGGGTATTCAGATCTAGACAGAATTTCTTTCCTAATCAGTAACCCAAAGAACTATCAAAACTGCTCGACCTGGAAGATGAAAACTGAACAGGATGGATAAAGGCATAGAGTGTCACCACCCGTGCCTATGAATTTCCTACAAATGGTCTGAAAAACTGCAACAATATTTCTTCCTCTCATGGGGTTTCTCTTTCTCCATCCTTCCTTGTCTATGTGTACAGATCTACACACACACACACACACACACACAGTCTCTAACACCAGCCTGAGATTGAATAACAGACTGGTAGAACGTGCTAGATCTGGAGTCAGAGGATCTGCGTTCAGATCTTAGCTCTGTCATCTTACTATAACACACTCTCTTGAGTTAAGTCCCAAAGTTATTCGGCTATAGGAAACGAAGCCCCCGTACCCTCAGCCGTAAGATAGAAAGTTAGACCCAACGACCTCCCTTTCTACTTTCAGTGTAAGATCTCATGGCTCTATGATCTTGCTTTGCTCAGTCCCAGGCCAGTCTATTTCAGATGAATGAACAAACTAGACAAGGTACAAAATGACTGTGCATAATAAGGACCACAAAGTCAATCAATTCTGGCAGACTAGTAAAAATTTCCTCCTAATATTTATTTAAACCATTGTTTTCTACTTTCAGATTTATTCTAATTAGTGTTGAAAATTCTCAAAAATAGGCTTGTGTCTATTAAAAATCAAATTTTGTTAAAAAGAGGTCCCATGCCCTGGTAAATGACTCAAAAATCACAATGATAAAGCCTAAGCAATTTATCCTTAAATGGGAATCCAAGCTCCAATACTTACCCAGTTATGTGATGATCACCTTGCTACACCTCCGCATTTTTCCCATCTGAAGAAATAGAGATACTTACACTACCTAACTCACAGAGTAACTTGTGAAAAAAGCTATTTGTATACTTTAAACTTCCATGTAAAGATGAGGAATTATCACATGTAAATTATTATAAAAGAGAAGCAGACCAAATATTGAGTTTAACTGGAGTGACTTTTTTCAAAACTTGCATTTACAAAAAAGTCTATGAAATTAAATTTGCCATTTGACTATACCCTTCCATTATGTTCAGACTAAAATTCAGTAAATAACAAAACATGGTAGCTAAGAAATTCTTTTTTAAAGATTCACTCAAAACATGCCGTGTTGAAGGATAAGGATCAAATATCTTCCCAACTGTTTTAAGAAGATGGCTTGAAGCCACTAACAACAAAGAGTTTATATAAGTGGAGGATAACATCTGCTTTACTAAGTCTTTATGCAGTTTATTATTTTCTCTCCTTTAAGTCTCATCAGTAAAACACTGGCCACTAGGCGGTGACACATTTTGGCTACAGAAACTGAAAAACATTATCCATGAAAATTAAACGATTGAGATCTATATTTATCATACACCCAGTGAAATCACAGACCTTTGAAATAGTTTATGTTACAAATTCTAGTCGACTGAAGGAACAGATAAAATCTGGGATCAAATTATTGAAACAAGTGTTAAGTAATAAAGTTTCATTTCTCATTTTGTTCAAAATTTTACTTTATGAAGATGGTTAAGGCTCCTAATGCTTAGATTTTATTTCACATGCTTGGTTCCATGCTTCCTCCTAAACTTCAAAATGGAGTTAACTAGATATCCCATCATACAGAGATTTATGGCATCCTATAATCAATACCCTACAACTTGTAAGTGAAATAGAATCAGTCTTTATCTCACCTGAGACTTTAATATTATCCGGTAAATTCTGATCCACCTGCATTACTTTCATCGTATTTTCTTCCCCAGAAGGCATTCCGGTGTTTACTAACTCCTCTTTTTCTGCTAGCTTTTCATTGACCTTCAAGTCATCTGTAGCTGCTTCACTGGCTACAATTTCTGCACCAACTACCATGGCTGATATTCTTTCATCCTCTGGAGTTTTAAGTTTTTTCGATCGAGATCTGGTATGCTGGAGGCTGTTATAAGAGATATTGCTGTCAAAGCAGAATGGCTGTCATGGATAAGATAAAATGTCTACCAACATAAATATCCCTTTCAACTACCTAAAGTAGCAAAGGAAAAAAATCTGACAATTTTTCATCTTTCATGCTGATAGAGTTTGCAGTTTATTAAGTGATAGATCAAACAACTAATTAGGTCCCTCACTCCCTTTTAATTACAATTCTTTGGAACAAGATATGAAATTATAAATCTAAAGCAATCTCAAGTAACTTTAATCAAACAATACTGAAAAATGTGTGTGTGTGTGTGTGTGTCCATCCTTCGTGGCCAAAGAAGACCATGCCATCAGAGAAATAATGACATGACTTGCACTTGTCTTTGTTCTGAGTAAGTGAGGGAGGTTGTGCAGGTCACCAGCCTCACTTCTCCTCCAGAGCCATCTGAATCCACTGACCGAATATTCATCAGGATGACTGGAGATGACCCAGGATGAGGCAATTGGGGTTAAGTGACTTGCCCAAGGTCACACTGCTAGTGAGTAAATAGTCCTTTGAAGAAAGGTATAGGCAAATTCCAAAACAAAATATTTTTATTAAACGCCTATATGAAAGAGGCAGCAACAAAACTGTTCCTTAAAGAAGTCTAAAAAGGCAGCCATGATTCTCTAACCTCAAGAAATTAACAGTCTTTGGAGAAGAAAACACACAGCATGTCTCATTTTGCAAGTGTCCAAGTCAGGAACATTAATGTACTATGCTCAGGAAAAGAGACACAACATAAAAAACAGCAACCAAAAAAACCCCCACAATGCCAGAGACTCCTTTAGGTCAGCATATATAACTTGACTTGTGTGATTTCTGCCAAAGTAGGAGAAAATACTTGAGGAATGAGAACTCGGGAAAAGCCCCTTGAATACTACTCATTTGGAGGGAGAGACAGAAAGAGAAGGCTCAGAGAGAAAAAGAAAACATGCAATGTCAAAGAGAGAACCTAAGTTGCATCTTTTTAGAGACAGAACCACCTGTCATGAGGAAAATTATCCAAATCACCAATTTTGGAAATGTGTTAAAGACTCTTGAAGAGGTATTTAAGCACAATCCTCTTAAGTACATCCCCAGAGATCTGATTCAGGCCCAAGAAAGTCCATGCAACACAGTTCCTCCATCCCACATTTTCCATTTTGAAAAACCCCAAGCTTTCTTCATCATTTTAAAAAGTTGCTTATTCCCCATTCACACACATTGCATGTCCTAATTCAAAATACCAACAAAAAAAATCCTACAAACCATCCAACTTGACAATGGTGTCAATCCTATGTGACTCAATTTCATTAAAGTTTGGAACGCCTTTAGCTTTGTCATTTTCAGCTGGCGTGAGAAGGCAGAACCCCAAATCCCCAACTGTAATCCCTTCCTGCTGAGTTCTAAGGCAGTCCCTGAAAGGATGTGCCTTCAATTACCAACTCGAAAGGCACACAAATGGCAGGCCCCGAGATTACGACCATCCTCTAAACACAAGGAACTTGACAGCTTCAACCTAATTATCTATTTCAGGACACAGTTCTGAAAGGCACAGAACCTATTCACATTCCTTTCTAGTCACTAATGACCTCAAACAGGTTAGTCTCTAATTCCTAAAAGTTTTCAGAAACCTATCACTGTAAGAAATGACCACTGCCACAAGAAACACCACCAGAAACACGAAGCCCATGGAGGGCTCGCTCATCCTCCCTGCCCTTCTCCCACTAACGTGAGCTCATTCTAGTACAAAGCTGCCAATCAGGCCAACTGCTGCAGATCAAGGTGTACCAAGGCAGGACTTTGGTGGTTCAGGTTGTAAATGGTAATGAGATGCTTATAACCCGCTAAAGAGCTAGCAAAGGAGAGGCAGGAGGACAAAACACCCAATCATCTTAGAGCAGTTCTGTTAGAACAAATTCAAATTCAGGCAAGAAATGCAGTGTCTTGGGGGATTTTGTACCTCAATCATTCAAGTTTTAAAAATAGTTTCAATACTTTTGGTGGCAAAGGAACCTGCCCAAAGGACTCTTTTTAACTAAAATATAGGGAATTTTTTAATGAAACTTAAAGATAGAGTACACAAAGTTTTTTTGTTTGTTTGTTTTTTAATTGCTATTTCTACACTTTAATGAGAAAATGGTTACCATCTTTACTGGAAGAAGAAATCTTTAGGTGGAATTGAATTGTGATGACTACTACTATACTGGAAACACAGACGGATTAGAGCAGAATTGAGGAAATGTGCCAATAATGTTCTCTGCGTTACAGGCACCACTTCTACGAATATCTAATTTTCAAGCATAAATGTGCCTCCAATTATATTTCTTTTATTACAAGTCTTACAAATTCAGAATTTTTTACTCAAATTTTCATTTAAATATTAAGTAAATGTAAGGTGAATAAATTTTTAAAAATGGAAAAGGAAGATACAATGAGAAAGAAACATTAAATGAACTATTTTATTAGAAAAACTGAAACTTAATAATAGGTAGGTGGGAGAAAAGTAATTACCTTCTTGATGGCTTTTTAATCTTTTTCCTCTGCATCCACAATTTGACTTCTGGTGTTGTTTCTGGAGTGGGGAGTGTATGATCAATAGTGTATATATCCTTGCCTTGTTTCCAAAGATGATACCTGTCTGGCTGAAATTTCTTCACAAAAATATCCATTGAAATTTTCACCATGTCTTTCCGGCAGGTACACTTCAAGAAAAAAAAGATTCATCATATTGGAGAACCCTTAAGCATTTCTAGAACAAAATAAAAAATTAATTTTTCAGCTATCCCAAAACATACTAGCAATAAATATTTAGTGACTACAAAACTCATGACAATGATTTACACTTTCAAACATTTAGTTTTAGTTTTCACCCAAGAAAACTTCCTAGGAAGATTTCTGGAAAATCACATGCTGCTCTTTAAAATTAGAAATGGGATTAAATATATATATTTAATATTTATATTTTAATATAATTAATATAATATATTAAATATTAAACATATTTAATATATTAATATAAATTATATATGTATATCTCCCACAAATTCACTCTGATAACAAAATCAACCCATAATGAAAGAACCAATTTGAAAATTTGGTCATCCATAATGTGAAAAAGTCTTTACATAATAAGACCTAGTAACAAGCTTGAATTTTACCCTATTTTGAAGCATATGTAACACAAAAACTTATGGGACTGAGAAAAGATGACCCATGTGAACGTAGGAATGATTTAAAGTATTTAACAATGCCTTTCCTGCACAGAATGAAATCTTTACATCCTTCAAAATATGAAAGAATGAAATTAGAGGGTTTTTTCAATTACTTTTAATAAACAAGTCCTCGTTAATGAAAGGCACTGCCAAATAAATTTAGGAGATTTTTTTTAATTCCTCAGTTCAAAAATAAAGAATTCAAATCAACAGGAATTTATTCTGTTGTTAGGATACGTAAGATGTTATGCTAGATGTTGGGGTAAAAATACAAAAAATGAAACAATCCCCGCTCTCAGCACGTTTATATGCTACTGGTGACAAGAGCAGCCATTTTAAGAGGGGTAGTGCCAATAGCCAGGGTTGTGGGAGAGGGCTCAGAAAGGACTCCTGTAGGAGGTCATCCACTGAGCATGGAGGGAAGCTTGGGATTTTCCAGGATAAAGGGTAAGTTCACTAGAGATTTGGAAGAGGAATAATGCAAAGGCAAAGAAACAGGAGGTGAATAACATGAATGAAAAACGAATAACCGTCTAGTTTACCTATAATGGAAAGTATGTAATTGTGAAGATGATAACAGCCAGCATTTATATAGTGCTAAAATATGCCAGGTGAGCAGGCAGGAGGCAGATCGAGCGCAGGGCCTTAAGCCAGACATCTCAGAGTTCAAATCTAGCCTCAGACTCTAACTAGACATGCGACCCCTGGGCAAGTCACAACCCTCTTCATCTCACTTTCCTCATCTGTAAAATAAACTGGTTAAAGAAACGGCAAATCACCTCAGTATCTATGCCAAGAAAACCCCAAATGTCACAAAGAGTTGGATACACCTAAATTCAACTAAAATGACTGAACACCAAAAATATGCCAGGCATTGTGCTAAGCACTTTACAATGGTCACCTCATTTGGTCTTTACAACAACCCTAGGGATCATCCCCACATCCAAGGGTCCCACAGCTACTGAGTATCTAAGGCCAAATTTGAATTTAAGCCTTACTGACTCCAGGTACAGCACTCTAATCACTGCACCAACAGCAACTTCATTTTATAAGAAGTAACTACTAACTGCCCAACCTCAAAATCATTTGACTTTACAATGAATGCTTTTCTTCATCAAACTATCCTAAATATTTATCACGTTCTACACACTAAGTCAAATAATAGGAATGCAAAGACAAGTTCCAAGTTACAGTTCCAGGACTCAAGGATTTTATAGCTTAATGGGACAGACAACATGTACATACACAGGTGTATAAAATAGATATAATTTTATAGTAGAAGGAATTGGCAGCTCCAAGTGAAACAAGACAGACACCCTACAAAAGATGGATCGTGAGCTATATATTAAAGGAAACCAAGGATTCATGGAGAAGGAAGTCATTAAGTATCACATGCAAAATTCAAGGTATGGCCAGGACAAAGGCTGGAGGTAAACAACAAGAGCATGTTGGGTGAGGAAGAACAAGTAAGCCAACAGAGCTAAAACACAAACAGAAGGAAAGGAAGTAATATATGACCAGGAAGATAGGAAGGAGTCAGGGGTAAGGAACTTTTAAATGCCAAAGGTAGTGCTACTTGATGCTAGAGGTACGGGTTAACTGCAGAAGAGGTGAGCACATTCACTCTCATCTTGGGATGATTCCACTCTAGCGCTTCTGTTCCTGATGAGTGAGTTCAGGCTGGGATTGGGAAAATAGACATTCAGGTCATCTACACAGAGAGGACGGTTAAAATCGTGGGAGCTAATATCACCAAGACAATACAGAAGGAGAAAAGAAGAGGTCGAAGGACAGAATATGGGGAAATCCAAACATTTAGGGAGAATGCTATAGATGATAAACCAGCAAGGAGATTGAGAAGGACCACTCAGAAAGGTAGTAGAAAAACCAAAAGAGAGATTTATCTTATTATTTTTAAGACAAACTAGCAAACCTACAATTCATTTAGGAAGCATGTGCTGATAAATGGTAAGAAATAGATAGGACCAACTAACGACCTTTCTGCCCATGGATGCAGCCTTTTAACCGAGTCCAAGTTTTACAGAACAAATGCTTTTATTAAGGGGATTTGTTCTCTGAAGTTTGGATTCAAAGGATCATACTTGAGGACCTAGAGGGCCAAATGTGGTCTTGAGGCCACAAGTTCCTCATCCCAGGAAAGCAATTAATAGTTTCAACTAAGAGACAATTACAATGACCAAGCTTTAGGCCCCAAGAAGAAATATGAGAAGGCACCTCCCCTCTTAGAATGTTACATTTGATGCCGGAATTTTTCACATTTGAGGTTATTTTGGTAAATGGGTCTGTTTGATTGAATTGTCTTGTTTCTCTCTTCTACTCTTTCTTACAAGGGCTAGATTGTTTGGGAGGGGTAAAGATAGATGATAAAAGAATAGATAGGAAATAAAAGCAAGCAAAAAATGAAAAGTTGCTGTCATCACTGCTAAATCTACATCTTTTATCCCAATTCCTTTTCTCTACACTCATATGGCCAACACCTAAGTTACCTTTTGATCTGCTCTTACCAGAACAATTGAAATAGCAACTTAATTAACCTCTATGCTTGTAAGTTCTCACCGTTCCAAGACGTACGTCACACAAACACCAAAATAATATGAGAAATAAAATCTGTAATCTTCTCCTATCCCTTATTTGGTCATGAACTCTTTCCCATCTACAGAGTCAAAAAAAATTCTCTACTTCTGGAATATATAATATGACCTTTTTAAATAAATTATGTATCTATCTATTTGCAGCTTATCTATCTATTCATACACACATAGACACACACACACAAAATGCTTCAAATAAGTACAAATTAAAGGAACTCTGAAGTCCCACCTCACACAGAGACATTAAAAAAGGAAAACAAATATTGACGTGACCATAGAAAAATACGCACATGAAAGCAATGCTGGTGGAGCTATGAAATATTCCTGCCATCATGAAAAGTGATCTGAACTCTGCCCCAAATTTACTAAATTGGGCACACATATCCTTTTGTCCAGCAACACCACTACAAGGCCTTTGCCACACAAAGATATGAAAGAAAAAAGAAAAGACCCACATATACAAAAAATAGCAGAGATACTGGTGGAAAAGAACTGGAAACTAAGGCAGTCCCCATCAATGAGAGGATTGACTGAGGAAATTACAGTATATGAAAGTAAAAAATTACTTCACCATAAGAAATGATGAAAGGGATATTTCTGAAGAAACCTGTGAGAACTGTACAAAAAAGGTTTTTAAAAATGAACAATTTAACCATTAGAAAGAAAATTGTAAAGACCAATAACTCTGAAAGTCTTTAGAAACCAGATCAATACAATAAGAAATCTTCATCATAAAAGGCCCAAATGACAAAACATTCTACCCACCTCCTGACAGAACGGTGCCAAGAGTCAAGGTCAGCCTGCCTTTCTTCCACTCGATTCCTCACTTTTCAGCTCCCCTGGTGTGAAGTCCCTCAAGGGGGACAGACTTTCTTTTGGCCTATATTTATATCCCAGTGTTTAACCCATCTGGCCCATAAGAAGCACTTAAAAGGGCAACGATATGTCAATGCATAAAGCAGCCAGGCTTGGAATCAGGAAGGCCAGAGTTCAAAACTCATCTAAGGCACTTGTACTAGCTTCTGTGACTCTAGGCAAGACACTCACCCCCTATTTGCCTCAATTTTCCTCATCAATAAAATGAGCTGGAGAAAGAAATGGCAAACTATTCCAGTGTCTTTCCTAAGAAAATTCCAAATAGGGTCATGAAAAGTTGAACACAACTGAAAAACAATGCACTTAGTGACAGATACTTGTCTTAGTTGTAGTATACGAATGTAATGGAATATTACTGTGCTATAAGAAAAGATGAACAAGCAGACCTCAGAAGAACCGGCAAAGACTTACAAGAATTGATGCTGAGTCAAAGGAGCAGACTCAGGAGAACATTATACACAACAACAGCCAGTGTGTGAGGACTGTTTCTGGTAGACATAGCAATTCATAGCAATGCAAGGACACAAAACATTCCCAAAGGACTCGAGGCAAAATGCCATCCACATCCAGAAGAATTACTGAGTTGGAACGCAGAATGAAGCAGATTATTTTCTCTGGTGTTATGTTCTGCTTTTTCACATGGTTTCTTCCATTCATTTTAATTCTTCTATGCAACATAACTAAAGTGAAAATGTGTTTAATAAGAATGTATGGGTAAAACCCATACAAGACTGCATGCTGTTGTAAGGAGGGAAGAGAAAATTTAAATTTATGGAAGTGATTGTGGAAAACTTAAAAAAAAATTAATTGCAAAAAAAGCAAAAATAAATAAATACAAGTTTTCCTCCTTCAAAATGAGATACATATATTTGGACAATGACAATCTGGGAACTGTTTTTGCTTAATAATGTCCATTTATTAAGAAGGAGTTTTTTCTTTTTTCAATGGGGAAAGGTTAAGTAGTTGAAAGAAAAACAAAATAAATCCTTATAAATTGAAAAACTAAACTAAATTTCAAGGTCTTACTAATTCATTCTCCTGCTCAAAAATCTCAAGTCACTTTCTATTGCTTCTCGGATAAAATATGAACTCTGCCAATGATCTTGTATTATAGGCATCCCAGGCATTATTTCTACTTCAGAGAATCAAAAAACTAAGGTTTATTACAGTGACTAAAGGGAGGAAATCCTTTTAATTTTGGTGATGAGTAAGATGGGCTAAAAGTGAATCCAAACTTCTTTGAGTTAAAGCAAGATGGACTCACAACAACATTTAAATGTTACCAAGTCACAGGAAAGCGGAAAATAAGCCTGAAAGATAGAGCATCACTTATACCAATGAAAATGGTCACTTTGTAAAGATAGGTTGATAGATTCAATTAGTAATAAAATATACTAAATCAAAATAAGTTTATAAGGAGATAGCCAGAAAGCACCATGCAAGAACACAATCCTTCTCAGCTGCTGCCTACTAAAAAGAATCTGCACATGTGATCGCAAAACATTATCAATAAAAGAGTTGGTGCCAAAGTCATTATCTCCTACTGGAAGTTGTGGCTTAAAACCATTAGGCACAGAAGGTTGTGATTAATGCTAATCAGCACCAAGATGAAACAGAGCAAGGACACGGACAGATCCCTTTTCAGTTGTAAGGAGTGTGAAGAATGCAATAATAGGTTAGGAAGAAGGCTTCACATTTCACAGTTTGTACCTTAAGAGACCCACCTAAAAAATAAAGGGGGGTAAATTTTAAAAGCTCACAAAGATTGTGGATATTATGAAAGCCAACAACAAAACAATAAATACCAGTCTGAATTCCTCACTCAAGCATAATGGATTATACTGCACAAGATGAGCCAAAGCAAAGTTGAATATATGTCTGTGCTAAAAACAATAGGAACACTACCCACTGGCTGTGCACATCAGCACAAGGACAACATCAAGGTCCACCTGGTGTCCTTGGTCAGGTCTGACTTCTGACAATGGGAAAGAAAGCCAATAAAGTATGGAGAAAAGGAGGGAAAATGAACAAAAAACAAGTGCAGAGCAAACATTTCAGAGTATATGGCATACCTGGGAAGGTAAGTATGGTCTGAAAGAAGTGAAAATAATATACTTTGGGCAAGTATTTTAAACTCATGATATGTTGAGAAAATTCCCTAGTGATATAAATGCAGGTAAGGTATGCAGAGAGAGACAAAGTTCCTCATCAGGAAATCTGTATTGATGAAATCATAGATATGTACACAAAACACAGAAGCACAATATATTTTTATGTTAACTACAAAAAATATTAAAATACATTTTCAATATGCTCAAGAATGCATCAGTTATTTGAGATTAAAAACTTGTTCAAGAAATTAAATTTAATATAGTAAATTATGAGACTTTGATAAAGACATCACTCTTCCCTACCACTAAATAAATTTATTAATCACAGATAATAAAGTAATTAGAAAAAAGCCACACAAGTAGTACTGTTCTATATAAAGTGGAAAGCTGAAAAAAAATGTCACCTGCCAAACATTAAAAGCCATTACACTATTTAAGCTCTACATAATCCTCTTAAGAACAGACAAATACAACTTCCTTGGGGAATATGCCTTATAATGAAATCTCTACATCAAATGGCATAAAAATTTTAGTCCTTATTATTTGTTCAATTACAAATTATTATCTAAAATGTCTGTGCTGATTCACAGCTCCACTAACAATAAAAAAGTGTGGTTATTGTTCCACAACCCCTCCAATATTGCTTATTTTCATCGTTTGCTATCTTTGCCAATTTTCTGGGCATGAGGTGAAACCTCAGGGTTATCTAGTTTGCATTTCTCATATTAGCAGTGACATGGATCAATCTTTCATATAGTTGTTAATATTTGATAATTTTTTGAGAAATTTGTTCATATCCTTTGACCACTTATTTAGTGGTTGAAGAGTTTTTGGTGTAGGTATGCAACCAGGTACATGAATACATGTGTGTAAGTTTTTCTACATGTGCATCTGAATATATATGGATTTGTATTATATGTGTGTATATACCTAAACATCCATGCACACACACAGAAGTCTTAGATATTTAATCCTTGTTGAAAAAATATGATACAGTTTTCTCCCCATGAGCATTTTCCTTCTTATCTTAAATACATTTAAACTTTATTTTGTGCTGAAGCGTTTCAGTTTCACATAAAATAAGTTATTTTGTTTTATACTTGCTTCTATTCCCAACTAGAATTAGAATACATATCTTCCTTAATCAAAAGATACAATTTAAAAAAATAAAAAATTATTAAAAAAATAAAAGATGTGGTATCTGAGATATATAAACAATTAACAGATATACATATGTATATGTAGATAAGGAGGCATTTAGAGGGGGGTGTGTGTATACACACATATATGTCTTTATGATCAAGAAGCATTAACCAATAGCTAAGTGGATAGGAACATATATCTCCAAAGAAGAATTGCTAACTATTAACAAAAAAGCATCTAATAATAATTAGGAAAACTGATCAAAACAACCCTGAGGTTTTACCTGTACAAACTGACAAAGATGACAAAAGATAGAAACAACTAACCTTGGAAGGAGTGAGCAAAGACAGACACACTAGTACACTGTTGATGAAACTCTGAATCAGTTAACCATTTGGGAAAGGAATTTGGAATTACTCCAATAAAGCAACAAAAATGCCCAAACATTTTGACCCAGGATTCCACTGCTTGGCTTATACTTCAAGGAACTATTGAAAAGAAAAAAGAACCAATATACATCAAAATATCATAGAAGTATTTTTTATAGCTAAGAACTGGAGATAATATAGATGTCCATCAACTGGGGAGCAGCTAAACAAATTATGGTGCATCAATGCAATGAAATATTACCGAGCTGTCAGAAATGATATGTGATAGATACTGAGAAGCATGTAAAGATTTGTGTGAACGTAGGCAGAATGATATAGAGAACTAAGAAAACTACATATATATATATATATATATATATATGTATGTGTGTGTGTATACACATACATAACACCTACAACAATGTAAAAGGAAATGCTAAAAAAAAATCAATGTTGGAAAATTATAAAGCATGTCTTGAAAGAAGAAATGAGAAGACACTCAAATGCTACCCGTTGGAAGAAGTGGAAGGTCCACACATGTTTCACTCCCATTCATACTTTTTCAATTGTGATTGTTTTTCCCTCTTTTTTCTCTTTTCAGATTTCAAAATAGTATTTATTATATGGAATGGATCTCTGGGAAGGAAAGAAGAGGAAAATAGACAAACTATGGGGATATAATAAAATACATCTTAAACATATCTTAAAATAGAAAAAATAACAGAGACATAGAAAGAGACACATCTCTTGCCCTCTGTTGAGAAAAGCATATTATCTGCCTCATTTCTAATTTTTCACGGTATAATCCTTAATATTAGTCACATCCATTTTAAATATATAATGTATAAAAAATACATGAGGTATGGAATAAGATGTTGATGTGAGCCTAATTTCTGCCAGAGTACTTTCTAAGTTTCCCAGTTTTTATCAAATACTTTTCAAAGCAGTTTTACTTTCAGGTTTATCAAAAACTGATTTACTGGCTTCCATTATTACTCATCCTTCACCGTCTACTTCTCTTTGTTGTTGTCGTTTTCACTGTTGTCACTGCCAGTTGTTTCAGTCATGTTCAAACCCCATGTTCCAATTGGGAGTTTTCTTATTAAAAATACCAGTTTGCCATTTCCTTCTCAAGCTCATTTTACAGCTGATGAAACGGAGGCAAACTGCAGTAAATGCTTTGTCCACGGTCATACAGTGGTTAAGTATGGTAGGCTAGATTTAACTACTCAGAAAGATGAATGTTCCTAACCCAGGGCCCAGCCCTCTATGCAATGAACTAACAGTTGACCTGCTCTCTCTCTTAAATAATACCAAATGGTTTGGATGACTCTTGCTTTTTAATATAGTATGACGTATGGAATTGCTACTTCACTTTCTTTCTGTATTAGCAAGCATCCTAAAACACCCAGGATGGCCTGCTAGCACAGGTCTTTTGATCTGCTTTTCTAAAGGAAAGACAACTTCAAAGGGGTCAACAC
Source organism: Potorous gilbertii (assembly GCA_028658325.1). Lineage (NCBI taxonomy): Eukaryota > Metazoa > Chordata > Mammalia > Diprotodontia > Potoroidae > Potorous > Potorous gilbertii. The sequence continues at coordinate 28,709,646 of CM053769.1, forward strand.
TCTTACTTTAATTCTAGATAAGTAGAAAGAAGTGAGTATAGAATATACAAGCAGGGAAATTAGCACAGAGATTCAACAGATAGGGCTCCAACTGTCTGAACAAAGTAATACAACCACACAAAAAACCCACCAGACTAAGAGAGCACCAACATCTGAGTAGTCAGCAGGCTCTTAACAAACGGGTATTCAGAATCTTGTCCAGGGAATCAAAAGGTCCTTCTCATAAGAGAACCCCCAAAGCAAAACGCAAACCTCCCAGAATATATAACAACATCTTGACCCCTGATCTGCTCAGAGCTAGAGGGCAGCAAACCTATGTGACTCAGCAGAGCTGTGAATTATCAGAGTTCAAAGGAGATTAATTCTTCAGATCTTTAACATGTAGCCTGACCCTGAGAAACTGAACTCCAAAACAAAAACAACAAAAATCCCACCCTGCTTGCACTTGAACATTCCTAATTCTGTAAATTATTTCTCTTGATATCTTAAATCTTTCATTTCTCAAAGTGAAATGTATTATTTTTAGTTCTAATGCATAGAAAGTTGTAGCAATAAAACTTTATTTTACCACTCCTAAACATTACATATTAACCAAAAGTAATAAAATAAAAACTGAATATTGTATTTGCCCACTAATTAAGACAAGAACCTTCTAATCTACTTTTTGTGAAAGGGAGTCATTGAATGCTTATCATAATAAATATATCCATTTATAAAATGTGTGAAACTCAACAAAAAGAGAAACTGACAGTTTTAGCCACTTCACAAAGAAACAACCTAACTTCTGAAATAGAAAAGCACATTACCTAACCCAGAACTGATAAAAAGATCATGCCTTCTGCGAGTTTTGAAGAGCTGCTCTCAGCAAGCAGGAATCCCTTTTTAAAGATTGTATTCTGTATACAGACCCCAGTTCTTCACCTAAAACAAAAACAGTTTCCCCTCATGCTCCCCTAGCTTTTGACAAATATATATCCTTGGGCAGGGTGGTAGAAAAGGATGAGGTCTGAAGACCAAGATCTCCAAGCAGGCACACCCTCCTCCTATCAGTAGCGGGGACAAAGACAGCCACACTTGTAACAGAAAGCACCCCAACATGCAAGGGGGGCCCTGCTATCACAGGTTCTTGAATCTGCATTTATAAAAGGAAAGGCAACTTTTGAGAGATCAACAATCATTTTAATTACATTCAACATACAGAACAATATAAGCAGAGAGATAAAGACCAACAGACAGAACTCTTACTGCCTCAATCAAAGCAGTATTGCCATACAACTTACATACATCCCTGGATTGAGAGAGCCTTTACACCTGAGCAGTTGAGGTTCTGAACATAGGACCACTCACGTCTCAGGATAGTAAAATACTAACCTCCTTGTATATATAACAAAGACTTAGCTCCTGATCCGCTCAGAGCCAGGAGGCACAAAACCCACATGACTCGGCACAGCTTCCCTGAGCCCTCAGGTGCTCACACTCTAGCCTGAGCTGGAAAACAACTCCAAACAAATCCCACCTTGTTTGCTATTATAATACTAAACTTAAAGTTGCACATTACATATGTATTTCAGATTTATTTCCCTCTGACCTTCATTTTTGGAGATTATAAATGAAGGGGTATATATACTCATAGGAAGAAAGAGTGAGTAAAAAAAATATTTGAAACTTCAGAAATCTTTTATATTTATAAGACTAGTAGAATTACTTTTAAAAATGTTGATAATGACCTTCTGATTGGTTTATCATGGCTTTATGTTTCATACAACAGCATCAATGCATTTTCCAAAATTTCCATTTCTATTTGAAAGAAGATCTTTAAAAATGTTAATTTTTCATTAAAAAAGTCAAGAATGTCTTATAACTGGAATAACAAATGAAAAAACAGCAGTTCTTTTTGTCATAGAAAAGAAGTGGAAATTGAGGAGATACTCGCCAGCTGTGGAACGGCTGAAAAAGTTGTAGTTTATATTGTGAAGAAATACTAGTATGCTGTAAGAAATGAGAGGGGTGTGGTTGTAGAAAATCTAGCAAGACTTATATGAACTGGTGCAAAGTCAAGTCAGTAGAACCAGGGCAACCCTAAACACAGTAACGGCAATTCTTAATGATCATCAACTGTGGAGACTTAGGAACTCTGATCAAGGTAATGATCCACCACAATTCCAAGGAACCCATGATGAAAAATGCCGTTCGCTTAAGAAGAGAGAACTGGTGAACTCCTTCAGACTGAAGCATATTATTTTAAACTTGTTTTTGCCATGTTTTGGTAACAGGACTAATATGGAAATGTGTTTTACATGAACTCACATGTATAATCAATATTATATTGCTTGCCTTCTCAATGGGTGAGAAGGAATCTGGAATTCAATTTTTTAAAATGAATGTCAAAAATTTTTTACATGTAATTGGAAAATATATAATGAAATAAAAACAAAAATACATCTGAAAAAAGAAACAAATACCAAAATCTGGTCAAAACAGGAAAGGGAGCACCTTATAAGGGTATGAAGTGGCAAATGTTCCCAAAACTGTTTCTTAGTTAAAAATAACAAGAAGTCTTATATCATCTTCCCTCTGTATTTACTTCTGTCATTGCTAGGGCAACTTCAGTTGTCCTGATCCATATCGGGCCAATGGACCCAGATGGCTCTGGAGGAGAAAGTAAGACTGGTAACTCTGAATAGCCCTCCCTCACTTAAATCCAATTCACTTTCAAGTCAGGGCATCATCTTCCTGATGCCATGGTCGTCTTCAAGATCCAAGGACAAACTGACACACAACTTCCGTTATTCAAGACTATGGTCTTATCTTCTCACAATGTTCCATATCTCATTTCTTCTCTAATTCAACTTTTACACAGTTGTGAGAGAGTGATCCTCACTATGTATCCATCTGGTACTGCAACACCTACTCAAAGATCTTCAATATTCCACTGCTATCCAACCCCTTCTGTTACAAAGATTCTTTACAATCTGCTGCCACCTGCCTTTCTTTCAAAAAAAAAAAAGAACCAGACAAACAAAAAACCAGAGAATCACAGAATCTCAGAGCAGAAGGGAGATCAGAATCTATAGCCTTCAAAACTTACCGGTGTTATTTCATATAACTCCCTTCCATTCAGTAAAACTACAGAGCACTAGTATCTGTACTGGAACCCATTATGCACGGTTCTGTCTCATGCCTTGCACATGCTGATCCCAATTCCTGCAGATAGATATGTCCACCTGATGAATTCCCATACATCCATTAATGTTGACCTCAAATATCACCTCTTCTGCAGAGGCATCCTTATCCTTACTGGAGATTAACATATTTCTACTTACATTTTGTCTCAAAGCAAACAGTTATCTTGTTTGGGTCTTATCCCTCTTCTAATACTATAGGTTCCATTAGAGTAGGATACAGGTTTAATTTGCGCACCCTTCTCTCAAACCCAAGTTCCCATCACAGAAGTCTACCCACAGGAAATATTTAACAAATGTTTGATATTGAAGTGATAAACTATTCTTAAAGGCAAACATTTTAAAATGTCAAAGGCAAAAAGTATTCCATAAATCTGTTTCTTCATCTGTAAAATTCAAGGGTTGGATTAGATGACCTTTAAGTGCCCCGTACAACTCTAAAACTATATAATCCTACAATAATAGACAAGGAATAAAAAGTTTGAAATGGACAGTCCAGAATAATCCTAGCTCAAGCATTTTTAGAGCAATATAAGAAGTAAATGATCTAAATAACTCCAAAAATTCTTCTCCGAGTCTCCGTTCCATGAAACATTTTCATACCTATTCCAGCAGAGAATAAGCACTAAACAGCTCTGAGCAGAGATCAGCGATGCACATCCAGAAAGCAAATTCTCTCCTAGCAGTGGAAATAGAAAACAAATTTCTATGACCATTAAAACCCAAAAATGTCTTTTGAGTGGTTATGATTTTATATCATAATACTATCAATTCTTCATAAGCTTTAAGAAAAAAGGGAGGAAGTGTAAGAAAACGTTCAGTGGTTTAAAGGCACGTATGCCCTCAGGAAATATTGTCCTACTAATAGAAAAGTTTGTGTATCTCCCTTTTAGGTATGTTAGGGAGTATGGTGTTTACAAAGCTGTTTTGGTAACCGAAAAAAATTTTTTTTAGAAAGTAGTTGGCTTTTTCCTTCTTTGTAAAATATATCATGCGATGCTACTCCCAAAGACAGAATAAATGAGGATGGAAAAGAGATGTAAGTTTTCATTTAAGTCAATTATGAGAAAGGGAGAAAGAAAAAAGGAACAAATGTTTTAAATGTTAGTAGTGAACTTCTACTCTATTTTATTTCAGGATTACCATGTTGCATTAAAGAAAATTAAAACAGAAAGTACATATTTCTTTTTAAAATCATGTCCTTCAAACAAAACTAGGTTTCTAAAATAGAATGACAGCGATTTTGACTTGAAGAGGTGGGACAGATATTACAATGACATGACATATTTAGTTTTGAGGCCATATAAACCAAATCATCTAAAATATTTTCTTTCTTAATGTCAGAATATGAACGTCAACTATGAGGATATTTAAAAGACAAATTCTTTTGCATAAGAATTTGCTACTGAAATGATGTTGGGAATCATTAGAGTTCAGTAATGTTCAGATTTAAGTCCTAAAGTCAAACTGAATGACAATGAACTAGAGTACAAACGTACCTATTTTTTAAAAAATACATGTCAAACAATATTTGTTAAATAGTTTATATATGTGTGTATGTGTGTGTATCTATATATATCTCCATTCTGTGAAATGATAGTCAAGGGGGAAAGTATATCTACCAGATGTAAGAGTTAGACAAGGATCAAGTCTCCACAACTGTGGGCTCAACACCTGTATGTGTTTCTAACCCAAGGAAACCATATCTTTGCAGGTGCCTACAGCCAATCAAATTGAAGCTAGTGGCTTTGGCTCAACCTCAAAATCAAGATATAGACTAATCCAGCTCAAATTAATCAGAGCTAACTAGAAAACCAGGTCAAATTGCAACGGCACATGCTTAATAAGCTTCATTAAAAATAATTGACACATCTAAAGGTGCAGATTACCACCATTTTTGAACATAGGATGTATAATGAGGCAGGGATTACATGCTTACACATGTCAAGGGAAAACATGGGAGGAGAGTATAAGGGAGTTTGTACCCTGGAAGACACTGGACCACTCTTCTGTCTGAAAGGAGGAACCGTGCCAAGCTAACTGCTTAAAAGCCTTCTCACTTTTGTACTCAGTGTTCACTCCTCCAGAAGAGGAGTAGGGCCTACTTCTGGCCAGGAGTGTCCATTCTGTGAACTTACTCATCAAAATTACCTTGATACTGAGATTTAGTGTCAGGTGCACTTCTAACACCAAATAATTATATTATCTTCTTAACTTCCATGACTTCTTACCAGGATACTTAAAACAATTATTTCCTTATGATTCAAGAATATTATATTCAGGTTGATAAGGAAGTCAACGTATTCTATGTTCTAGAATGAGTGTCAAAGATGAAAAATATAACAAATATGGTACAAAAGTAGTTACGTATGATATGACTGGAATCTTGAAAAATATGATAAATCAAAAAGCATTTGTTAAGCTCCTAGAGGGGTACCTGGCACTGTTGCGCTTAAGCACTGTGCTAAGAGTAAGGTAAAAACTCAAATGGTTGATATTCTAATGAGAATACTATGCAAATAACTACCTACATACAAGATATGTAAATTAACAATATAAAGTAATCTCATAGTAATCTCATCTGGCTCCAGGGCTTTGAGATTTTTTTTTAACTTTTCCACCACGCATGCAGGAAACCCATTGTTGAGAAAACTTCATTATCCTGAAAGATCACATCAGCCCCAGTACTCCACCTCATCACTATGCTCTGTCCTTCCAACTGGAGTGTGGAGTCATGAACTCCAAAACCTCCCTTTAGCAAGGGAACTCAGCTCAAAACATGCCTTTCTCCTATGCCACCCCCCACCTCCACTTTTCAGTTTGATGTTTTGTGTTTTCTCTATTAGACTGTAAACTCTAGTGCAAGGAATGTCTTTTTTTTGGGGGGGGGGGAACAGATTTGGCTTCCCAGCTGTTTACAGTGCCTGGCACATATCAGGCACTTAACAGATGTTTATTGGTTGTTGACTGATTGACTGAGTGATCAAAAGGACAAAGGCCTCCCACAAAAGGTAGGATTGAAAGTTGACTCTGAAAGGAAGACAGGACATTCAAGAAGAGGAAGAGAGGGGGAAGAACACTCCAGAAATGGAAGACAGAAAATATAATGGTACAGAGCTGCAAAATGATGTGTATATGGTACACACGGAAGAGCAAGTAAGAGAATATAGTTTGAGACAGAAGGAAGGAGGGAATGATAACTAAAAAATAACTTTTTAAATACACAAGACAGAGAAGAAATCCAGAAGCAACTACAGACAAGAAAGATACCTTAGAAAGTTACTTACTGAAAGCATCATATAATTCCAAAGAAAAGTATGTTATACAAAAGACATTCACATTTTCACGTAAAGTTATTTTTTTTTCTGTTTGGTACAGAGAGGTGCTCATCTTAGTGTTTGCTCAGGTCAGAATTACAAGAAAAAAAATTTAAGTCAACCTCCCAATGTTCCTCTGAATTATATTATATTGAGTACTGGGGGGAATATGCTGTTTTTAATACAAATAAGGAGATTTAAAATCTGTGGAGTATATAGCTTATCTTAGTTATAATACCTTGAAATTCTGTAGCATCTTTCTGAGATATTTAAAATATTCCATTTTCTAAAGTCATTGAGATTACAGGAAAAAAAACGAACTCTACAGTCTTCAGAAGCAATTTGGCCTGAACAATTTGAGAATGTAAAAATTGAATGACACTAATCATTTTAAATAGTGCTTTAAAGTAATGTTGATAGGAAAGTTGGATAGCAACTTGTAAACTTGTAAAAAGTATTAATTTTTGGTTTTTTCATTTGTAGATCAATACTTTTTAAAAGGGAGGCCAATCAGTGAAGAGAATATATACACAACACACAGAAGCAAATGCAGTGGGGATAGTGTTTGATAATCTCAAAAATGCAAGTTAGTGGGTTAAGGAATCATCACAGGACAAAAACTGGCGTGAAACCACACAGCAATTTGGCAGACATCAGGTTTAGACCAGTACCTTTCATCATACACCAAGATAAGTTCCAAATGGTTACATGACCTACATATAGAAAGGTATATTGTAAACAAATTAGAGAAGGAAACAAGAAATTATCTTTTGGATTTATAGAGAAGGGAAGAGTTCATGAGGAAACAAGTACAAAATATCACACAAGATAAAATTAATTTTGATTATATAAAATAAAAAGGTTTGCAAAAACAAATTTGTTATAGTAAAAATAAGAAAGGAAATAGGTAACTGAGAAAAAATCTTTGTAACCAGAACCAAGTATCTCTGAAAAGGACAGCTAGGAAGTGTAGAGGACAGAGTGCTGGGCCTGGAGTCAGAAGGACCTGAGTTCAAATTTGATGCAGAGACTTCCTAGCTGTGTGACACGGGGCAAGTCACTCAACGCTGTTAGTCTCAGGTCCTCATCTGTAAAATGAGGTAGAGAAAGAAATGGTGAACCAACCCAAGTATCTCTGTATCTCCGGTATCCAGTATCATGTCCAAGATACATAAAAAAACTGATTCTGCACAGGTAAAAAATCACAAGATATAAACAACTTTTAAAGGAAAAAATCTAACGTATCAGAGTGGACCCAAGATGGCAGAGTACAAGAACAGACCTGATCTAGCTATCCACCCACAGCCCATAAAATACCTGTAAAAAATGACTCTAAACGAATTCTAAAGCAGCAGAAGCCACAAAATGACAGAGTGAAACAGATTTCCAGCCCAAGGCAGCTTGGAAGGCCAACAGGAAGGGTCTATTGCACTGGACTCTGAGCCACACAGAGTGAAGGATTGGAGCTGGCTTCAGGGCCCGGAATCACCGGTAGCATCTGCAGATCCCAGATTTCTCAAACCCACAAAGGGCAAAGGCAACTTCAAAGGTCAGTGAGTGACCTAAGTGAGGGGGGAGCAAGGTCTGGCCCCAGCCCCAGGGCAGTAGCAGCCCCTGCAGCAGCAGAGTCCACTTTTGGAGACCTCTAACTAAAGATCATGGGGGAATAAAGGGGTATCTGGGTTTCAGTCCTGAGTAGTGGTCCTGGGGTGAGGAGAAGCACTGGCATAGTGGAGCTGATGATAACAGTGGAGAGAGAATCCTATTCACAATTCCAGGGCAGAAAAGAGTGCTTGTGGTTGCTCCCAGAATAGATCCCAGGCCAGGAGAGGAGTAAACTCCTCTCCCTTGATTGTGCTACCTTGGAGGAACTGAGAACTTACAGGTCTCTAGAGATAGCTCAGAGAACAGCTGCACAAAACCTCTGAAGCCTAGGGTAGCATACACTCCATTTAACAAAGGACTCAAAAGACAAGTAACTGGCTGGGAAAATGTCCAAAAAAGGAAAAAAAATAAAACTACAGAAGGTCACTTTCTTGGTAAAAAGGCATTTCTTCCATCCTTACTGCCTTGGGGATTGTAGTCTGGGGTAAAGGTACAGTGGTTCTACCCATTAAGCACACACAGCCTCACTGCTGGGGTGCTGGGACCCAATTCTCATAAACATCTGCTTCTACTCTTATAGTTCCCCTTGACTTCTTGTGGCCTCCCCTTTTCCAGATCAATGACTCTTTTTGTGTCTGATGAGGAAATGTGTTCCTCCACAGAACTGGTTCCTGCCTGTGTTCACTCTGTGACAAATGAAAAGTTCAAAAGACATAATTTCTGTGTAATTATTAATTGATTTCTCAATTATGGCTAGCAAATAATAAAATGAAGTCAATGTCACTCTAGGAAATCTAAGACATCCCCTGGAGAACACTGAATACTTCTTTGGAAAAGGAGGTATACCTGAGGGTGGAAATCAACTGAGATTGGTTAATAAGCACGGAGGAAGTGGACACATTAATGAGGAGGTGGGCAAATAGTGTTCAGCTCCTCCTGATGAGAATATGACCAAATCATGAGACTCAGCTGCCTCCAGCAAACTGGACAAAAGAATCCATCTCAATCCAGACCACTCTGGCTGGATTTTCTCTTCATAAGCTGGGTCACTCTAAATCCTAACTGAAAAATGCAAGGACAATTTTTCCTAATTGAAAAATAAAAGCCAGATTTTGCCTAGACTGGATTCTGTTTGTAAGGTTTTCTAGTTGGGTGAAGTCCCACCCAAGATCAAAAGGCCTGTAGCCCAACGATTTGGGCAATCTCCTCTGAAATGGCAGTATAAACTACCTGGGTTGGTTTCTGAATGAGGAAAAAGAAAGGGACAATCTTAAATTTAATTAATAATTGGTTATAATAGTTTCTTTCACATTACAACTATTCATCCACTTTCAAAGATCACGCAGGGGCAGATGGCAGAGATGGAATTCAATTCAGGTTTTCAGACTCCAAGTCCATTCTTTTCAGCTATCCTTTTTTTTTCATGTGCATTAACTAATGTCCCAAACTAGATTATGACTTTCCAAAGTCTTGGGAATTTATATCACAGTAACAATGACTCATTTACACTACACTCTTAAATTTTCCTTACAATAGCTCTATGAAGTAAGTAAGTGATACAGACCTTGTGATCCCCATTCTACAGATAAGGAAACTGAGGTCTAGAAAGGAAAAACAACTTGAATATAGCTTTTTGGCTCATAAACAAGATTACAAATGTAAAAAATGTCAAACCTAGAGGAGACTTTAGTCTGATTTCCTGCTCCATAGATGAGGAAACTGAGACTTAGAACGGTCAAATGATTTGTCTAAGGTTAACACTGATAGGTGAATTGTTTCAGTATTTTTTTAACTTGTGGTTGCCTCTACATGACCCTATTTGGGGTCTTCTTGGCAAAAATACTGGAGTGATTTTCCATTTCCTTCTCCACATACACAAACATACAGTAGCACGAAGACATGAGTTCAAATCATACCTCTGAAACATATTGACTACGTGGCCCTTAGAGATGTCAATAAATCTCAGTGCACTAGAAAAATCTCTAAGACAAAATTTACAGAACAGGAACTAATCTGCATTGATAGGAGTTTCTTCCCTTAGAGTTCCCTTTGCCAATACAACCATACATTTGGTTTTATGCTCTCCCCCCACAAAGAACAATAACTATTACCAAATATAGTAATAGAGCCAAAATCCAGGTCTGTTATCTCCGAGTTCAGTGAAATTCTTGTTAGACCAAAGCTAGATCTTAGCTTAGGCAGCTAAGATGGTGTAGTGGACTTGGAGAGCTGGTCTTGGAGGTTAGGAAGATGTGAGTTCTAACCCTGCCCCACACTCTTAGCAGATTCTGGGACTCTCTCAGCCTCAGTTTTTCCATCTGTCAAATGTGAATAACAATAGCACCTGTCTCACAGAATTATTGTGAGGACCAAATGAGATCACAATATAAAGCATTTTGCAAAACCGTAAAGTAGAATTTAAAAGCTATCTGTTGTTAGAGATGGTACCCAAACCCAAGTCTCCTGTCTCCGAAGCTTGGTTCTTTTCACCCCATGATACTTTTATGTCTTTTTCTTCACAAGGCCCAGCATAATGGGAGCCACGAAGTTAAACATTCAATAACTCAACTTGTTGATGAATGAGAGAACTCTGTCTTTCAGTTCTTCACAGTAGTTCTTAATCTGGGTTCTATAAGTTTTTTAAAAACTTGTTTTTGATAACTGTATTTCACCATAATTTGTTTCCTTTGCAAACAGGTATGTTCTGTATTTCAAAGGATCCACAGGCTTCACCTGACAGTCAAAGGTGTCCATGGTAAAAAATAAAGAACCCCTTTCTTACACCCTGCTATAGACACATTTGAGGTTCTGAAGTTGGACGCTGTGTATCCTAATGGTCAATAATGTGGAATGTCCCTTTCTGTTAATAGAATCACAGAACTTACACACACACACACACACACACACACACACACTCCAACTCCTTCATTTTATAAATGAATTAGCTTTTCTTGTGCTAGGATATGGAAGCTATAGGAATTACATCCCCTTCCTCCTTACACAGACACCCCTCTGCTCTCTTAAGATACATAGAAAGAAGAACTGGGTCATATTTTTCTATTATCAAATATACTTTTTCAGGGAATCTGCTTCCTGAAAAAATATATAACCCAAAAGTTGTACTATAAATGATTTTTTTTTTGATGATAGAGACGTTTCTTCTTAAGAATAATGGCTACTTCTGAATTCTCTATCTATCCTAGTGAGAAATTTTGGCCTGATGAATTATTAAAAGGAAGACTTTTTAAAAAATCATTCTTGGAATTAAAGGACCCTTTGAAGATAATACAAGGGACAAAAAAATGGGGAATGGGATAATCAGAAGCAAGCACTATTGTGGAAGAACAGGTCAGGGGAAAGAATGGAATAGAATGAGGGCAGAATAAGACAGAGGGAAATGTGATTAGTCTTTTATAACATAACTATTATGGAAGTGCTTTGCATTGTTACACATGTATGACCTATATTGAATTGCTTGCTTTCTCAATGAGGGTGGGGAGGGAGGGCGAGAGAAAATATGGAACTCAAAGTTTTAATAATGAAAGTTAAAAATTGTTTTAGCATGCAACTGGAAATTAAGATATACAGGCACTGGAACATAGAAATCTATTTTGCCTAACAGGGAAGTAGAGGGGAAGGGGAATGGAAGAAGGGTAACAGAAGGGAGGACAGACTAGAGGAAAGAGTGGATGGGGTGCATGCTGTCCTGGGGTAGGGGGGTGGGGAGAGATGGGGAGAAAACTTTGAATTCAAATTCTTGTGGAAATGAATGTTAAGAACTGAAAAATAAATAAATTATATATTTAAATTTTTTTAAAAATCTAATCTATCAACAATCAATGACCAGTAAAGTGGTGTGAATTTGTATTATGACTAAACTGAAAGGTCAAAAATATACTAAAACTATTTGCAGATACAATGATATATACAGGTTTATTAATAGCACTTTTCTTCATATATGAAGAAAATAAAATCCAGAAAAATGAAATCCAGAAAAATGTAATGACTGAAAAACATACTAGCTTTCAGTAGCTAATCTAAGTAAACATATGCTTTCCTGCACTTACCTGGCACAACAGAATACTAGTGTGTAATTGTTATTTTTGTACACATGTAAAATTAATTTGTTTTTAATCACTGAAATCAAAAATTTATTCAGTGTCTGTTGCTCAAGAACTTTACAAAGTCAATAGATCTGAGTCTTCTTTTGAGTATACATACTAATTACATACATACTTTTGAGTTATACATACATACTAAAGCAAACAATGACACACACAGAAACATTACATTAAAATACAGAAATAAAGATATTTCTGGCCAAGATGGCTATCTACAGGGGATGCAAACAACACAGCTTACAATTACATACTTCATTAAAACCCTGAAATTTATACCAAAGGAAAGAATGATGAAGAAAATCAATGAAAACTTATATAAAGTAAATACTCAGAGTAAAACATAATTTTCCACAATATGAATACCTAGAAGAAATGAAGAGTTAAAATAAATAAAGTTTCTCATGAATTAGGAAAACAAATAGCTAAGATAATAGTGGAAAACTCTGCTCAAATAGTATACTCCCTGAAAACTAGGAGTACAAATTAATGCCTGTTGTGAGACAGCAGTTTCTGTTTGAATATTTTCAGTATGTTACAAGGAAACCCATTCATTTGTAGGTAACTCTTTGTATTACAAAAGTCTGACCTAGACTGAGATGATTTTAACCTTCCTCTGTTGTTCCTAGTCTTGCCATGAATGAACAGTATGAATTCATTCCATCTTCATATGACTGCCCTTTTCAAATATGTGACAGCAATTACTACATTCCCCATAAATCTTCTTTATCCTTAGCTTCTTAATGTCCCTCAAAGAATACTCTTCCTAGACATCATCATAATCACCATTTTTACAAGATTATAAAACTTGTCAATGTCCTTAAAAATGCAATGCCCAAACAATACACTATTGGAAGGGCTTTACACTGGTTCAATTTTTCTGCAAATTAATTTAGAATTAAGCAAAGAATCTGACCAACAGGTAGATCCTTTTGTGAGGACTCCTCTCCCATGCTAAGCAAATAACCCAAGGAGTTCAAAGTAAAAAATAAAAGTCTCACAAAATCAAAATATTAGTGCCCACTCCTTTTGGAATCACCAAACAAATTAGGGTACATGACTATAATAAAAAAATTTTAAAGCAGAAGAAAGTGATATAAGCAGAACAAGAAGGTCGCACATAGCAGAACAAGGAGAAAAGAGTATCACATAAATCCAGGAAGGAAAAGTAATCAGTGTCAAAGGTTACAAAGAGATCAAAAAGGTTAAGAATCAAGAAAAGACCATACATTTGGTGATTATGAGATCATTGGTAACTTTGGAGAGAGTAGCTTCAGTAGAGTTATAAGACCAGAAGCTTAACTGCAAAGAGTTTAGAAGATGAAGGAGAGCAAATATAGAAAACTTTCTCAAGGTACTTTGGTGAGAAGGGGAGAAGAAAACAGCTAGTAAGAGACTGTTAAGAAGTGATTTATTTTCTAAGTAAAGGGGTCATTTGAAACTTTCTCATAATGATATTCACCAGGAACAAAGGGATTCATCAGCCTAATTGGTGCCAAATTTCAGCCCTGGATGAAGATGATGGGGAAATCTTCATCCAGTCACAGAAGAGAAAGGGAGCAGGCTCACAACTGAGACCTTGGGTGGCTAGATGGCACAGTGCACAAATAGAGTGCTGGGCCTGGAGTTCAAATTGAACTCATATACCTACTACCTGTGTGACCCTAGGCAAATCAATTAATTCTGTTTGCCTCAGTTGCCTCATCTGTAAAATGAGCTGGAGAAGGAAATAGCAAACCACTCTAGTATCTTTGCCAAGAAAACCCCAAACGGCATCACATTGAGTCTGACATACCTGGACAACAAAAGAGAAAAGACTTTGCTATGATCTTCTTGATAAGGGCTCCAAGAAAGGACCATTTGGTTAGTAGACCAAGCAACATTCAGTGGGCAGTGGTACAGGAAGAGTAATGGTATGAATTCAGATTCTAGTTTAGAAAGCTTGTAAGAGATTCACTTTTTAGCTCTCAGCTGTTCTTCTACAAATGACTCAAAAACAGGACAAACGTCTACATAAGAGGAATATTTTTGTATGTGGCTCTACTGCTCTTAATGTTGCTTCTGTTCACCTTTGCTGTTTTACATCAGAAAATGTGCTATGAACTGCCATGCTATGGAACTCCTTCCATGTGAACTGGACCTTTTAAAAGTACTTTTATTTGAACTAATGCTGTCAGAAATGTTTAGTTAACACTGTAAGGTCATTTAAACAATGGAAGATCCCCTCCAAGAAATTTGGGATTTTGCCAACCAAGGATGAGATATGGAAGGAACAAACTATTTTACATAGATATGGAGGTGCTTTTCCTTTAAGGGGCATTGATACCAGTCTTTGGATTTGGTTGAACTGAAAGACCATGGCCTGAACCACTGGCATGGTTTCCTGGTTTGCTGGGCATGAATAATTGAGCCTATAGTTATCTAAGGTACTGGAGGTATTCCTACTGACTTGCAGAACATCTTTCTGGTAAAGTGTTATGTGAACTGATACAGAATGAAATGAGCAGAACCAGAAGAATATTGTACACAGTAACAGCCACAGTGTGCAAAGACTCTTTTGGGTAGACTTAACCCTTCACAGCAATGCAAGTACCTAAAACATTTCCAAAGGACCCTTAAAGCAAAATGGCATCCACATTCGGAGAAAGAATTATGGAATCAGAACAAAGAATGAAGCAGACTATTACCTCCTGTGTTATATTTTGTTTTGGTTTGTTTATCTCATGGCTTCCCCCATTCATTTTAATTCTTCTATGCAACATGACTAATGTGAAAATGTGTTTAATAAGAATGTATGTGTAAAACATTCTATCTTGGGGAGGGAAGGGAGAGGAAGGGCCAGAAAATTTCAGACCCATGGAAGTGATTGTTGAAAACTGAAAAAAAATTAATTAAAAATTTTTTAAAAAGAAAAAAATAAAATATTTTAAAAAGAGTTGTTGCCATGGTGAATACAGAAGGAAAGTAGAGAAGTGCCTAATTTTTTATAATTGCAAAAAAGTGTCCATTTTTGAACCTTTATCATAAGCAAAGTTTTTTTGTGTCTATATATGCTGCATTGTGGTCCAATTCTGAATTGAAAGCACTGGTCTGGACTATTAGGCCAGGCGTTGAATAATAAGCTTTTTAAAAGAAAATCCAGGAGGCGGAGCCAAGATGGTGGGGTAGAAAGACGCACATATACTAGCTCTTCCCCCACAGCCCATAAAATACCTGTAAAGAAGGACTCTCAACAAATTCAAGAGCAGCAGAAACCATAGAACAACGAAGTAGAGGAGATTTCTAGTCCAAAGTGACCTAGAAGACCAACGGAAAATATATGTCGTTCCAGATGCACAAAAGGGCCCAGCCCAGCGTTGGTTGTGCAGCACCAGGACGAGAAGGACTGAGCAGGCTTCAGGGACAGAATCTCCAGAAGTGGCACAGATCCCTCAACCCACAGGCGCTAAAAGTCAGTGAGAGGGGTTTTCGACTGACCAAGAAGGGAGCAGGGTGTCCTCATAACTTGGTTCTCCTCAGGTGGCAGCAGTGGAGGTAGCAGAAGACTGGGGCTCCCAAGGCAGCCAGTAGCCCACATGCATTGTTGAAGGCCTCATTGTAAAGCCCCTGAGGGAAATGAGCCCTGCCTGGCATCCCACATGAGCAGTTGATCTTAATCTCACACTCAATAGTGGCCCTACCGCCACCTAAAACCTCTGGGGGATTGGAGTAGTTCATCTGAATCTCAGCCCCCACTGCTGGCTTGGCAGAGCTGGAGGTGAGGTGGTTATGGAGAGGAAACTCAGAAGTCAAGTAACTGGCTGGGAAAATGCCCAAAAAAAGGAAAAAAAAAATAAGACCATAGAAGGTCACTTTCTTTGGTGACCAGGTGTCTCATCCCATCCTTTCAGATGAGGAAGAACAAGGCATACTGTCAGAGGAAGTCAAGGCCTCTACCTCCAGGGCCTCCAAAGGGAACTTAAATTACACTCGGGCAAAAGAAGAGCTTGAAAAAACAAGTCAGCAGCTTACTAAAGAAGAACCAAAAAAAAAAATGCTGAGGAAGATAACAGCTTTAAAAAGAGGCTAACTCAACTGAAGAAAGAGGTCCAAAAAGTCAATGAGGAGAAGGAGGCTTTAAAAAGCTGAATTAACCAAATGGAGAAGAAGGTTCAAAAAGCTCACTGAACAAAACAGTTCATTGAAAGAGAGAACTGAGTTCAGGGAAATGAAGCAGCTAAAAAACAAAACCAAAAGTTTGAAAAAATATTAGATAATGTGAAACAACATCTCATTAGAAAAACAACTGACCTGGAAAGTAGATCCAGGAGAAATAATTTAAAAATTATAGGGCTACCTGAAAGCCATGATGAAAAAAAGAGCCTAGACATTACCTTTCATGAAATTATCAAGGAAAACTGCCCTGACATTCTACAACCAGAGGGCAAAATAAATATTGAAGGAACCCACCAATCACCTCCTGAAAGAAGCCCCAAAAGAGAAACTCCTAGGAATATTGTGGCCAAATTTCAGAGTTCCCAGATCAAGGAGAAAAAATCGCAAGCAGCTAGAAAGAAACAATTTGAGTATTGTGGAAATACAATTAGGATAACATAGGATCTGGCAGCTTCAACATTAAGGGATAAAAGGGCTTGGAAGAGGATATTCCAGAAGTCAAAGGAACTGGGGTTAAAACCAAGAATCACCTACCCAGCAAAATGGAGTATAATACTTCGAGAGAATAAATGGTCATTCAATGACATAAAGGACTTTGAAGCATTCATATTGAGGAAAAGACCAAAACTGTACAGAAAATTTGACTTTCCAATACAAGAATCAAGAGAAGCATGAAAAGGTAAACAGGAAAGAGAAATCATAAAAGATTTTCTAAAGTTGAACTGTTTACATTACTACATGGAAAGAAAATATTTAGAACTCTTGAATCTTTTCTCAGTATTTGGGTAGGTGGAGGGATTGTACATACACACATACATACACATACACACACAGTGTATAGGTTGTGTTGAACCAGAAGAGATGATATCCACACAAAAAAAATAAAATAAAATAAAAATTAAGGGGTGAGGAAGGAAAATACTGGGAGGAGAAAGGGAGAAATGGAATGGGGTAGGTTATAACTCATAAAAGAGATAAGAAAAATCTTGTTCAATTGAGGAGAAAAGAGAGAAGGGGAGAGGGGAAAAGTGCAGCTACTCTCTCCACATATGGCTGAAGGAGAGAACAACATGCTCACTAAATTTGACATGAAAATCTATATCACACCACAGCAAAGTAAGAGAGGAGGTGACAAGTGGGGTGAGGGGAATGATAGAAGGGAGGGCAAATGGGAGATGGAGTCACTAGAAATAAACACTTTTGGGAACAGACAAGGTCAAATGAGGGAATAAAAAAAATAAGGGGGAATAGAGTGGATAGAGGGCAATATAGTTAGTATTACACAATATGATTATTATGGAAGTCTTTTGGAAAACAACAAATATTTAGTCCGTATTGAATTGCTTGCCTTCTCAGTGGGGATGGGTAGAGAGGGAGGGAGGGAGAGAAGTTGGAATTCAAAGTATTGGTAACAAATGTTGAGAATTTTTACTCTGGGAAACAAGAAATACTGGGAATGGGGAATAGAAATTTATCTTGCCCTACCAGAAAAGAGAGAAGATGGGGATAAGGGAAGGGTGGGATGTGATAAAGGGGAGGGTGTACTAAGGGAAGGAGTAATCAGAATGCAAGGTATTAGGAAGGAGGGGGAGGGGAGTGATGAGAAGAAAAGCTGGACATGTTGCAAAGTGATGTAAAAGCAATTAGTATTAAAACAATTGACTGAATTAATTACTGAGAATAAACCAATGACATCTCTAGTTTGAGGAAAAGAACTTTAGTCTAAATTTCCAAGAAGAAGGTAACCTCTGGTAAAACTTGGCATTGATGGAAAAGTTAAGGTTTTAATTGTAAATTTAATTTTATGATGGCTATTTAATCAGAAACTAGAACATGTATAGAAAGGCATGTAAGCCACTTAAGACTTGTCTCAAAAGATGTTCCTTAGCCAAAGTGAAATTATAGTCATATTTGAAACCTGGTTATTGGAACTTGCTATTTTAAGATGCTATGGGACTATTAAGTGACTGTTCTTCAGAGTCTAATTAAAGGTACGAATAGCAAGAAAGGCGGTCTGAGCCTCCAATCCATGATGCCAGTAAGCTTGTGAGATGTTAGTATGAACTACAAAAGGTGATCTCATGGGAAGGGTGGGAGAGCGGCTTTTCAGCCCGGACTGAGGAAGGATTCTCTTGACTAAATTTCCCCACTGACACCTGGCAGACTTTAAGCCTGATTGAATGCAAGTTGACAATCTACTCCTACCTGGAACTGACATGAAGTTGGGGAGATATCAGTTCCCTGCAATGTCCCTACGCTTAGTGGCAATTTCCTATAGTCAAAAGGTTTGTAAGTTTAATACCAGATCTATTAAATTATAGATTGTTGGTAGGGGAACATCTAAGGTTAAGTCTAAAATTATGCTATTAAGCTTAGGACTTTAGACCAACAATAATAACTTAGGATCCTTTAATTCTTAGTAATATTATGGAGACAACTAGGTTAAGGGTTTGTGAAGTTAGCATACATAAATTAATGTTTAAAAAAAAATTCTTTTGTGGTCTATATTGTAAATGCTTTAAAAAGAAGTATCACCGGACCAAAAGTTGGAATTGTTTTATGTGATAAGAACTGTGTTAAAAATGAGAAATTAAAGTTAAAAAAAAAAAAGGAAAGAAAATTTAACCTAATAGTTCACCTCTTTTATTCAATCCTCAGCCAGTTATTAAATCAATTAGATAAAAGGTGCCACTTAATAAGAAGTGACAATAGCCAGAAACCTTCATATAATATTTGACTATAATAACATAATTATCAGGCTATTAGAAACTATTAAATCAGTCAATAAACATTTATTAAGTGCCCTCTACCAAAGCACCATGCTAATTAAACACAGGGGTACACAAAAAGAAGAAAAAGACAATCCTTGCCCTCGGGAAGCTCATAATCTATGTAGAGCCCCAAATTATTTTTCATTCATATCCTAAAATAGTTATAAATTATCCACATGCAATTGCATTCCTATGTGTTCAGATGCTAGCAGAAATGGTCAAATGAACACATAAATGCAGCATGAATTGATGTCTAGAAGGAAAGAGATGAGAACATTCTAAAACAAAATAGCTCACATTATAAAAGTGCTTTAATAATTACAAAGTACTTTCCCAGTTGTTGCTCTTGTTGTGTTCATCCTTCATTTTCCAGAAAGACCATGAAACAAGAGAAATGATAACATGAGTTGCACTTGACTTTGTTTTGAGTGAGGGAGGACTGTGCAAACAAAGTCACCAACCTCATTTTCTCAACCTGAGCCATCTGAGGATGACTGGAGATGGCCCAGGATGCAATGGGAGACCTTGGTCTTCTTAGGCTGGCCTTTTCAGGTATTTACTTAGAAGGAGGTAACACCCACTGAGTGAATAGGTCTCTTTAAGAAATAGTCAAGGAATGGACCTTTTAATGAACAAAAGAAAAAAAAAAATTAAATCAAGCTGGGAGGGTAACATTGATAGTCACTCTAAGCCAGCCATGAAATGGCGCTTGGGCAGGGACCCACTGTGGTCCAGTGCACTGGATTTAAGGTTTTGTGACCTGAAAGGAAGGGAAGGAGGGAGGAGGAGAGGACATCCAGGCAGTAAACCTCAAAGGAAGGGAAAGGGAAGGCAGAAGGGAAAGTATGAGCTAGATCACCCAGTTAGCTGGGTACCCACTCAGGAGCTCAATCTACTCACAGGTTGTGTTCACCCTTCGTTTCTGAGGAAGATTATGACGTCAGAAGACTATGACATGGCTTGCCCTTGACTTTGCTCTGAGTGAGTGAGGGATGTGCAAGGTCACCAGCCTCACTTCTCCTCCGGAGCCATCTCACCTTCCCAGTAACAACTGCACGAAATGGGCAGATACAATTTGGGTTGGATGTAAAGAGACCTAGAATTGACAGCCCTGGCTGACCTGGGATAAATCTCCTCATTCCGATGACCTTGTCTCTAAAATCAGTGGACTGAAACAGCGCATTTCCAAGGTTTCATTCTGCATCTAAAATTTTATTATTCTGAGATACAAATGTTCTTCTCTTTACTTAAGGAGAACATGTTATATAACCCTACCAAGTGGCGCTGACAATGGACATACTCTTCTTCCACAGTCACCTGGACATTTCTCTTCAAAGGAACAAAACATGAATATGTTAACGTCACGGTAAAACTCTAAAGCAGAAGCAGAATAACACATTACTATATGTTATAGTAACAGAATAACAAAATTTTTGAATTGAATTCTGAGTTTCCCTTCTATGAGATAATGATCAAATAAAAACAAAAGAATGAAAAAAATAGAGGAAAATGTAAAACACCTTGTTGGTAAAACAAAAGACCTGGACAATGGATCCAGGAGAAACAATTTCAAAGTTACTGGTCTACCTGAAAGCCACAATGAAAAAAAAACCTAGGCAGCATCTTTTAAGAAATCATCAAGGAAAACTGTCCTAAGATTGTGAGGTTAAAACACTCTTTGAAAGACTACACCAACTACCTCCTGAAAGAGATCCCAAATTGAAAACACCAAGAAATATTGTAGCCAAATTCCAAAATTATCAGTTCAAAGAGGAAATACTTCAAATAGCAATAAAAAACTATTTAAATATCATGGAACCACAGTTGGGATTACAATTAATACAGCTTCTACATTAAAAGTTGTGGGATGTGAAATATAACATTCCATAAAGTAAAGAAACTTATATTACAACCAAGGATCAACTACCCAGTGAAACTGAGTGTAATCTTTCAGGGGAGGAGACGGATGTTCAACAAAATGTGAGACTTCCAAACCTTCCTGATGGAAAGACTAGAGCTCAACAGAAAATCTGATCTTCAAATACAACATTCAAGAGACCTCTTACTTATATAAAAAGGTAAACATGAAAAGAAAAAAAAAAACATGGTTTTAATAAGGGCATACTCTTTACATCCCAACAAGGGAAGATGACATAACTTTTGAGAACTCTATCTTTATTACAAGGTTTAAAAGGGGTATAAAGGGATATACATAGAGAATGTGGGTATAAACTGACTGATGTCATGATTAAAAATCTAATTAAGTGGTGAAAAGGGATTGTACTGAGAGAAGAGGAAAGGAGGAGGTAGAAAAAGGTAAATTATATCACATGAAAAGGGACAAAGAACTATTACAGTAGCAGGAAAGAAAGGAGGAAAATGAGCATTGTCTGAACTTTGCTGTCATCAGATTTGGCTCAAAGAGAGAACAACATAATCCTATAAAAATCTAACTTACCCTGTGGTAAGTTTTAACAGCAAGCACTCAGAAGAGAATGCAGAAGGTTCAAGTTTCTTCTCCTTCAATCATTTCTTCCGTATTTATGTAATCTTTTCCTTATCTGCTCTGATTATATGAGATATATTTTCCCATGCTTCCAATTCCTTTTCCCCTCCTTCTACATACTTCAGTTAAGATCATCAAAATATGATAAAATCATTCCCAAGAATTATGTTTTATCAGGTTCTCTATATGACCCCAGATGATGCTAAGGTTTAGAGGGCATGTCTGTATCATCTCCCCAAATAAACATGTAAAGATTTGATCCCTGACTATTAATCACAACAACATTTTAAAGTTCTACATATGTGTGGCCAGAGCCCAGGACCTGGAGTCAGGAAGACCTTAATTTAAATCTGGCCCCCAACACTTTCTAGCTACATGACCCAGGGTAAATCACTCAACATTAGTTTGCATGAGTTTCCTCTACCGTAAAATAAAGATAATTATATTACCTACATCAAAAGGCTACTGTAGTTAGGATTTAATGGTGCCAGGTACAAGGCACTATTTAAAACCTTTCCTTTCCTTTCCTTCCCTTTAAAATTTGCAAAATACTTTGCAAATATCTTTCTTTAAACTCCCAACACTCCTGGAGGGTAAATGTCATCATTTTCCCTACCACTTAAGTAAACAAGAGGAATACCATCCATAACACAGTCCCTAAATTCGAGAGGTTCCTAAATTTCTGACCTAGTCCATAGTCTATCTCTACACTAGCCCTCTACTATAGGTTAATATCATCTCCAAGCAGAAGATTCACAGATAAGACCACACTCAATATAGCTACATGTAAGGCCACTTCTTCAGTTTGAAGGGAGGCCCTTCCTTTACTACCCAAGCTAGTAGGTCCAAAAGGTTGACCAACTCAATATCTGTTACTCAGAAGCACTTTCAGAATCCAACACCTCAGAAATTATTAGGCATATTGCAATTAATTACAAGTTTCCAATCTGAATAATTCATTTTAATCTGAATAACATGAGGGTTGGATCATCACCACATCAAAAAATGCAAAGAATAGAAGTCTCACTTATGAAAAATGAACATAATAGGATTTATGAATTATTAGCGTTGCTATAACTAGAAAATTTTACCCTCTTCATAGCACCTAGTAGAAAATAAAACTTTTTTCCAAATTTACACACAATATTTTCTCAGATTTTAAATGACACCATTACTAGAGAGGAAATAAATACCTGCTCTAAGATTTACAGAAAAAGTGTGGGAATTCATATTTCCCTCTGCTGGAAAACAGCATAGAACTAATAAAAGCTCACAATCAGGATCCTAACAGGTTCATTTCTCCATTTTGAGAAAAAACATGATGCTAATATTGAGCACTGTACTCAATATAATTTTAACAGAGCCTAAATTTTAGTTTGGGAAATTATGAGTGAATGATCTTAAATCAGTAAGTCTGAAAAAAAAAAACACAACCCAACCAAAGAGAATGGAAAACCCAATCTATATTCTAAAATATAATTAAGGTGCAAATAAATGTCACTTGAAATAACTATACACATCTGGATTTTGAAAATAACAGAGTGCTTATTACATGCTACTGTTTTACACTGCCTTTAAAAATGAATTCAACATTTTAGAACACTACTAACATCTTTCCAAATATACCATTTTAATAGCATCCCAACTAATTTTCCTGCTCTCCTTTCCCCAATCCATCCTTCACATTTCCAAAATAATTTTCCTATTCATTAGGTTTTGTCAGTAGTAGGCCACATGATCAGAATACGTATCTATGTGTGTTGGTCTCCTGTGACACTTGGTGGTATTTGGTTGTGCTGTCTTATTGGCAGACAGGTAGTTAGGTCTTACTAAGTCATACATATAAAGTACTTTAACCTTAAAGAACCTATAAATGTGAAGTATTATTAAAAAATAGGTTAAACTTTTTAACTACATAATTTCATTCTCCCAGTGTCAAGTAAGCCACACTGGGTTCCACTAAAGGTATTTTTAATACCTGAGGGATATAGGATAAAACACAAACTCTTTAACCCCGGCCCTTAAGGCATTTCATGATCTAGTTCTAACCTACACTCCCAGGTTTATTTCACATTATGCCCCCTCCTGCAGTCTATGTTTAAGTCAAACTGGAAGTTTCATCGTTGTTCAGTCACGTCTAACCCTGTGACGCCATGTGGGCTTTTCTTGGCAAAGATACTAGACAAGTTTCCCATTTCCTTCTCTGATTCATTTGACAGATAAGGGAACTGGGGCAAAAACGGTTAAGTGCCTTGCCCAGGGTCTCACAGCTAGTGAGGCTAGTAAGATACTCATCTTCCTGACTCCAGGCTCACCATTCCATCCACTGTGCCATTAGCACCTCTAGAACACCTACATGTAGGGCAGCTAGAGTATCAGGCCTAGAATCAGGAAGATCTAAGTTCAAATCTACCCTTGGACATTTACTACCTATGTGACCCTGGGCAAGTCACTTAACCCTGTTTGTTTCATTCTCCTCATCTGTAAAATAAGACAGAGAAGGAAAAAGAAAAACGCTCCAATATGTTTGCCAAATAAACCACAAATGGGGTCATGAAGAGTCAGGCATGACTGAACAACTGGGTTAAAATAAATTT
This sequence comes from Potorous gilbertii, assembly GCA_028658325.1. Classification (NCBI taxonomy): domain Eukaryota; kingdom Metazoa; phylum Chordata; class Mammalia; order Diprotodontia; family Potoroidae; genus Potorous; species Potorous gilbertii. The sequence goes on from CM053769.1 coordinate 28,733,897, forward strand.
TCATTGCAAAGAATGAAATGTTGCTTTCTAAAATACTATAGACCTGAATAAAATTCTCCCTAAACTACTTAATGGTCATGGCAACTTTTTTCAAAATCTTAAGAAGAAAAGCATTCAATGATTAACACTTATAAAATAACCAACATCAAGTGAATCAAGGACACTTTTATAAATGCTCTGTCATAAAATTCAAAGTATCATTTGGTACTGGGCACTTATAAATAAGCTGCAACTCGGTATACATTAACATAATCGAGTTAGTACACCAATATGATGAAACTACTTTCAATTCCTATTTTTCTTTAAAATTTTCTACTCCATGGTATAGGATATGGCAAATCATGCAATCTTTCTAGCTGCCATCAAAACGAGCAGAGCTCAGTTACAAAAGAAAGATGAGATTTAAAGAGAAATTAAAGAAATGAACATGCCATTTTCATGGTCTTTGACTTTGAGCATTCATTCTATGTTATAAATGGTAATACAAGTTATACCGGTTTCTTTACAAGATCCAATCTTACATCACCAAAAAATAGGGTAGTGTAGTTTTATAAGATTAACAGGAATAGTACCAACTATCTTTATTTGAACATATACATATATAGATAGATAGATAGATAGATAGATAGATATAGACCATAAATCCTTAAGAGCTGAAAGGTACTTTATACATTAGGAACACTAGACAGGTACATGAAATATGCTTCTTATTTCTGGGATTAGATTTCCAGCATTTATTGTTTATAGGTATTCTGATTAACCAGGAATGATTTTCTCTTCATTGTGGGAATCCTATTTGAATTTCACATCATTATACAGCTGTTCATTGAATTCATTTAGTTTTTTTCCTCGCTTTTTATCGCTCTGTGAAATAGATTCATTATTTGCTGGATCTGAGAACTTTGTTTCAATAAAGAGCATTGAGCCCTACTGCATTAGCCAAAATGACTTTATAAGGTCTGTAGTACCATGCTGTTGATAGAGCAAACAGTAAAACACAATCTTCTAGGGACTCAGAACTAAGTGTCTTATAGAAAAGCAAACTGAAATTTTGCAAAATGGTTTTAGTCACTAAATTAAAAAATGGAAAAATACAGCTAGTCCACCAGACTACGTGCTGAATAGAGCAATGAACTAGCACAGCCATCCTCAAAGTCCTGATTTGTTAACAAGATATACTCAGTGAACTCTTAACACACCACTGTGTTTCTCTGGCACCCTTGAGCAAAACTGTACTGTAAAGCACCTGTAAAGCTTAATTAAAAAACATCCAGAAAATTTTTCCAATAAACATTCAGCCCTATAAAAAAATTCTTTTTAAAGGGTCTGTCTGCAAAGGTAGCATCTTTCAGTAAATTTTATTATTTACCACAAATCACAAATGAGACAACTGATATTTTTAAAAATTATTTTAACGCATGACAATGCTGAAAATTTATTCCAGTACAAAAACTAAGATGTTTGCCTAAAAAAGTGAATAAACACATCTACGGAAACAGTAAAAATTCTGGAAAGTTTCACTGGAACATGTACCATGAATAGCAACTGAAGATACCTTTACAAGTTGTTAGTCCTCTTTCAATCAAAATCCTGGAATAACAACATTTATATACATCCTTAAGGTTTGCAGTATCATCTGATCAGAGGCAGGGCTGTTACTGTTTCCATTTAACAGATGTGGAAAATGACAGCTAGTGATCTAAGGCTGAATTTGAACTTGGGTTTTCCAGCCTCCAGATCCATCTCTCTATCCACTATGTTCCTCAGAAGCCTTTGTAAAGCAAAAGGTACATGAAATGTGTTGAATATTTCATTAAAATTAATACAATTTACTTCAGGTCATTTATCAACAATCTATTACATCAACGATGGGCTTTTCTTTCTAAGACGTTAAACATACAGGCTTTCAGGTAAAACGTAAGTACTACAAACAAGAACTGTTAATAATCCCTTTAAATTCCTCCTCTCAGCAATCTGACAACACAGAAGTACTGACTGCCTTCAATTTACTCAACGCTTTTTATTCTTACTGTCCTTATTTTGTCTGGAAAGAGGACAGAATGTGAGATGTGAGGAAAAATTTATGAAGTCCCACATGCTGTTTGGCAGTTACTACTAATACTGCTATCACACCCGCTGCTTCTCAGACCCTCCAGGTCACACTTTACCTTTCATTCTAAGATTTAATTAAATACAGGCAATACTATTGATGGGCTTCAGACTCTGGGGGCCCCCTTGAGCTCCCCTTGAGATTCCCATTTGATCTGACAGTCTCCAGAAGCCCATGGGCTTTTCCTTATGGCTGTGCCCAGGTGTCTGTTGCATTCCTCACCCTTTGATCCTATTACCAGTCACTCCCATCAGGATCCTCCCTGGGTTTGAGGTAGTCACCCTAGACTACCAAGACCACCCCCAGATCCCTCCTATAGTCTCTTCTGTATTTAAGTTCCACCTTGCCTCCATGAAGGCGCTCAGATTCAATCCCGCTCAGACTCTGTCTAGCTGAGATTCTATCTGGCCCACTTGTGAATACAAGCATTACAAATGCTTAGGCTCCTTAAGAATCATCCCAAGGTGGTGAATCTTTAATAAACGTTTTCTTTGGCTTTAAGAAGTCTTGAGTCAAATTCATTCAAGTAGGACCTGGTGTGTCAGTATTTCAGAGTCCTACAGCACCCCTGAGCCTCAACACTGTGATAGCCTTTAAAAAGATATAAGTAGAGAGAATTCTGGGAAAATGAGCGAGTAGGTCAGAAAATTCCAAGCTCTCCAGATTCCGCTGCAAACAAGACAAAACAGTGCCTCAGGGGGAACTTTGAGCAGTCAAAATAAACAAGAGTTCCTGCAGAACAGAATTCCTACTAGGACAAGCAGAAAAGACCCAAGGTTTAGTCCAGTGAAGTGTAAACGTCTCCAGACTAGTTCTCCTGAAACAGTAAGTGGCAAGCCCGAAGGCTAACTGGGTCTAAATGTTGCCTTGGCCCCAGCCACCAGAATGTTCATCTCCAGGGCAGTGTAAGGAGTCAGCATCTGAACCAGGAAGACCGAGGAAACCACTGCTGATGAAGGACACCAGGACACCAGGTGTGCTGCAGAGACAAGGTGAGAAGGAATCAGCACACAAATGGTGAGCCCAGAAGCAGTGGGGTAGGGACACTGCTGCCTGTGGGCACTTACAGGAAGGAGGAGTTCTTGGTTTAAATTCCAGGTTAGAGGTGAGAAGTGAAGGAGGATCTGAGGCCAGAGGAACCCATCCTAAATCGCAGGTGATAACAAGAATAAGCTGATACTAACAAAGAGCAGGCAAAGGAGAAAAACCCCAACTACTAAAAGTTACTATGGGAACAGAGAAGCCTGGGGTTCATCTTTAGAGGAGAATACTGCAGCAAAATAAGGTTCTCCTACCCCAAAGAGTAATGTCAAATGATCACCTGCCCAAAGAGAATTCACAGAAGAACTTAAAAAAGAAAGAAAGACAAGATGATTATGAAAAAAGGCAACCAACTGGAAAAGAAGATCCAGAATCTTGAGGAAGAAAACAGCTCCTTAAAAATTAGACTTGGGCAAGGGCAAAACAGCGGCGTAATAACAGACCAAGAAATAATAAAACAAAATACAAAGAATGAAAAAATAGAAGAGAATGTGAAACATATCATAAGAAAAACAATTGATCTGGAGAAGAGATCAAGAAGAGAAAACATCAGAATAATCAGACTACCTGAAAGTTATAATCCAAAAAAATATTGATTCAATATTACAAGAAATAATTAAAGAAAATTTAAGAAAAGCATTAGAACCAGGGGCAAAGAGAAGTAGAAAATAATCTACCAATCCTCACTTGAAAGAGATCCTATGAGGAAGACCTGCAAGAAAATTATAGTCAAATTCTAAAATCCCCATCTCAGGAAGAAAATATTACAAGCAACAAGAAAAAAATAATTCAAATATGGTAGAGCCAAAATTAAAATTACACAAGACATAGCAGCAGCTATGCTAACAGACCACAGGGCTTGGAATACTACATAATGAAGAGAAAAAGAAGTGGAGTTGTGGTCATACCCAGCAAAACTGAGCATAATCCTAAATGAAAAAAAAAA
>CM053769.1:28738493-28783429 GCA_028658325.1 Potorous gilbertii
GGCAAGCAGCAAGGGGTAAGAGTGAGGAGGATTGCAAGGAATGGATGGTTAGAAGAAGGGTTAGGTTAAATAAAGGAAATAGTAGGTAGAAGTAAAGTAGAGGAGTCAAGAGGGACAGGAAATAAGAAACACACGCAAACATAAAATAAAGATCAGGAGTAGAGTTTATTAGGGAAAAAAAGCAAGGGTAGTAACCTTGATCTCAGTCAAATAAAGTTAAAACAGATTAATCTAAAGAGAAAAATAGGGAAACTAACACTATGTCAGCCATATTAATCAGTATTAATTTATACTATTTAAAATAACTGGACAATATAAGGTTAGAATTTTACTGTGATTTAAAGGAAATGATGAATTGGTGGACTTAGAAAAATATGGAAAGACTTGGACTTATGAAGGAAGAGGTTAGTTACCCTCGGAGAAAAAGAGAACGAACAAGAAGAGTATGGTCTTCCATTTACATGTCTATATATGATTATGAATAGATAACTAAGTAGACAAGTATAAGTGTACATATGTACATGTTTGCATCTCCATACTTAACTGTAGGGGTGGTGGGGGAAGAGAAGGGGAAAAAAAGAATAAAGTCAAAAGTGCATAGCAAAGAACAAAAGAAAATTTACAAGGAAGCAAAGAAAAGATGGCCAGCTCTGAATACAATGTATACAGCATTTATTATAAATGCTTTCTTGAAATGGAAATATACTGCTGTATATTTTGAATCCTCTCACATTCTGCTGTGTACATGGCAATGTGTTTTGTATTTGGTTTGGTATTTAAGTTTATAATTGGTGTTTCTTTTTTTCCAATTTGTTTATTTTATTTTAGTTATTTATTTAAAGTATTTTATTTATATAGCATACATAAATATACTTATTGTTATATGTATATGTGTATATCATATCATATAAATATATTTAATTTATTTTTGTTTTGAACATTCACTTCCACAAGATTTTGAGGTCTAAATTTTCTCCCCATCTCTCCCTTGCCCCTACCCCATGACTGTGAGCAGTCTGATTACCCCTTCCCCCAACCTGCCCTCCTTTCTATCACCCTCTCCCTTCTCTTATTCCCTTTTTCTTCTATTTTCCTGTAGAGTAAGCTAGATTTCTACACCCCATTGCCTGTGTATCATGTTTCTCAGTTGCATGTAAAAACCATTTTTAAAATCTTTTTCTTTTCTTATTCTGTATTTAAGTTTAAAATAAATTAATGAAAAATTTTCTAATCAAAAAAGATATACAACACTGAGGGTTTTCTGTACCATTGTACCATAGGGGAAGTCCTTACTTGGAGCTTTCAGAGAATCTAAGTATTCTGAAGAGTATGAATTTATTAAAAAACCAGGATGTAACATAAAGAGCACTGGGCATGAGTCAGAAAAGTCAAGCTGAATTTCCACTGAACTGATTATCTATATTGCTTGGGACAAGTCATTTTACCTGAGCTTCAGCTGCTTTAAGTTGGGATTAATAAAACTCAAGTACTTACTGAGCAGGATTGTTAAAGGGAAGGTAATTTAAATTAAGATGAAGAGAAGGAAGAAGGTCTAACACTAGTAAGAGTCCTACTAGTAGTTATCATGGTACTTGCAAAGAGCTCATGGGAAAGAAACTAACCTGGGAAAGTTTCCCAGGTACTCCTACCCAAAATAGCTTAATAAACAGCCTTAAGTTTACTTTTATCAGATTTGTTTTTATTTTATATAAAGTATTGGAAAAATTTCAAAATGTGTCTTAGTTCAGTCTTTTCCTAAGGAAAAGAAAATTGAGAGTGGTGATTCAGAAAGAAAACTGATAAAAAAAAATTAGAAGGAAGGGAGAGATAAAGGGAAGGTCAACTGGAAGCTGGTGAGGACACCTGGTCACTTTCCTCCAGGAGTTGCTTCCATTCACTACTCTAGGCCTAAGCATTAGGGTTTATTGTGTCAAAATGTTGCTCCTAGACTATCTCTATACAGAAAGTTCAAAAAAGGACAGAAAGGTCTCTTTTTCCTCCCTAGAACACATGATCTTCTCTGTGCTAGAAGACAAGGCAATATGTTTCACTTTTAGATGACTTCTAAAGTCTTTTACAGATGTGAACATCAAAAATGAATGTGAAATTGATTAAATTTTATAAACAAAATTTTTAAAAATTATGTAAAGGGTAGAGGGTGGAGAAAAAGAGAAACAAATTCTAATCCTAGCCCTCTAACTCAGTGGTGTACAACTGAAATAGAAACAAGGTCAGTGAATGGCACCATAAACATCTTTGCCAGGCACATACTGACTTAGAAAATCACACATTAACATTACTATGTTCTACTCTTATTTTTACTCACTTTGTAAAATAGCTGCCATTAATATTTTAATCTGGCTCAGGCTTTATTCTGGCGTGTTAGACAAGTCTTTGACACTTCTGTTCTATCTAGTTGTGTGACCTAAGGCAAATTATTTGACCTCTAGACATCAGTTTTTCTCTCTAGTCTCTCAAATGAGGGAGCTGGAACAGATGCTTTGAGATTCCACTTCCAGTGATAAAATTATATAATATAAAACAGATGCTCTGAGATGATAAAATTACATAATTATATAATTTGTATATATATTTTAATGTATTCATATATTACATACTATATGTAATTATATAATATAAAAACAGATGCTCTGAGATTCCACTTCCAGCGATAAAATTATATAATATAAAAAGTTTAAATTTGAAATTCATTAAAACTGACTTTATTAGGCATCTATTAACAAAGCAAGTGATTATATAATTCAAAAATGTTTTGAATTTGAGAGGAAGCTCCCATAAAATTCTATAAAAGTTATCAAAATCAAGACTTTGCTTTGCAATACTAGCTTCTGGTAGTGTTTGAAATGTGTGAAACTTATTAATACTGACAAATATTTAATATTTGGATTATTATTCTTTAGTATACATGATTGAAATTATGTATATTTAATATAGTATGCATGTTTAATAAACTGATTCATAAAATTCAATTAAGGAGAAAAGAGAAGAAGGAAAATAAAGGAGTAGAAAATTTCTGAGCTCACTTAAAAAAAGAAAACATTCCAATATTTCATATCCTTAGTGAACGTGAAAGAGACCCAAGACAAGAGAAAAGGATACATATGTAATAAATTACTGAAATCACTCTTTAAAGAACTGGAAACTAAGAGGATACCTTTGAATTAGGGGATGAGTGGACAATTTATAATACAGGAATACAAAAGAAAATATTGTTGTATCCTAAGAAATAATGAAAAAGAAAAAAACTAGAAAAACTTCTGTGAAACTGATGTAAAGTGAGCAGAACCAGAGGAACAACTTATATAACAAGAACATGCAGAAAAACAACAACTTGGAAAGACTTAAAAACCCCGAACAATCCAACCAGCAAACAAATTACAGAGGACTAGCAATAATGCAAGCCGCCTGCTTGGCAGGGCGACTGATCAACGGGTGATGCAGAGTAAGAAAACAGATGTAATTATATCAAGCAAAAAATCAGAATTAAATTTATGTTTAATTCTCAGTTTTTTAATAGAGACCCTTAATGCATAAATTTGATATGGATGCATCTACATCTCCCATTATGCCTAAGACCAAGAAGAAACTTCCCATAGGAAGGAGATACTCAGGATCCTCCATCCAGAACAGAGGCAATCCTTTCACAAGGCTTGGGCTCTACCAGGTTGATGTGAAGATACTTCTGAGCTAGAAAAAGTAAAAGGTCAAGGGAGTACATTTTCAATGGTGCCATCCTGGAGCCCAGAAATCCTCTCTTGTTCCTGAGACCCACAGAGCAAGAAGAGGAGATATGTAGGCTGTGGAGACATGAAGAAAAGGGATACTCTAGACGGAAATACAGGAACTGTATGTGTCAAGCTGATGCATGCACCTCAGGAATAGTTGTGCCACAGACTGTCAGAATTTTCTCCACTTGTAATGTCAATCTTTAAAAGCTGCAAAGATAGCTAGAACAGTCTTATAGCTCATAGAAGCAGGGGATGCAAACAGGAGTCAGAGGCATAGATGGAGGGAGGGGGAAACAGTGTACACAGTTTGAGTATTTATTAAGAACTTACAAACTAAGTGCTGGGGATACAAGGAAAGGAACAAGCTTTTTTCCTGTCTCCAAAGAGTTCATATTCTAACGAAAGATACAGTGAATAAATAGTTATGTATACAGAAGATAGATACAATTTAAACAGAATGTAATCTCAGAGGAAAGGCGCTGGCAATTGGAGGTAGGGAAGGTTGAGGGATTCCCTGTAGAAGGTGAGATTTGAACTGAGTTTTGAATGAAGGAAGTCAAGTGGTAAAGAGGAAGAGAACATTTCAGAAATGTTCTGCTACTACAAAGGCACAAAAGAGTCAGAATAGTCTGTCTGGAGAGCAGCAATTAGCTGATGTAGCTGGATTTTGGATTATGTGGAGGGAAGTAAATTGTTAAGAATACTGGAAAGGGAGCAAGGGGCCAGGCTACAAAGGACTTTAAACAGTAACTTATATTTGACCTTGGAAGTAATGGGGAGATGACATGGTCAGATTTACACCATAGGAAAATAATAGGCACACTTTTTTCCAAATCAGAAATACTATTTAACAAAAATTCTACTTGGAGATACTATTTTCCCAGTCTTCTCCACCAAGATTTGGAGAACAGTTGCTGACTAGGAATATGTGAGATATGTTTTCCAATATTTTGCTATTCTTTTTCTGGTTCCAATTAAATGCCGTAGCATTCAAATGCTTATTTCTTTTTTTTTTTAATTGCATGTGTCTTGAACTACTTCATCAGCAGTCACTGGGAACTAAACCTGAACTTTATTTTAAGGGTTCCTTGATGAGCTGTAATAAAAGCTGGAGTAATGAGTGATATTTATTTCCCAAAATATCCCAAATTGAACCCAAGCAACATGTGAATTGCATACACCACAATTCTTTCTTTTAAAGGATTGTCTATCTATCCATACTTATGGAAATGGGGATACAGTGAGCAAAATGTACAATCCCAGTCCACATACAGCATGCAGTCTGTATGGTTTAATGACAGGAGGAAACATCTGTCAGAGCAAAGAATTAGCAAAGGCTTCAAAGGTTCTATGCAAAGTTTCTTGTACAACATTCAATGTATGATGAATAAACAAAACTCTTTGTATACTGTACTTCTGACAGGAAGACCTCACTACTGCTTGGAACAAATGAGCTAAACAATAACCAAATATGAAGTAAACCAACATATGACTTGTTTATAATAACTAGTCTTCTCCATAAGCACAGACCGTAGGACTTGTGCATGTATGGTAAAAAAATCAAGGACTTGGCATAAAAAATTTCCACTCCTGGGGGCAGCTAGGTGGCACAGTGAACAGAGCACTGCCCCTGGAGTCAAGAGGACCTGAGTTCAAATGCAACCTCAGACACTTGACACTTACTAGCTGTGTGACCTTGGGCAAGTCACCTAATCCCGATTGTCTCACTTCCTCCTTCAGAAAAAAAATATTTTTCCACTACTATTTAAGTAATGCCATCACAATACTGTGATGCTAAAAGAAGTCTGAGATGATCTCTCAAAAGTAAAGCCTCCTCAAGGGGTTGTTTCTTGTATTATTAAAAACACTCCCTTGAATATCTGCAGCTACCTAACCTTGAGGAGAAGCACGCTTTGTAACATATCTTGTACTGTGCCCTGCACCCCCCTCACCCCGCTTTTTTTTGCTGAGCAAACAGTTTCCTGTTTCGTGCCTTTTTGTCCTTTGCACTTGGGGTGAAGTTTCCACACTTAAGACTATGAGCTCAGAGGTCCAGCCAATGGGAGGATGCCAGTGGGATGGGTGGGGATTCTGCATTTGGGTCTATATAAATTTGCTTTGAGCTGTGCGCCCTTGTACTCCCTGGCTATTGGTCCGATGATTGGGGCGGGGTACCCTTCCTCATGAGAAAACAATGAACTCCTTTTTGCGTTCCTAAAACAAGTCTCTAATCGATTATTTTCCGGCGTCTCCAGACCCATAGCACACAGAAGGAATAGTTATTATTCACTGACAGAATGTACTCATAATGTTCCTTTGTTACCAGTATTTGAGGTAGAAGGCGAATACTTTCCATTTAAGAACAACGGTATATTTAAACAATCCACAACATACATAAAGTTTGCTATATATCTTGGAATTAGTTTTTTTCTCAAAACCTGCTTCACATATATTCACATGTACTCATGTTTACAGATCTTAAAAACTTTAAAAAGAGCTTCAGCAAAGATAAGAATCCTCAAATTGTCTAAGGAATTCCAATTATTTGACTTCATTAATATTTAAACGTTCCTATGATCCTAATGTGCCCTCCAATAACAGAAAAAGGGTATTCTATGAAAGAATCACAGAATCAGATAGTAACATGGCACAGAGGAAAATAAGCTACTAAACACAACAATACTATCAATTCTTATTTCACACACAATTCTGTACGAGCACTGAAGCAAAATTTTCCTCAGGAACAAATTTTCAATTACCTTCCGTTAGTAGATAGATTTTTCACAGATTGAAATTCCAACCTGAAACTACTTGACATTTCACAGTCATTTTCTAAAACAAAATGCACCCCAACAGCTGACTTCTTTGAAATACACACATAAAATATTTTATATAATTTTCTAGAAATACTTGCTTACTATGGATGACAAATTTGTTGACTCTTATTAAAATATGATCATGGAGGGTTAAGGCTAAAGATTTTTTTAAGAGCCCTCACATACCAGAAATACAATTCCTAGAGTATTCTATATTTTTCACAACTTAGCTTTTTTTAATTGATTTTATATTGAATTGGTTATTGAAGCAATTTTGCCTTTTAATCCACTAGACATGAATACCTGTTTGTCCCACTTATACTTCAAGTATAACAATTACAAACTGAAAGCATCATGTTCCCAATGACATTTATCTTCTAATAACCCTGTTTCCTCCAATAATACCAATCCTTCCTTCCTGTCACTTAGGTTGACTATGGTGAATCAGGCAACATGGTAGGAAAGAAAGAATAGTAGACGGAATCAAAAGCCTGATAAGATTTTGAGAAGATGGCCACGTAGATCAGAAAATCCCATACTCTCCAGATGTTCCCCCACAAAGGGGTCAAAAAGCACCTAGGGGCAAACAAAGTGTGGATGGAGATAAATATGAATAGGAGCCCAACAAGGGTCTTCCCAGGACAATTCAGTAAGACAGGAAGAAAAATTCTAGGACTAGGTTAGTACAAATACCTCCAGGCTAGGTTTCATTTTAACAACAAACAGCAACCTCCTTAAATAACCAGCCCAAAGCCCTGGGGGTATTTGGCGTGGGAGACTGCAGCAACTGGGGGCAGTTGGGGGAACATCTGCTGATGAGGGAGGCCAGAACCAGAGGGGCTGTAGAGTGGCAGGGACAAGAAGAACCAGCACAGGCATAGTGAGTGCAGAAGCAGTGGGGCAGAAAGCCTCTGGCTGAGGGCACTTACAGGAGGTCAGAGGTTTGGCTTTGGTTCCAAGATGGAGGAGGAAACTGAAGATCTGGGACAAGAGGTGCCATTCCCATACCCCAGGGTGATTAGAAAAATTAAGCACAGGCAAAGGAGAGAGAATCCAACTACTGAATGCTATTAGGGGAGCAGAGATGACCAGGGATCATCTTCAGAGGAGGATATTGAAGCAAAGAAATCCCCAAAGAGTAACGTCAAATGGTCACCTGCCCAAAAAGAAGATCTTTAAAAATCAAATGCAGATGGAGAGAAAAAAACTTAGAAAAAAAAAAGGAATAATCCAAGAAAAACAAGAAGGCTATAAAAGGAAAGTCAACCAATTAGAAAAGAAGATCCAGAATCTTGAGAAGAAAATGACATCTTGAAAATTAGAATCAGGCAAAGTGAAGCCAGCAAAATTAGAGAAAATCAAGAAATAATTAAACAAAATATGAATAATGAAAAAATAGAAGAGAAAGTGAAATATCTTATAAGAAAAACAACAGATCTGGAGAATAGATCAAGAAATGAAAAGAAAAATAATTGGACTAACTGAAAGGCATGATCAAAAAAAGAATCTTGATACAATAATACAAGAAAAAATTAACGAAAACTGTCTTGAAGCATTAGAACCATGGGGGAGGGAGGTGGTAGAAATAGAAAAAATCCACTGATCACCATTTACAAGACAGCCTATGAGGAAAACTCATGGGAATATCAGTCAAATTCCAAACCCTCCAGCTCAAGGATAAAGTATTAAAAGCATAAGACTAAAACAATTTAAATATGATAGAGCCACAATTAGAATCACACAAGACCTAGGAGCAGAGACATTCAGACTTCTAGTCTTGGAACACAATATACAAAGAGCAAAAGAACTGGGGCTCCAGCCGCAAATATCATCATGCCCTGCAAAGTTAAATATTATTCTGAATTTTAAAAAGGGACATTTAGTAAACTCTCTAATTTTCAACACTTCATTTAAAAAAATTCTGAACTTAATAGAAGAACATTGGACAAACAAGAAACAAGAAAAATATAAGTTATACACCAATGACTGATCATAAGGGATTCGTAAGCACAAACTGTTCACCTTTTATATATGGAAAATGTATCTCTAAGATTCTTATTAATAACTGGGTAGCTCATAACAAAGATGGGGTAAATTTGACTATGATATTTAAAAAATAAAATTAGTTAGGAAAAGCTGAAAGGAGTAATTATTTTATACAAATGAGGTCCAAGAGGAAGAATTGATACAGAGGAATTAGATGGAGTCTGGTAATTCTTATAACTGCTTTCATTGGGAATGGGTTTAAGAGGGAACTAATAAATATTTAGAAGAATATAAAAACCTTCTAAATTCAGAGGAAACAAAATGGTTGAGAGAGTGGAAGAGGACAAGGGAAGGAATCTTTAGAGAGTTTGGTGAGGGAATAGGTAAAAGGAGGTATAGAAGGGTGTTTTAGATTTATGGGAATGGGAGGACAGGGGCGGGATCCTTGGAGGAGGTAAAGTAGAGGAGGCAGGAGGGATAGGAAACAAGAGACATGCACAAAGATAAAAACAAAGATCAGGAGTACAGTACTGTTGGGTAAGGATGTGTGTGTGTATACATGTATATATGTGTATATCTACTGCTGAAGAGAAACATCTAAACATTGTCCCTTTCTGGGGGACAGCAGAGAAGAAAAAAGAACAATGTAAAAACAGTGCACAGCAGAAAACAAAAGGAAACTTATAAGAAAGCACAGAACAAGAAGGACAATTCTCCACACAGGGTGTATTATTCATCACACAGGTTGTCTTGAAATGAAAACTTAGTGTTACATCTTATGTTCTGCTATGCACACGACAAGCTTTTTTTTTCTTTCTTACTTTGCATTAAGTTCCAATATTTAAGTTTATGATATGTTGTATTTTAGCCCTTAAGTCCAAAATTTAAAAAACAAAACCAAACCTGAATGGGTTCAAAGGTAGGCCTGGCCACGTATTACCAGTGTGATCTTGAATAACTCATCTAACCTTGGGAGGCTTGTTTCCTTATCTGCAACAACAGAAAACTGGACATGACCATGAATACTGTGCATTTCTAATTGCCAAGCTTGGCTCTGGTTCACTTTGCTGAGCTTTTTTTTTTTTTTAAATGTTTGTTACAAGAAAAGGTTAACGGGATGTGAATCATATTATATTTGGAAATGAATGTGATATAAAACCACAAGGCATCAATAGGAGCTGTCACCCCAAAATAAATGAGGCTGGTAGACTAGACTATCTCCTAATATGGCTCTACAATCCTATTCTCTTCACCTCCCCCCGCCCCTCCAATTGCTCAAGTCTTTTAGATTATAGTCCCAAAATACTTCCTGACTTCACTCCTTCCTCTCTAGATTCTCACTGCCATCAGCCTATGTCAAAGCCTCATTACTTCTCAATCAAGAGTCGATGCAAATGACTCCCAGATCCAGCTCTTTTTTCCCACATTACAAATTGCTTATTGGGTATTTCAAACTGCATGTCCCGCAGACACCTTAAATTCAACATATCCAAAAATGGATTCATCTTTCCTTCTGAACCCTCCCTCCTTTTCCCCAAATTTTCCTATTTCTCTCAAGGAATGACCAACTTTCCTCCTTTTAAGGTTCATAATCTTGGCATTACCCTTGACTCCTTACTCTCCTCGTGTCTCTTGAATCCAACCCATTTTCTCTACTCATATAGCCACAACCTTGGTGCCAACTTTCATCACCACTAGCCTAGAATAGTGAAACAGCCTTCTGAAAGCTCTCTTCCTCTCATCTCTTCCCCACTCTAATCCACTCTACACACAACTGCCAAAATAATTGTCTTTAAACACACATCTCATCCTTGACAACTTTGAACTCAATCAATTCTAGTAGGTTCCTGTTGTCTCTAGGATAAATAAAAACTCCTTTACTTAGCTAAAAACACTATACAATCTGGCTCCCTCAGTTTTCCAACCTCAATGGACATCATTCCCTTTCCTGCCGTTAAACAATCTAGCCAAATTGCTCTTCTCTCTGTTTTTCACACATAATAATCTATCTCCTATTTGTGTGCCTTTGCATTGGTCATGCCCCACGTCTACAATCCTTCCCCACCTGCTTCTCATAAATTTACTCTCTTTCTTTAAGATGCAATTCAAGCACCATTTTCTTTATGACGACCTTCCTGATCCTCCCAAATGATAGTGTTTTCTCTCTCAAATTCCTTTGCATTTTAACTATTTTGTATATATTTCTATTTATTCACTTTATATTCATACTGTGAATATGTTATGTGTATTTGTTATATCTGCCTTTAGAATGCAAAATCTTTGAGAGTAGAGATGGTTTCATTATTTATACTTGAATTCTCAGTGTCTGCAATAGTCCCTGGTGGATAGGATGTTTGGTCACTAAAAGAAGTAAAGACTGCTTTTCTCCCATCCCACCTTCATACCACCTTTCTAATATACAGATTTGGTTATGTATATCTCATTCCCCTGCTAAAAATAAAAATAAACAAAACCTTTAGCTGCTCCTAATTGTCCAAAAAATTAAGTAAAAACTCCTTGTACTGGTATTCTTTCCAAATTTATTTCATACAATTTACCTACAGGTACTGTATACTCCAACTAAATTGTGTCTATACACAATTTCACAATTTGTGAAATAACTGATGCCTCAAGGTATGCCATTCCCACTGCTTACAGAAAGCCTCTCCCCATACATTTCCCCATACATATCTGGGAATCCTTATCAGAGGATTAGAGGAATTAAAGTGGCAAAGACCAGGTAAGCCTGTCCTTTTTTTTAGGACCAAAGTACTAAAAGTGATAAGCAGCTGCAGCAGGATTTCCTCTGAGGCCTGGCTCAGGTGCTACCACCTCCAAGATGCCTTCTGTAGAAGTGATCTGTCCCCTCCTCAGATTTTTCATGTTACTCTGTGAGACTTCATCTATTCATTTCATCACATTCTAATGCATTATAGTTAATGCAGTACATGCCACAAACACATTATTAGACTGTCAGTTCCTTAAGGACAAGGAAGCTACTACTTGTCATTTTACCTCCCCAGAGCTTTAGTGACAGAGTAGGCCAGTGCTTAATAAATGTTTGCTGAGGTGAATTAAATCTATTTAACCCTAAAGACCCTCACATATTAGTAGGAGCAAGTTTCTAACAATGCAAAATTAAAGAAAGATACAAATGAATACAAATAGTGCTGTACTAATAAGAAATGTCTGCATGATTCCTGCAAAAAAGGGAGTTATTTGTACACTGACTGATTTTGGCAATTGTTTTTCAGGTTTTTTCCCAGTAGAAGGAATCCTGAAAACTTATTACAATTATTCCCACAAACTAAATATATTCATATTTATCATTTAAATAAATTCCCTATTTTATAATTTTATTCATAATGAGATTTACTTTTTCAATAACAATGCAACCGAATGTTAGAATGTCATTTACTGAACTACTCATTCATTAGTCCTACCTGACTACGTTAATAATTTTTTAAATCTAGGATAAAAATTACGTATGTCAAAATGATTTTACATTTTCTACTTTTAAGCAACAAGGGTGTCAGTATTGGCATGGCTATCACTTAAACTCAATAATAAACAAAATACAAAAGTGAGCCCTACAGATGAAAGACAAAAGCCATTCCCAGACAGTCTCAGCCATAAACATCCTCTTTTACAGAAAGTCCTAACCGAAATTTCATTAGAGAGCTGAGCTACATCTAAAACACACACAGCCCTGACAGTTATCCCATTTACCGTGTACCCAAATGACAAAATTCAAGTCAAACAATTCTGCTTTCCTACTTGGAGAAAGAAGAGAACATTGACAGACTAGGTTCCATGAGGAAGGGAAAAATAAGTCATAATAAGAATAAAATCACCATAAAATCAAGGTTATTGCTAATTACTAAATACAATGTGCACACATTCAAGTAACAGTAAAAATTCTTAAACGTCTTAAAATATTTGATTCAAACACTGCTCTCTTATTCTCAAAAATGTACGGAGAATCTCTCTCTGTTTAACATTATTCCTCAATTCAATTCTGCTAACGCTGCTCTGGCTATGGCCGCCTTTCCAGTCATGATCCGCTTTGGGGTTTTCTTGGCAAAGACATTGGAGTGGTCTGTCATCTCCTTGTCTAGCTCATTTTACAGATGAAGAAACTGAGGCAGCGTTAAATGACGTGCCCAGGGTCACAACAGCAAATGAGTCTCTAAGGCCAGATTTGAACATGGGAAGATGAGTCTGCCTAAGGTCAGGCTCAGTACTCTATTCACTCTACACATGTATTGAGGAATACTGGAATGTATCAGGGAATTTTAAATCAAATGGAGGGGAAAGACATACATTCCAATAACTAAAATACAAAGGACAACAATGACAAATAAAATCTAAAAAGATTCAGGCAAAGTACTGTATAAAATTTAAGGATAAGAGATCAATGGGGAAGGAAAATGTCAAGCAAGGCTCTCTACATTAAAGAGGTGGTACCACAGTTGGACAACAAAGGATAAGGACTTCAAAATATAGATGCTGAGCCCAAGAGACCATTCCATATTGAGGAATGAGGAGATGTTGGAATGATAGAGGCATAGAGATGGGGTACAGCATAACAAGAAAGAAAAAAACCAGAAAGTAATCCTGTTGGGCTGAAATGTATAAGATGGAAAGAGGTAAACAGTATGAGAGATATGGTAGAGGAGGAAATATTAGGTTTAACAGTTTAAGTGTTGACAATTTAATCAGAATATAATAGGAAACAATTGAAGTTTTTGATGCTGAAAGATCAGTTAATAAGCATTTATTAAGTACCTGTCATGTGGGAGACACCATCAGAGATACAAAGAAAGGCAAAAGACAATCTATTCTTGAAGGGTTCTCTAAAGAGTGAGACAACATACAAATAATTTATGTACAAACTACCTAAAGGATAAACAGGAAATAATCAACAGAGAGAAGGTACGAGAAAGAGGGATTCAGAAAAGCTTCCTATAGAAGGTAGGGTTTTAAGTAGGAATTGAGGGAAACCAGGAGGCAGAGAGATGAAGAGGAAGCGTGTTTCATGCACAGGAACAGCCAATGAAAATACCAAGTTAAGATATGGAGCACATTGTTGGTAGAATAACAAGGAAACAAGGGGCACCAGATCACAGATCACAAGGTCCATGTGTAAGAAGACTCGAAAGAAAGAAGTGGCAAAGAGGAATCCCTCAGAAGATTTACTCAGGCAATGTGGTATGGAGGAAAGAGAACTTAAAAGCTATGTGACCTTGACAAAATAACTTGAGCTCTCTGACCCTCAGTTTTCTCACCTATTAAACAAGAATTGCATTACCTAACCCACAAGGGTATCGTACGCTTTATGTCCTATATAAATGAATACTAAGTGGAGAGGGAATAGCTTAGAAGCAGAAATATATCAGAGGGTAATTAAAACTGCCCAGGCAAATGGAAATGAGAGAAAGAATTGGGATGGTTTCAGAAGGAGAAGGATGAGGGAGATATTGTTCAGGAAGAAATGACTTGGCAATTAATTATGTGTAAAGAGAGGCAGCTAGGTGGCACAGTGCATAAAGTGCCAGGTCTGGAGTTAGGAAGACTCTTTCT
Organism: Potorous gilbertii; assembly: GCA_028658325.1. Taxonomy (NCBI): domain Eukaryota; kingdom Metazoa; phylum Chordata; class Mammalia; order Diprotodontia; family Potoroidae; genus Potorous; species Potorous gilbertii. Next base: position 28,752,628 of record CM053769.1, read on the forward strand.
GAATACAAATCTGACTTAAAGAAAGAAGAAAAGGACCCATGTGTACAAATATGTTTATAGAAGCTTTCGGTGATGGCAAAAAATTGGAAATCAAGGTAACTGAGCGGAACAAGAACAAAAATTCCAAAACAGGATTTACATTCTCTTCCCTAAAATACTCCCTTCTTCTGAACTTTCTCCTGTTTACTATTAGGGACACTATCACACTTTCAATCACTCAGGTTTGAAACGTCAGCATCATCCTCAACTTGTCTCTTTTGCTCAACCCATACATACAATCATTTGCCCAATCTTGAAACGCCTTTATCAGCACCCCCTGCTGTGCTTTAGATTGTTTTTCTCCACTCACTCACCCATAACCTTACTTCAGGCCCTAATCATTTTTCTCCTGAAATCCTGCAATAACCTCCTAATTGGTCTCCTTGCTTCAAATCCTGCCCCCCTCCTGCCCCCCTTCCAAAGCATCCTTCACTCAGCTGCCAAAGTAATTTTAATAAAGTGCAAGTCTGACTACTTTACCCTCTTATTCAGTAACCTCCAATGGCATTCGATCACATCCAGCATCAAATATAAAGGCCTCTCTTTAGTATTTAATATGATTCACAACCTGGCCCCATCCTACTTTTCCAATCTAATTATTCCGTTTCACTCATTCTACATTCTAGTCTTGCTGGGCTACCTTGTTAAGAAAAACACTCTACCTTCCCATTTCCGTGCATTTGGGCTGGCTATTCCCCATGGCTGGGATGGTCATCCCTCACCAGCTCTGACCTTTAGAATCTCTATTTCTCTAAAGACTGAGCTTAAACACAACGTCCAACCATGCCATCAGAGAAATGATGACTGTTGACTTTTGACTCAATGACTTGATTTTGTTTTGAGTGAGGGATGACTGTACAAGGTCACCAAACTCAGTGCATTCTGGGTCATCTCCAATCATCCTGATGAATATTTGGTCACTGGATTTAGATGACTCTGGAGGAGAAGTGAGGCTGGTGATTTCTTCAGTAGTAAAGGACCAACACAATAATAGTGTTTCATCTACCACAACTTGTTTAACCATCTTCAATTTTCAATTCTTCAACACCATAAAAGTGTCTAGAACTATATTTTTTTTTCATAGAGATAGATCCATTACCATTTTCTTTGATCTTTTTGGGATATGGACTTAGTGGTGGTATTGCTGGATTAAAGGTTATGTGCTGTTTTGTGACCCTTTGGACATGGTTCCAAGTCATTCTCCAGAGAGGTTGGACTAATTAACAACTTCACCAAGGGTGCATTGGTTGTCCCTATTTTTCCACACACTCCCATCAGAATTTGTCATTTTCCTTTTCTGTCATGTTGAGTAATCTGGTAGGTGTGAGGTAGTATCTTAGACTTGTCTGGATTTGCATTTCTCTAGCACATGATGATTTGGAGTATTTTTTCACGTGACAATTGATAGCTTTGATTATTTCTTAGAACTGCCTGCTCATATTCTTTGGCCATTTATCAGTTGTGGAATGAGTCCTGCTGTAATAAATTTGGCTCAGCTCCCTTTATATTGGAAAAATAAAGCCTTTATCACTTAAAAAAAACACACACACACACAAGGTCCTCCAGGAGGCCTTTCCTGGTCCTCAGCTGCTATCATCATCTCCTCCAAGATCACCTTTCATCGACTCTCTTTTCATTTTGTATGTTCTGACTTGTATATATTGTCTCCACCATGACATTTCTAAACTTCTTACAAGCAAAAACTATTTCTGCTGTATCCCTAGTGTTTAACATAATACCTGGCACAAAGTAAGAAATTAATGAATTTCTGTTGAATGATTGAGTGATCTTGCTCATTCTACTTCTACAAGTGAATCTGTGGACTCATCTATTTCTACTGTCATCATCGAGTAGAACTGGCCACTACCATCTGCCTAAAAAATATCCACATCCTTCCAACATCTACATCCTTCCAGAATTCATACTCTTTCTGCTGCCCTCCACCTTTCACAATCCTGACAGAGCACTCTTGTTTACAAACAAATCTGGTTTTATCTTATACCTCTACTGAATAGACTGTGGATTCAAAGTTCAAAATCAACGAATTCCCATTCAATAAAGTTCAAATTCATTAACCTACCATTCAAGGACACCCATACCCTGACAATTTATTACTACCCTATCTTTCCTGGACTATAGAACTCTTCCTTTGTGTATACTGTATTCCACCCAAATAGAACCCCTCTACAGAGGGTCCATGAATTCTTGTCTTCTTGTCTTTGTTCAAACTGCTCCATGGCCCAGAATAATTCTCTCACCACTCCTACACTTGCAGAAATTTTACCATTCCTTTAAAGCCCAACTTAAATGCTTTTCCTGATTTTCATACCAATCCCCAAAGTTTTTTCATCTGTTTCATTCTAATTTTCTTCAGTGAGTTTTTGAACCTCCTTTTCCATTTGGCCTATTTTGCTTGTTAAAGCATTCTTCTCGTTGGCTTTTTGGACCTCTTTTGCCATTTGGATCAGTCTATTTTTAAAGGAGTTATTTTCTTCAGCATTTCTTTGGGTCTCCTTGAGCAAGCTGTTGACTCATTTTTCATGATTTTCCTGGATCACTATCATTTCTCTTCCCAACTTTTCCTCCATGTCTCTTGAGTTTCAAAATCCTCTTTGAGCTCTTCCATGGCCTGAGACTATTGTGTATTTTTGGGGGGAGGTTTTGAATATAGAAACCTTGACTTTGATGTATTCCTCTGATGGTACGCTTTTTTCTTCCTCATTTGAAAACATGGAAGAAAATACCTTTTCACCAAGAAAGAAACCTTCTATAGTCTTATTTTTCCCCCTTTTTGGGCATTTTCCCAGTCAGTTACTTGACTTTTGAGTCCTTTGACTCCTAAGTGGAGGATACACTCTAAGGATTTATAAGTTCTCAGTTCCTCCAAGGTGGCACAATCAAGGGAGAGGAATTTACTCGTTTCTTGGCCTATGCTCTTGGTGTGTGAGCAATCACAAACACTCTTTTCTGCCCCTGGAACAGTGAGTAGGATTCCCTCTCCACAACCACCACCAGCTCTACGATGCTAGCCAGTGCTCCTCCTCACCCCAGGACCACCACTCAGATCCAGATCAGTGCCCGATTCCCCCAGGGTCTTTAGGCAGAGGATTCCAAAAGTGGATACTGCCCCCACCTGGGGCCAATTCACAAAGTTCTGAAGTACTCTTGTACCATAGATATCACATAGAAATGCAACTGTATTTTAAAATGTTTCAAAAACCAAAGATGACCCTGGTTTTTATTAAAATGAAAGTGAAGTATATCCCAATTTAAATTTCTCCTACTGCACAATTGTAGTCCTTTATTTATTCAACAAATACTTATTGTGTGCATATTAATTGAATCTTTATTTTTGAGGGCCCAAACCAATTTCTCTATTTCTCTTTTACCTAGGGCTGGTATTCTTGGTCTCTTTTCCATAATAAGAATGGCTCTCCCTTCTTCCTCCACTTAGGGGGGGGAACATTTTAGGAAAAGGAAAAAGCAATATAGGTGATGATAAACTCTTTCCACATATTGAAAGGACTGAAGAAAGATTAATTCATATTTTAAAGAGATATTCTGACTCAGCTTCCAAAACTTCTGGGTATTATTCTAGCAAGAGCATAAGTAGGCTCTTTGGGGGTTCTAGGAGAGAGTAAAGGAGAAAGAGATCAGCAGAAGGAAGCAGCTACTTCCATGCCTCCCTTCTCCTCTTTTTGATTCACAAAGAATCATTTTTAAAACAATCTGAGACTAAAGCTGGGATGAGGAATAGGGCAGGTCAGGGGCCAGAACTTGGTTGATCATTTGCATTTTTTTAAAAAAGGACAATTCTAGGCAATAAAAGAATTAACCCACCAATCAGCAAGAGAAGGAAAAGTCAGCAACAAACTACATCAGCACTGTGCCCTAAATACTCCAGACCATAGAGCTAGAGAAGCAATTCACATGCATGGCACCTATACAATGAAGGCAACATTACTCAATGCTTTTTAAAATTTCCTCAGGTCATTATTTTAGAATTTTTAACAAGAATATATAGTAATGCAGTCATATGTCAAAGCATTAAAGCATGAGTGAAAGATGGCCAAATCAAAATCTTTTCTTTCAATGAAATCAAGGATAACTACCATTGAATAATTTAAAACCATCACACTTAGAAAACTATAATTGATTTTCCTCAATAAATGCTATAAATGGTATTCTAAAGAAGTACAGTTTTTTAAAAATATCTGATATAAGTGAATTTAGTAACTAATTCCCAGTTGGGAAAGTAATAAAAAAGACAGAGAAATAAAACTGTGACCTTGGTTTTGTACTATTTAAATAATAAGAGACAATGTGGCATAATGAAAAGAGTCGTGGGCTAGGAATCAAAGACCTAGGTTAGCATCCTATCTCTGTCACCACCAAGGTAGCATTGTATCCCATATTTTAAAATGGAGATAAAGTCGCCCTGCAAGCTGCTTAAATCAAATGACCAAAGGTACATGAAAATATCAGAGAGAGAGAGAGTGAATGTGTGAAAGTGTGTGTGTGTGTGTGTGTGTGTGTGTGTATGTGTGTGTATACTATTCAAATAAGGCATGGGTTTAATACAGAAAGCTAATTATATGAACAAATGAAATCTATTCAGGTCTAGTAGACATCCCTTGTAAGAAGTACCAAACAGGGGTTCTCTGGTGTCTTTGGTAAATCTCCATTCTTTTGCACATTTTTTCTGCATTGCAAAATGCATAATATTATATATACTATCCAGTTGTGTTCAAAAAAGGTTTCAATGCCATATTTATTAAATCTGTACATGACAATGCAAGAAAGAATAACTAGCATACTAGGTAACAGAACCAGAATCCAATAAGATAAAATGTAATCATTGTAAATATATGGTCCAAAGTGTATTCAAGACATGTCCTCCTATACAAGGACGGAACGGAAGAAGCATGATGAGGCAACAGTTCAGGTGAAAAAGAACTGATTGGGAAGAGGGATTAAAAAAGCAGAGTGTTTAACAGACTACAATTCTAGTATGAGTAAATAATGTAGGATGGAGGAGACAAAAGAATTAAAGCAAATCTTGTACTTCATGAATAGGAGTGATGCTCAAAATTTTATTAAACCATTGTGAGATCTTATGTGGAACACCCTATTTACTTCTGGGCACATTTTAAAGAGAACATCAACAACTGAGGTAAATCTAGAAGATGATAACCAGGACAGTGAGGAGACTTATGAATCTGACAAAGAAACTGAGAAGGTTTAACCATGCAGGAGAAGACTTTAGAAGGAACATGATAAACATCTTTGAAGTATTTGAAGATAGGAACTCCTTAGCTCCAGAAGACAAGAATTAAAAAAGGTATAAATTGCATGAAGGCAAAATTCCAATTTTATAGTTGTTGCTGCTGTTGTACATCCTTCAATCTCAAAGAGGACCGACCATGGCATCAGGAAGATGATGCCAAGTGAATTGGATTTAAGTGACAGAAGGCTATGCAAAGTCACCAGTCTCACTTTCTCTTCCAGAGCCATATGGATTCAGTGGCAAAATATAGGGCATGATGACTGCAGATATCTAATTATACATATATACTACCATATTATTTTTATTATTTTATGTACATTACGATATTACATCATATTATACCATATATCATATCACAATGCAGTATATCCTTTGTTACTCTATGATGTTTTACAGTAGCCTACTCATATGCAGCATTATAGTTTAGAAGTTACCCTGACTTCTCAAAGGCTAAGCCAATACAATGCAAGCTCTTGCAAGTCTTACTAAGCTAGAAAAACTTCCAGTAGAGCCTCTAAGATAGACAGCCAGATGTTCCATCAACAGTTCAGATAATACAATGAACTTCTATGTCCACAATTCAAAAGCAACATCTCTAAAGACTTGGAGGTGTTGATCCCTGCATCATCAAAACCAAAATCAGTATTTAAACATATACAAATATATAATTTTGGAAATATGCAAAGAAAAGTACTAAAATTTCCCAACCCTTTTTGCCCAGAGACTATTAGGTATAAATTCCAAGGAGGTCAGTGATTCCATATATCCAAGTGAGGAAAGGTTCTATATATGCCAATATATTTATGGTAGCACTTTTTATAGTAGAAAGGTAGGTAACCATTGGCTGGGAAATGGCTAAATAAACTGTGGTAATAAAATGTTACTCTACTGTATGGAACAATGAATATGATGAATATAGAGAATATGGAACAACTTAAAATGAACTAATATAAAATAAAGTAGAACTTATTCTATGGTTTAATAGAAGAAAACAGTCATGACAAATACAATAATATGTATAAAAAACAACAAAACTACTGAACTGAAAGCTATAAAATTATAATGCCAAAGTTCCAAGGAAGACGTATAAGAAGTTATCTCCCTCCCTTCCCTTTCTTTAAAACAGAGGGAAGTTTGGCGTATAGTAAAATGCATATAAAGCCAGACTTTACCACATACTGACATATTCTATGTTATCTGTTAATCAAAATGACTCTCTGGAAGGGGTTAGAGAAGGACATATAAACTATGTAAAGATAAAAGATAACCAAAAATGTATTTAAAAGATTTTTTAAATAAGATATTTTTGAGTATCACCAACTATTATCATTTCTTCTAACAATACATTTTTTTAATCTCATTTTAAGACTCTCACTCTGAATATACAGTAATAATTATGCCACTTCTGATAGTTTAAGCTAGATATGGCTGTTCCCAAGACAATATTTCTTTTTTTTTAACTCAAGGAAATCAGTATAGTAAATAATTTTTCTTCCCTTCAAGACAGTCACAGTGCTTGAGGCTACTGCAGCACAAAAACAAAATCTCTGCAAGAATGTCTCCAAACAGTCAAGCTGAAAATCTAAGCCAAAGTTTCATTTAACAGCCTGTCAGTTTTTTGATGTGGAGCTAATGAATGCAGTGGCAAACAAATCCATCAAACCTAACATCAAAACAACTGCACTTCATCCCACCAAAGGGAAAAATGAAATACAACCTGCAGGCCACCTCTTTGATCTAACCTCTCAACAGAAAACAGATCTCTAAGCAACTCTTGCAGGAAAACATGCTAAACAAATATGAACTTAATTTCATTCAATAAAGCAATAATGTTTAAGACTCTAAAGACAGCAATGTAGAAAGATGATACATTCATTCTTTCTGGTATTAAATGATCAGCAAAAGAATACAGAAATATTTCTACCAAGAAAAAAATTTTCACACTATGGACTGTTTTGACATTCTCATTTTAAAAATTACCCAAAATGTCATGACCTCCAATATGACATTTAAAAGTCTTTCAAATAAATGATTTCTGTGAGTACCTGTTTAAGCTCACCTTCTTCCTGAATGTACAAGTAGTTAAATATATTAATACTGAATATTTCTCCTGAGACCTCATGATCTATTACTTCCCCAGTACAAATAAGCTTCTTGTGCCAGGAATATCCTCTCCCTGACTTCATTTATTCAATCCAATTTGATTCAATACATATTTTTTTTATTTGTCAGTTTTATTTTATTTTTAGTTCTAAATTCTTTCCCTCCCTCCTTCCTCTCCCATATTTTATTGAAAAAGCAACAAAATCCATTACAAATGTGCATAATCAAACAAAACATATTCCCACATCAGTCATATCCAAAAGGGTGTGGGTGTGGGTGTGCACGTGCATGTGTGTGGGTGTGCACGTGCATGTGTGTGGTGTGCATGTGCGCGTGCATGTGTTGTGTGTGTGCACGTGTGTGTGTGTATACACACATGCTTCATTCACTTGGAATCCATCATTTCTCTTTGGAGGTGGACAGCATGTTATCTCAAGAGTTCTTTACAATTTGATGCATTTCACTGCGTTGAACAGAGTTTGTAAGTCTTTCAAAGCTGCATTTAAAATATTGTTGTTACTGTATAAATTGTTCTCCTGGTTCTGTTCATTGCACTTTGGATCAGTTCCTCTGATATACACATACAAATGGTTCCAAGTTTTTCTAAAACCATCCATTTCATCATTTTTAACAGCAAAATATCCTATTACATACATAAAAACCCTGTTGAGTCATTCGCACTTGATGGGCAATCCCTCAGTTTTCAATTATTTGCCACCAAAAAAATATTATGAGTCCTTTTCCTCTTTCTTTGATATCTCTGAGGTATAGAAGTGATAAGAGTATTGCTAAATCAAAGGACAGGTATAGTTTACTAACTTTTGGGGTATAGTTACAAATCGCTTTCCAGAAGCAATCAGGTCTGGCACAAGGTTCTGTGCTAGGTAATAGTGAGATATAAATGAAAAGGCTATAATTTTTTAGTCCAAAAGCTAACACTGCTGGGAGGTTGAATTCTTATTCGTCCTCTCTAACCTATCTCAGATATTTCCTTCTCCATGAAGTTTCTCCTAATTATCAATAAATAATCATCCCTCCTGGCTTATTTCTACATGCTCTTAAACATTTCACCAGACATTTATGACAAAAGGCAGAAGCGGTACGAAGCAGCGAAACAGGCATTTCCACGTAGGGTCTACCACGTGCCAGGCATGATGTCAAGCACGTCCTTTCAAAAAGACAGTATCCCGTTTGATTCTCACAACAATCCTGTGATGTAACGCTATGGTTACTGACACGGTATAACTGAAAACAATCGAGGCAAAGGCACTTGCCCAGGGTCACACATGTAATGTATTCTTCTTCCTGATTCTAGGTCAAATGTTCCATCCCCTGCACCCACTAGCACCATCCCATGATGGAAAGAAAAATGCCCCTCAGGAAATGAGACCCACAGTACAACGGCAGTCCACCACCCACTGCACACCTGGCTTAGGACAAGTCACTCAGTCTTTCTAAACTTGTTTCCTCATCTCTAAAATGATAAGACTAAACTAGACGGCTTCAGAAGATCCCTCTCAGACCTAGAGAGGCTTCTAATGTTCTATATGCGTTCTGTGTCTGTGTCTTATCACCTTAGTAGACTACAATCCCTAAGAGGGGACTGATTGCACTTTACCTAACTTTGCTCCTCCCCTCTCAATAACAGACTTCAACACCCAGCCTGCAATAAATCTTTCTAAAATTAATAGCTGCAAATCCCCCTTAAAAGGAAAACTCAGATTTTACCTGTATGAAACCATACTCACAGCCCCAATTCTGGTCAACAATATTTAAGGCTATATTTAAAGAATTGTTATCCTGAAACATCAAAAGTAATTCCCTCAAAAATTAACAACGTACTTCTTAGAGAATGTCAGAGCTTGACTGCTTCTAAAGGAAAGGACAATTCTCATCTATCAGCTAACCAAAACAAAGAAAAATTGGGATGTAATCCAAGGAAAAATTTTAATAAATTTTAGGGGAACTGTTTCACAATAGAAATCATTTTTATAACTTTACTCCTCCAGTAAAATGTCTTTGTTTATTGTCCTGAAATAAGTGCTAAAAGAATATAAGGGTTGGAAGGTCTGGAAGGGTTGATTAAGCAGCAAAAGTTTCCAATCTAGGTCAGCAACAGATTGTGTCCATCCATCAAGGACCCAACTACCTGAGATCTGGAGAGGCTCATCACAGAGCACTGGCCAACAGACAACGGACTATCCTGGAAAAACAAGTTCATGAAACAATTTACTAACATATGAGTAGGCTACAATTCACAGCACTGATAAGAATATTCCCATGGGTAAAATCATGAATCCTTCAAACATGAGAAAAGAGTTGTTCCACTGTTCTTTGATTTCTTCATCATAGGTTCCAAAAGTGGGCAATACCATCCTCTGGGGGGTGCTGGAATGATTGAGGGGTGGGAAGGGAAGGTGCCTGTATATTTTTAATGACTCAAATCTCCCCTCCCCAAAAAAGTTAAAGGGTTAAAGAAAGTAGATTTCTAGGGGATGTACTGAGTATTCTTTAAAGGGGGGTAGTAGGCCAAATAAGTTGAGCTCTGCTAGACTCACTAGCTTTTAAGCATCTTTCTTGAACTATGTTAATCCAAACTAAACACAGTATCTAAAATGAGCAATTATGAAATCAGAATACAGTGGGATTATCACTTTTTGGCACTATACCCCTCTTAACGCAGCCCAAGATTACATTCACTGGCCACAGAATATGAGTTCCAAATGATTACCGTGTGGCTAGAGGAGATGCAAAGAATGGTCTGGTCACTTGGGGTGTGGGGCCATTAAAGTATAACCGGCTGACTGAACTCCTTTTGAGCAACACGGGCCAATTAAATGAATCCGGGTCCTTACTTAGGCAAAATATGTGAGCTCTTAAGTGTAAGGAGCACTTCCAGCAAGATGCAAGAGCCTGTGGTCATGCATGTCTACCCCCTCATCATCCTTTCAAAACAAAACCATCACAAAGCAAAAGAAAATAAGAGAGGAAAGTAATAAAACAGCAACCAAGAAAATGTCCTAGGAAAACAGGCAGAGCCTAAACAAACTGGTAAAAATAATGAGTAAGCACTGCAAAAAAAAAACAAAGAAAGAAGAAATCTCCACAGACAAGAACAACACCAACTAATCCCCTACCCCCTCAGTAAGAAGCATTCCCTTAGGTCAAGATTGATGGAGTGATTACAAGAAGATATGAAGAAATGACTTAGAGTGATAAAGAGAGAACAGATGACTGAAAGCAAAGTCTAGGAAGTCTTGATAAAGCAGCAGACACTGAGATCTAAGAGCAGTGAGAAAAGGATTAAAAGTAAACAACAGACCAGAAACAGAACAAAGAAATATTGGAAAAAATACCCGAGGCCTCAATAAAGGAACTAGTCTTGAACAGAGAACTCATTGAGACATTTTGAATGTGGCCATTTTCACAGAGAAACACAATAAATTATGCCAGGGAAATTGTCCAGAAACACTGGAATAGGAAAAAACAGACTAACAGAATCCACAGAACTCTGTCAACAAAGAATCCCAAATTTAACTCCCCCAATAAATGTGGCCTCCAGTTACCAGAAATTCAATGCAGAGAAAAAAAATCTCCGAAGTCAGAAAAAAATCATTTATAAATCAAGGAATACAAGTTCAAAAGGTGCAGGATAGGATGATGCACTGATGATGAAAAATTTAATTTTAAAAACTGAAATATGAAAGAAAAACTAAGCAAAGGAAACTGGTTTACCCCACAGGACAACATCATAAAAAGTTTAGCATACTAACATAAAAAGAAATACTCTTGTGACAATTCACTCAGTCAACAAATATGTATTAATATTCCTGTGTGCCAAGAAATGTACTCAATGCTGGAATAAAAAAGAAAGGCGAAAATATTGTCCCTGCCCTCAAAAGGAAGGATTAAAAAGGCATCATTCAAAATGCCTGATGTGAGTAGAATCTTAATAGAAGCCATGGAAAATAAGAGGTAGAGGTGAAGATGAAGAAAATTCTAAGGCTGGGGCCCAGTCAGTGCAAAGGCATGGAGTCTTATGTGATATAAGAAACAGGTGGGTTAGACCTGCTGGACTATAATGCATGCGGAAAGCAGTTGTATGAGAATAGGATCAGAAGAGGAAAGATGGCGTAAAGCTTTAAATTTCAAATAAAAGATGAGAGAGAGTTATGATCCTGCAAGTAATGAGGAAAACAAGTCTGTTGAGAAAGGGTAACATGGCCTGACTAAGCTTTAAGCAAATAATTTTGCTAGCTGAATACAGATCAGAACGGGGACAAACCTGAGGCAGGGAAACGGTGAGAAGCCATGAGGGCCTGCACTACGGTGTGGGGTAGCTGTTTTGTAAGGGGTTGTGGAGATACAAGTAACAAGATTTGTTTGATACAATGGACATAGGGGATGAGTGTAATTGACCAGCTGAAGATGACACTGGGAGCATGATAATAAATAGGAAATTGAGAAGAACAGAAAGTGTGGGGATGCTAAGGACTCCTATTTTAGACACACTGATACAGTGTGATACTCGATTTCTGGAGAGAGATTAGGCTGGAGAAATAGATCTTGAATTATTTACTGAATATCATCAGTAAATAGAGACTGAAGGATCATCAAAAGCACAGAATAAAACAAAAAGAAGGGAGTGTCCAGACAAAACTTTGGGAAAGGCTCATGATTAGTAGGAATGACACAGAAGAACATCCAGCTAAGGAAACTGGAAAGTAACCTTACAGTGAGAGGAGAGGAAAAGGAGGAGAGAGGGTGAGAGAGAGAATGAAGGGAAGGAGTAAGGGAGGAAAAAAAGAGACAGAGACACACAGACAGAGACAGACAAAAGTATCCAGAGGAGGGGACAATTAGCGTCAGTGACTGGTCATAAAGAAGGACAATTGAGAAGAGGTCATAATATTGGACAATTTTAAATATCAAATAAAAGATGAGAGAGAGTTATGATCCTGCAAGTAATGAGAAAAACAAGTTTGTTGAGAAAGGGGTAACATGGCCTGACTAAGCTTTAAGAAAATCATTTCAAATAATATCAAATAATATTATTTGGGGGAGAACAGCTCCATCTCAGGTAGACTATTAGTAGCCAATCTAAAGAGGATTTCGAAGTGAGAGCAAAGGAAATGGAGATGTCCAATGAAGGTAACTTTCTCATGGAGCTCACATGAGAAGTACAGACAGACAGGATTGTAGTAGTTGAAGATGGTAGATTCTTGAATCAGGTAATGAGGGAAGGAGGAGGGAGACAGGGTAAGAGGCAGAGATGAAAAGAGGGAAGAACAGAGGAACAGAGGGAAAAGGGTAAAGAAAGGCCAAGAGAGCAACAGACAGTAACTTCAATAGTCTAGCTAAAAGGCAAAAAACATAAAGTACCAGCAATATATTACTCAGGTCAAATAAAACAGAGGATGTTTCAACAACAGTTTAAAGTTCTTACATTAAAACATCTATCATATTTTTCTGTATACAACAAACTGCAAATATTAAAAGTGTCAGTACTATCAGTCACAAACATTCTATCAGGCAGTTTTGCTTAATCTTTTTAGGGGAATGAACTGAGAAGTTGTTTCATTAGATCTATAGTGGGAAACTCAAATAGAAATAGATAGACATATTAACTTAGAAATCACATATTAACATTATCTGTATTTTACTGAATTTTTATTCATTTTGTTATGTTATTTCCCGACTGTATTTTATCTGGTTGCTACACTATGGAATTTTGCAGACTGGGAACAGAAAGTTTGACACTTCTACATTAGATGTTGGTTTAGAAAGCATCTACAATGTAAAAATATTTTCAATTTTTGGCAAAGAGGGAAAGGAAATGCTCACAAGGATTTTTTTTAACTAAGATATGCTAAATAAAATGAAAAAGTATTATTGTTTAGACTAAGATTCATCTCAATGGGAATTTTTATAGGTTTTTTTTTAGAACCTGAAACCAATCATCATTCATGATTAACATAGAAAAATAAACACAATTCTGCCTAGCCCTCTGTACTCAGGTCCTGGTCAGTTAAACAAGCTTCAATCATCCTCATTTCTCCATATTCCATTCCATCCTTACTGCCAAATGGTTATGTACAAATTGATCAAGATTTGTTATCATCTTTGTAGACTTACTTTTTTATGAGGACAACGTACAAGATTTGGAGTTAGAGCACCTGGGTTCAAATACAACTTTTGTCACCTACTGACTACAAGACCTTATGTAATTCCTTAGCATCTTGGGTCTCAGTTTTCCCAATGCAAAATGCAGCAAATGGAATAGGTAATCTCTTGGTAATTTCTACCCCTAAATCTCTGATTCCTATGTTTCTAAGAAGGATACCAGATACGCATTCAATCAATGCAAAGAGAACAGAAAAATGTTGCAGTATTCATGGGACCAAGTATAGCATTATTGTGACAAAGGTTTCACCACAAAGGATTCAAAGAGTGAATTAAACATAACTAATCTCAATTCTGTCAATTCTGCTTTTACATAAGCATAAAATAGTATGAAATAATACTTTTCATTGCACTTAAAAATTAATACCTTATCTAGAGCTACCACACAAGGATCCATGAATTAAAAATTTCAAAAAATTGATTTGTACATTTAATAAATATATTCTATCTTACAAGAAAAAACTAATATAATATCAACAAACCATTATTTCTTTTCCTTTACTTTAACTCATTCAGCCACATTTGAAGTCTGTAGTTTATACTCATATTCATAGGTTTGGCCTTAGAACATGGGCAAGCTATTTTCTAACAGATGAAATACCAATTTTAGCACTGATTTCTTAAATGATTTATTAGGTAATGCTGTCATTGTGTCTGTGATGAATATGCAGTGATCTGTCAAGAACAAATAGGCCCATTAGTTTTAGTAACCATCATTAACATTAACTAAAAAGATCAGATGAGAATTCAAGAAAAGGAATGGAACAGAGTAGTGGGACAGGGACCAGACATCGAGGAAGCAAAAACAATCAACAGGGAAACAGACTGTGCTAGCCATCTCAAGCACTAGGACTTTTAAGGTCAGAATTCCTGAAAGGGCACCTCCTGAGAACTGAACTCAACTGAATTTTAATTTTCATTCTGTAGCATGGCAAAAAAATAAGCACTAGGCCAACAGGGATTGTAGTCAAGCAAGAAGAAAGAGAACTGAAATATACAAAATCCAGGGCAAACCAGGATAAATTACGCAACTTTCAAATGTACAGACCAATTCTCTAATAAAAGTTCTACACTCCATCCTTTGAAGTCCAACTCAAATGCTATCTCCCTCTTGAAGCTTTCCCAAAAGCTGGACCCTCCATTCTTCAATTCTTCCCAAACTAAAATACAGTTAAGATCCAACCATTATGTCACCTAATTTTGCTTGACTATTTCTCTCTTTGTATTCAAGGGTGGGAGAAGGATATATCAGAAAATGTCTAGGGTATAAAGTTCTCAATAAAACTGTTTTTGAACTACACAAAAAGTGGATGCAAAATTTTTAAATTTTAAATTTTAAAATGCTTGCCAAAGGCTGCAGCAATATATTAAAAAATATTTTCTATGAACAAATTAGATTTGTATCATAAATAGTATACGGTTTCAGTATTAGGAAGACAATATAATTAATCACATCAAGAGATACAGAAGAGCCTCTGAAAAGATAAAAGCTCTGTATAACACTAATAATTATAGTGATTACAATATGTAATATTTATATGGCACTTTAAGATTTGCGGACTTTACATACATTGTTTCATTTTATTCCACAATGTCTAAGGGAGGCAGACGCTATCATTCCCATTTTACAGTTAAGTGAGGCAGATAGAGGTTAAGGTACCTCCCTAAGGTCACCAAGCTATTAACTATCTGAAGCAAAATCCCAGGACAGGTCTTCCTTTGACTCCAAAAGACTGATATTCTACTCAGTAAGCCACCTACCTGCCTCTTTGCTACAAATTCTAAAATTCAGATGCGGAAAAAGGGTCATTTTTTTTTTAACATGATAAAAGAAGAGACAATGTAACATAGTAGACAGTGAATCAACCTCAGAGCCAGGGAGACCTGGATAAAAATCCAAACTCTAACACATACTGGTTGGAGAAGTCACTTAGGTAACTCTCTTAAATGCAAAAAAATTGAATTCCTCAAAAGAAATTTTTGGCCTGCATTGATTGAAGGAATTTCCTTTTCCTTTATAGGAAGCTCCCTACATAGCTCTTTAATAGTAGTTCTCCATACCAATGCAATCACACATCGATTTCCTGTTCTTGTGCTAATACACACTTACCTCCAAAGGCTTACAGTTTTGTAATGGAAAAAGATGAAAAGCTTTCCCAATACATTTCCCCACAACAAGTCAAAATTTCTACAAATGGTATTGAGAGCTATAAAACATGGTACATGTTGCAGTATTAAATAATCATATCACAAACCAAACTCATAGTATTAAATCAATATACATGGAAAAATTTGACAAAATGTAAAGTTTATTTATACTAATTATAATAAAAATAGCTAATATGTATATAGTGCTTTAAGGTTTCCAAAGCACTTTACTTACATCATCAGGTAATTTCTACTAACAGACCCATTTTACAGATGAAAAAACTGAGGGTAGACAAGATTAAGGAAAGTAATAAAGAAATTAATTAAAATTATAGTATAGTTTCAGTAAGTAGTAGGATACAAAATAAACCTATTTGTATTTCTATGCAGCAATAACAAAAACTGAAAATTTTTTAAAACTCCTTTAAAAAACACTCATATTTAACAAAACACTAAAAAAAATAGAAAATAATATGAATAACTGGAAAATTATTCACTACTTGGAGAGGGGTCTTACTATTCAGTAAGAATGATTGAGAAAACCTGAATGCCATTTGGCAAAATACAGGGTCCATAGCAGGAGTATACTTGCCCAATATGTCACAAATAACTGACTTAATTAATATAAAGAATTGCATCATGTACAAATAGAGAATGATGAATGAAGGGACCTTTTATAACTATGGAGAGAATTCTTAAGTACACAAGGGATGGAGAAATTCACAAAATATAAAGTAAATAATTTTGACTGTATGATATTGTAAGCCATTTCAAAATGCATGTCAGAGACCCTTTCAGCAAATCTGCATCTGGCATTATCACACTCAATCGAGAAAAACTTTTTGTGTGGAGGAGAGCGAGGTATGTGCCATGCTAAGCACTGGAGATACACAAAGAGGTAAGGACAATCTATTGCCATAAAAAGCTAATAATCAATAAATTAGTCAACAAACATTTATTAAGCACCTACTACATACCTGACAATCTAATAGAGGAGCTCACAACCACCTGAGAACAACACGGACTCAACCATACGTAACCATGGAAAGCTAAGAACGGTACCTAGGACCACAACATCAGCCACGAAGTCAAATCCTAAGTCAGGCCCATGAGTAATTATCTTTAGAGTTTATATTAGCCTTTGAATCTTGCAGTGGCAAAAAAACCAACAGCAGCAACAAAACAAAACCACCCCACCCCGGAGTGTGTCATTAAAACCCTGCGGGCTACAAAAGCGGGTGCTAACTGACATAGTGCTTGGCTTCCTCCTTTGAAATGGCATGTGAGACAGTCAGACCAAAGGCGCAGGACAAGAGGTGGAACTGCAAGCAAGGTACAGGACGCAGGCCAACACAGCTGCAATGCTGAGCTCAGGAAGGGGAGTAATCACAAACTAGGCAAACTTCGACATCCCCTTCCCCAATAATCTTCGCATTTCAAAATCAGTGTCTGCCAAGATGGAAATCCCAGGAAATGACTCTAGAATCCACCTGAACCTTAGTCTTCCTCTTGAACAACAGTTTAATGTCATCAGCTGCCTGCTGAGGAGGCTCCTCTAAACCCCTCCTCTCAAACTCCCCTGTCTCTACTGAATCATCCTTCATCTGGGGTCTACTATCACATCTTCAACTCAAGGCACCACCCCCTTTATATAGGTTCTCATCATTTCCCCCCTGGACCATTCATTGTAACAGCTTCCTAACTGGTATCCTGGGCTTCTACCTTTGCCCTCTTCTACCTATCTTCCTACACAACCACTAAAATTATCTTAAGGAACAGATCTGTCCACGCCATCACAATGGCTAAAAATGTTCAGTAGTTCCCTATTCTATGATAGAAGTGTGTGTGTGTGTGTGTGTGTGTGTGTGTGTACACACACAGAGTTTTAAATGGGATTCTCTTTCTATCTCTTGCTGTAGGGCTTTGTTAGCAATATACAGAAATGCAGATGATGTAGATGGGTTTATTTTGTAACTTGCAACTTTGCCAAAGTCGTTTATTATTTCAAGTAGTTTTTTACTTGATTCTCTGGGATTCCCTAAGTATATCATCATTTCATCTGCAAAGAGTGATAACTTAGTTTCTTCTTTGCCTATTCTAATTCCTTCAATTTCTTTTTCTTTCCTTATTGCTACAGCTAACATTTCTAGCACCATATTGATTAATAGTGGTGATGATGGACATCCTTGTTTCACCCCTGATCTTATTGGAAATGCACATAGCTTGTCCCTATTGCATATAACACTTGCTGATGGTGTTAGGTAAAAATACTGCTTATTATTTGATGGAAAGTTCCACAGCGCTTTCAAAAGGAACGGGTGTTGTATTTGTCAAAAGCTTTTTCTGCTTCTATTCAGATAATCATGTGGTTGATCAATAACGCTAATAGTTTTCCTAATATTGAACCAGCCCTGCATTCCTAGTATGAATCCTACCTGATCATAATGTATTATTCTCGTGATAAGCTGCTTTATTCTTTCTGCTAATATCTTAATTTTTTTGTATCTGTATTCGTTAGAAAATCTAAGATACATGGAAGTGCTGAATGCTGAAAACAAATAAAAAATAATAATTCAATTAAGAAAATAAATAAGGCTTTTGTTAAAAAAAAAAAAAAGAAAATGGGACTCTTTTCACATTTCTTTGTTAACTACAGACCTCAGCATAGTACCTGGCACAAACAAGGTGCTTTAAAAAAAATTCTTTTATACAACCAGGTGTCTTAAGCAAGCATTTGCTAAACTGTTCCTTTGATGATAAAATAAAGTTAACTTTAACAG
The DNA here is from genome assembly GCA_028658325.1 of Potorous gilbertii. Lineage (NCBI taxonomy): Eukaryota > Metazoa > Chordata > Mammalia > Diprotodontia > Potoroidae > Potorous > Potorous gilbertii. The sequence goes on from CM053769.1 coordinate 28,771,168, forward strand.
AGAAGGAGGATTTGGATCAAATCTAAAAATAGGATTAAAAAAAGTTACCACTGATGTAGACCTTTATGTTTTCAAAGAGCTTACTAATTAGTCTGTTCCACGGATCATTTTCTTTTTGAAGTAGTACTAAATGATTTTGAGGATTATTGTTTAACGTCTAGAAGAGCTATTTTTTCCTCTTTTCTATATTTTTTTCACTGTTATTTGGGGATTACAGGTCTTATTATTTTAACTCTAGAAAGTAAGTACTTGATAGTCTTAACTTGTAGTTTAGTTTACTAAACTTGTAAATTAATTTAGGTAGTACAGTTATATAAGGACATCCCAATCACAAGTAATTACTATATATGCAATTATTTAAATTGGCCTTAATTTCTATAAAGTATTTTATAACGGTAAATATGTGTCTTGGGAGGCTGACTTCCAAATGTTTTGTGAAGTTTTATAGTTATTTTGATTATGATTTCTCTATCATTTCCTATTAATTTTGACAATAACTAAAAATCATAGGCAAAGAAGTACTATTTTAATAGTACAAAAATCATATCTAAAACCAGAATTGTAATAAAGAAACACTGCCATCTTCACTAACAAATATGGGGGTAAAATAAGGATGTTTCCTTCCCCTTATAGTTCTAGAAATTCCAGCAACAGAAATAAGACACAGAAAAGAAATCAAAGATGTAAATGCTGCCAAAAGCCTCGGAATAATTCACAATTTTACTCAGAAAACGCTATGTAGAGAAAAAAGTGAGAAAACCAACAAAATAACAACTAGCCTTAGTAAAATATCAGGATTCCTAATAAAGCCAAGAATTCTTAATAAAACAACCGCTTCTCCGTCTAATAACACAGTTACCTCTAGAGAGAAGAGGCCTAATCAAAGGAGAGCCAGGCAACAATTTGAAGAACAGTATTATTCGTTATGGATAATGAGAATTAGGTCACAGTTTTATATTGAAATTATTCTCCTATAAACAATGAATCTGAATATTAAATAAACAAATGTAAAAAACCTTAATATCACTATAAGGATATTCTCAATTATTTCACTACTGAGGTAAGCGTGGTATAAAACAAAATCCTTAGTGGATTACTTTAAAAATACATTATTTAAATAATTATCCAAATTATTCAAATAACTTTATTCTACTCAGAATTTTCAGTATGTATTATCTGAAGTAATATGCCTATTGTAGCCTCTAAAAAAAATTCTAAAACAGCGGTTGTTCTTTAAACAACCTCTCTAGGTCAACTAGTTAAAACAGAAAAAAATAAAAATCCTGCAAAAAGTCTCATTTCCCTTAATGTCATACTAATTCAAAATTCATTAGACTATTATACAGCTAAACTCTCTTTTGTTTTATTTGCTATCTTATTCTATAATTAGGCATGTAAATAAATGCCATACCGTTTTTAAAAAGAGAGATTTCAGCAATTTTCACAATAGTTCCATGAGAAAAAATTTTATCAATATGCAACAAATTATATTCCATACTATGGATAAGTGGAAACTATAAACACACTATATAAATGAAAGCCTTCTGTTTGTCTTTTGCTAATTCTACATAGTTGATCTAAATGTAGATTACAGAAAACATAGAGATACATCTAGAAACTTCTCATTGCCAGGAAATGCACCTCCACCGGGGAGAAAAAAAAAAGTCACAGAGGAAAGTAATCAAACTTAATAGATGTAACCCTCATTTTGAAGCCACTCTCAATTTAAAGCCGCAGGGAAGAAGTAATTAAATTTAATAGAAGTTGCAGCTTGTGAATGAAAATACAGAGCATGTGAACAGAATGGAAAACACCGCACAGGAGATAACATTGCAGAATAACATAAAACTAGATTTGTTCTGATAATATATTCCAATTTCTGAATGATGAGAAAATATACTACTGAGAGGAATCCATCCATTTAACCTCCACCCATATCTCTCCTCCCAATATTTACCTAAATTTTGAATCCAACCTACAGCCTTAAGGAGTCTTTTTTGCTACCTTTTTATAAGACACATCCCATTTTCAAGAATTTGTCTAAATTGTGAACTTCCAATAAGTAGATGAGTAAAATATTGTGGAATGAGAAGTTTATGCAAACTGCCTATCAGGAAGAAATATGACTATAGGACAGAAATAAACTAAAATAATGCATGGATAAAATTATTTCTCAGTGTAACATACAGGTCCTATACAAATATGACAACAGGAAAATGCTTCCACATAACTATATTTTGCAAGCAGTAAACACAACAAATCTGAAATAAAGGACAAGTGAAAATTTTAAAATACACATGACAAAATAAAGTTTAAAAACATTCCACATGTTAAATTTGTTACCACAATACTAGAAACAACACATAATTTTTGATTTATTTTTGTAACATAACTCACCAATTTAGCCACTTTTCCATAATCAATCCATCTGACAGTAGCAAAATTTGTAGATTCTGCACAGTTGAATCCATGGTTGAAACCAGCATGGTATCCATATGGGAAAGTGATCATAAATTCTCCAGCCTCCTGAGTGACCTGTGTCATAGAATAACATGTAATATGTCCAGTTTTAAAAGGAATAATATGAAGAGTATATAATATTTTAAGTACAGAAAAGGTTCCTCGTAATATAACTTTTATAGGTCTCATGTTCCACTTCATTACTTAAAATTGTTTCACAACGAATCTGCTAAAATCATTTTTTAAACTCTAAAAAAAGGAAGTAAATTGGGAATGGAGGGGAACAGGATTTTGGTTAAAGGATCTCAATCTACATTTCAAATCTATTACAATAAAAAGCTTGAAAAATTCCTCTGATCTTTTTAAGCTACTTACATAATCTTGACCTTGCTATTCACAAATTCATTTTTATAATCAATACCTTTAATTATTGTTAAACATTATTTATATTACGTAAATACTGTTCACTATTATTGGTAACAATACTATATTGGTTGTAATAGTTGTCATTCGGTTTTTTCAGTTATGTCTAACTCGTTATGACCCCATTTTTGTGGGGTTTTCTTGGCAAAGATACTGAAAAATGTTTTGCCATTTCCTTCTCCAGCTCATTTTACAGATGAGGAAACTGGGTCAAACAGGATTAAGTGACTTGCCCTGGGTCACAAAGCTACTAAGTGTGTTGAACTCAGGTCTTCCTGACTCCATGCCCAACACTCTATCCTCTATGTGATCTAGCTGTAAAATAATAGACTGAAGTATTCCTATATATATAAATATATATATATATTCCTATATATATAAAAGTCATCTCTGAGAGAGAAAATATGTGCTTATGTGTGCACATTTGCATGTGTATGCATTTATTTAGGGTATATATACATTCAAGTCCCATAAGAAAGCTTACTGCCTAAAAAAACTATTATGTAGTCCCCTCAGTAGCCAATTTGATTACAGTTCTTACTACTAGATCATTTTTCCATTTAGATTACTAATACAATTTTTATTTCATTTCTTTGAATTTATTTTATTATTTGTTGTTTATATTACATAATGTATTAATATATGCTATATGATTATATATGCTATTGTATTTTATACATTATATATTATTTCATTTTTATAACAAATTAGATTTATTCAATAAGCTAATGCAAAACAATCCATATAATTAAGGAGACTGTCTAAAAATAATTATCATTATAGTATTTGAGGTGTGTGGAGCAGGGATTGTTTTGAAAAATAAAGTTTTTATTGGCATCAGACCAGTCAATATAGGTGCTACAGACATGGAAAATAGGAACAAAGACAAGAAAAATTCTTGTCTATTTAATTCTGGAAAATTTACTTATTCAAATTTGGATTATAAAATTTCCATTTATTCCTTGAGATTAACAAAATATGTAAGTTCTTTTCCTGGAGAGTTGCATTTAGCTCATTTCCTCCCATTTTCTAATGAATGCTAACATTATCAATTATAGCCAGCCATTAATTCTCCCCTCACATCTCAAAGTCATCAAAGTGCATCAAACATGTAGAGTTATACAAAAGGTAAGCATTCGTTATAAAAATAAGATACCTAATGTAAAGCTTAATAAATAACTAAAGAGCTATTTTATCCACACACACACAAAAAAAACAACAACACTGCAACAGTGTTGTGTCATGCACTTTAAATTTGTTAGAGTTCAGTGAAAATTAAGATGTAGCTCTGAACACTCTGAAAACTATCCATAGACTCCTTGAAGCCATGTGCTCAGGTTTAATTCCAAGTGAGGATAAATAGAATATATTTGAGTAATTTCAGATAACAATGTAAATGGTACATCTTCCATTCTAAATATGGTATATTTGGCCACTGCAAAGAAGGAAAAGCCATTAAAGTTTTATTATTTTTTCCCTAGTAAATATGAGAATGGAAACTACCAAACTGGTTTAAAATCCTTTGTATATTCCAGGCTTTAGACACTACCATACTGAACTATCAGAGACTTGGTCAGCTCTAAGTTCAAAGGGCCACCTGAACCATTCAGAACCACTCTGGCAGGAATCTGGAGGAGAGAGCTCAACATACAATGATCGTTCCTGACCACAATATGAAATCAACCATATGTCTTAGAGGTTGATGGCATAGACTTTTGGTCTTTATCAAACAGTTTTATAATCACACTAGAATGATGGGATATGACATAAACTTTAGTGGAATGTGGGCACTTAACACACAAATTTTTTTCACAGTGTCACCAACTAAATTAAAGCTAAACATATCTAGAAAATTTAACCTATACTAGATGCCTAACAAAATAAAAGATATCCTCCATAGCAATCTATATCCTGTCACAACAAAATTTTTCAAGAGTACAACAATAGAAACAGGTCAATGAAACTATCTTCTGGGGTACTAAAAATGGCTAAGTTCACTAATCACCTAATATTTGACTGATGATCAAGAACTCTATCTCAAGGTTAATTGCATGATATACACCTCCAAAATATAAAGTTTCATATAAAACACCTGACCATTTTATAGAATTTAACTTAATAATGGACTTCCTATGTGGGAGGCAGCATGGTATAGGAAAAAGAAAGAAAACAATTTCTAGCTTTGTAGTCAGAGAACATGGGTCATGGCTAGCTCTGCCTGTCACACAACCTTTTAGTCCATATCAATTCACCTTTCTGACCTGTTTTCTATCCTATTTACATGACTGTTCTAAGGTGAAAAATTCCTTTATTCAATTGTTTTTGTCATCTGGGTAACAATAACTTCACATAACTTTTGTGGTTGTTCTGTTAGGGAATATCGTTTCTACAGTAATAGAATTTAGAGCTGGAGAGGACCTTAGATCACTGGAAAAATCAGATAAAAAGGACAGAGATCAGCTGACATATTTTATTTGGGAACAAATGAGGAAATGAGATGCAAACTTGTCACCCAACTATGGGGACATTATCAAAATCCAATAAAACATTTACTAATTTACAGTATCAAGACATTCTTCCTTATGCTTCATCTCCATCTTTCAAACTTATTTAAACAATGAGTACTACTTGAAGGCAAGAAAATGAAAAAACACTGTATAATTCCTTAGGGTTTAAAAATAGTCTGATAAGCATATATGCATAATTATATATCACATACAGATGTACAGATTGTGCTCCTAACTGGAATTTCAATGACACTAAAACAACACAGTACAGTAAAAGTCATCTCACCACCAGCAATTCCCAAATGTACCTCAACACCCAGTCCCTCACTACTGAGGGATGTCATGGTAGCAGGGGTCCTACTGCAGTAGGAGGAACAGCTCAGCTGTCGCCTAGTAAGTGCAGGGCCTCTTATCAGTGGACAGCATGTTTCCCATTCCACTGCTCCACGCCAAGAGAGATCATTGTCTGATTCTCTCTATAGTCACATTCTCACTGAATCCCATTAATCACAGCTACACTTGGGAACAGGCTGCCTCCTCCTTGTCCTGGATGACACTACAAAATTCATTCTTCTTAAACTATTTTTAGCACTTCTCATAAAATAAGGATAAGAAAATCACCTTCATTACTCAGTGGAACTTTATATGTTTGCCTTCTCAGCTCCACAAAAAAACTAAAACAAAACTCACCCTGCTTAAAAATATCATTTGTTCCAAAAGAATGTGCTTCAAAATAATACTCCCCTAGTGTTTGTAGAAGCATGAAATATCAGGTCAAACTATATTGCCAGAATAAAAGGTTGACTTACTTTGCCTCTTTGCTGACATATTCATGATAAACTACAAGGACAAAAGAGTAATCATTTACACTGTAATGTAATAGTGTAAAATTACGTTCCCATAAAATAATGCATCTCTAAAAAAGATGTAGATAAAAGTGTAACAGTTAAAATATGGTAAACTGAGGCACAAAAGCTCTAAGCACAATCAATTCGTTGGTAAAACATGAATCTACCAATCACTCAGTCACCTGAGACCCTGAATGAAGGGGACAGCTTTCTTTTCTAGGTTTTGAGAAGTAGAGGACAAAAACAGAACAGGGTAGATGACACCATGGCATAACTGAGGTAGAGGAAATAATATGATTGGTTACAGAGCTGAGGTGCAGGAAGCCTGGTAATTCTTTCTTTCCTGTGACTAAGTCCACCGACAAGAGTACTGATGATGGCTCAGCCTTTGGGACAGCAAACCAGTCCTCTTTGAACAATAGTTTGGTATTATAAAAATACCAGATCCAACTCCCTTATGTTCACACACATCTCCCAAGGTCAGTTATATTCCTTGAGGCAAAGATAGATCAATGAACAGCAGCAGAGTCAGATTTCTGAATTTAACCTATTACAAGCTCTCTGAATTTCCAAACTTAAGTTTCACAGGCAAACAGCTATGACTTGAGCGATTACAAGACTAAAACCAATTGAATGTGAATAGGATCAATAAGAAAATGATACATAATCAATACTGATCATTTCAAAAGCTAATGTGTTTGCACGTGCACTTAATTTATCTTGTGTAACACACTCTAACTGCAAACAAAAGCCTTATTTTTTTTTAAATTTTACATAACCCCAAAGAAAAGCAAAGAAATGAAGTTTTTGTAAAAATTATCTACCAAATCAGGTCATCTGAGACAACATCACTTTGTTTGTGGATGACAGCAATTAAGATCTATGAAGTATAGCTCCTTTTGGGAATTTTATAATGGAAAAGATTATTTACTGAGTAGCAAAGTCATTTAAATCTTACTCTTTGGAGCCCTAAGTCTGTTTTTTCACTTTTTAAGAGTCTCAGCATATCTAAAGATGATATTTTTATGAGTGGAAATGTCAGGCAGAAAGAACTCATAAAGAGAAAAAGTTATAATCCCAGTCCCATCTGATGTGACAATTTCAAGGGTCCAATGACTCTTCTCCTTCCTGCATTCCATCTAAAGAGAAACTCCAACCCAAACTATCTTTATGTAAAAGAAAGGAAATATCTGGGGAATATAGAGACAATGCCTATACATGCATAAGTCAGAGGGAATCGTAATTCCCAACCTTACTGATCAACACACTAGCAAGAAATAATATTCATTGAAGATTTGGAAATACAAACTTCTTTACCACATGAAACACCATTTCACTGAAACCTTATAAACTCTAATCTTCAACAATGGCCATTGTATAATACACTACTTTTCTACAGGAGTGGGCTTGCCTAAAGTCTTAATTCCCAAAGTCCAATAATGTGACTTGACAGTAAGGAAAAGGGCAAAGTTTCCTCTAAGCAAATTCCAAGGAGGAGACTTGTCCCTACACAGACACCATCCTGTTTACATACCTATATTAACTCCCATTTAAAAACGAAAGAAAATACAATAGATCTAGAAGGGATCTCTGAGGCCACCTAATTCAAACTATTCATTTTGTAGACAAGGAAACTTGAGGCCCAAGAGGTAATCCAAAGGTCACACATGTGGTATCAGAGCTAAGATCCAGCTTCTCTGAATCCAGAAACACTGAATATCCTTTCTGCCATACCAAATGACTGGTCTTAGGGTGAGGATGAACTGGGGATTTAAGTCATATGTCTAATACATATAGGAGCTATATGACCATGGGCACATCACGTAACCAACTCTCTAAAACTTACTTATCAACAATTTGTAATAGTGAAGGGACTTTCCATACAGGGAATTCTCATTCGATGATATCACAAATAAATAATCTCCTAGCCATACACACCCCTTCAAAAACATAAAATGGTTCACTTACTGAGCCCCCAAAACCTGGCAGGATTTAATTTTAGGTTTCAACCCACCATTTCTGTGCCTATAGCAGAGACACAAAATAACAGAATTTCAATGACAGAGTCTCTGCTCTCCATTCACTTACACTGAACTTTGGATTCGAGTCCACAAAAGCTCCTGGTGGTTCCCAGCTGCCCTGGACAACTGAAGGGCACAAGGGGTACAAGAGCCACCTTCCCAGGTCCTAATGCTAGACCTAATGCTAGAAGTTATCACTGTCTTTATTATTCAAACTGCTCCTGATAATCAAGGGCCTTAACATCAGTAAAGGAAGCAGCAATATCTATGAAAAGTGAAAGGAAAATAACGCACCAAGAGCCTAGGATCTTCTTAGCAGGCTGCATGAGGAGGATTCAGTCAAGTGTAGACATGTCACAAGGGACAGCTCTCTACCCAGTAGGAAAAAGTTCAAGATTTGGGCTTCATTGCATTCCACTGTACAATGTATTGTGGCTCTTCCTTCATATGAACTTCTCACTTAATTCTCTACTGATGGATTTATTTAAAATAGGGCCACCTATAGTAGGATTTTAGGCTTTGGTATTTGTGTATTTATGTTTATGGTTATTTGCAAGCTTATTCCCCAAATACTTTAGCTAGTTTAAAAAAAAGTACATCGAACAAGAAAAGGAAAAAGGGTTTGTATCAAGAACTATTCAGGAAAGTGTAAAAATATTGGGAAAGTAGACCTTATACAAGAAATCTCAGAAATGGAGTTTTCTGAGGACAGTAATATAGTGAACAATTAATAGCATAAAGAAAAATTCTGCTTTGAAAAAACTAAGAGTAGTACTTCCACTGCCTGGGAGTAAGAAGAGGTGCTGATTTAGTCAGAAGTGAAAAGTTTTCAAGATAGAATAAAGCAGGATTAAGGTAAGAAACATCAAGTAAAAAATAAAGAGGTGAGGACACATATGTTAAAGTAGTTTTTTCCAACCAGCTAAGTACTTAAACTTCCTCAAACACAGAGAGATCTGATTTATCTGGTTAAGTTTTTTCATTTCAGTTCATTCACATAAAAATGCCCATACTCTGTAAAATGTTATGGGTGAAACATAACCTATAGGAAAAAAGAAAAATCTGATATGCATCCAATTTTGTAAAAATCAATCTGCAGAAATACTCTGAAGAAATAAAACAATAAAATCCTCCCATAAGTTTAACCAAAAAGTCCATGTCATATTATATATTAAAATTCATTGTTTATCTTAAAATCTCTAATGCTAAAATGTAAGATTCCAATCACAGAATTACTGCTGTTAACAATCACTACTTTATCCCACGCCAAAAAAAAAATCATATAAATGCAAATATAATGTTGCTTACATAATAGTACAAATTTTACTGAATGTTTAACTATAGATCACCATGAAATCTATATTAAATAAACTCTTTAAAAGATCAATAATTAGCACTTGATCAACAATTGAAATATCAGAGACAAATTTTCTCTAAGAAATCCATGGTTTTGGGATATCAACTATAACTCTGAAATTTAAATATAAAAAAATCATATCTTTTTGTCTCCTTTAAATTTATGTTAAACAAAAATTATAATGGTAGAATTTTAAAAGTAATTTCCAGGAATACCTTGCCAAAAGGAATGCCATATTTCTTCAGTACTGAAGGAGATATCAGTGTCATCTTGTGGCGAAGAAAAGCATCACATCCCTGAGAGCTGCTGGGGAAGAATCCTAAAGAGGAAACAAGAAGCAACCACAACTGACTCAATCACATTGGTAAAGCTGAGTTCCAGGTTTTCTTCTGTTTTGTCTTCTCCAAAGTCCAGTCCAAATGTAACACACTTAGAAACTGTTACGTTACACAGTATGATAACTATGAGTCACGAGGAGAGCACTCCAAACAATACTGTAGACGTGGAAATGAAAAGACTGACAACTGATTGGTGATGTAGGTTAAGGACAGAGGACAACCCTAAGATGGTCAACCTGGGTAACCAAAAGCAGGGTGGTAATATTAAAAGAAATAGAGCAGTTCAAATCCTACCACTTTACAGGATAAGAAACTGAGGACCACAGAATTCAAGCAATTTGCCCAATATCACAGTCATAGAAATGAAATTTAAACTAAGCACGACTCTAAATCCAGCACTATTTGTAGTGTTCATTTGTAGTATAAAGTGATGGCCTGACAAGTTTGTACCATGAAAATACATAAGATAAACCATATTTAACAATTACATTTGTACATATTTTGAATTAAGCTAAGATTTTGCATAAGATGATCTGCTAAATGTAGTAAAAATATTACTAAGAAGCTGGGCATCTTAGGGCTACAATTAATTAACAGATCTCCTCATTTGCATACCTCATTCTAAAAATAATCTACCTAACCACTTGTAGGGTAATAAGGCAGGAAGTTCAGTATCTACCAGGATACAGTCCAACTCCTGTGTCAGCTTTGGTCAAATACTTAGTACATATGTCCCATATGCGTGAATAAATTTTGGATTAAGTTTTAACTGAGGAAAATAAACTTTTACTTGATGACATATTACATATCCAAAATATATCATATTACTTAAATCTTTTGGGTCTTACTCAAGAATAATTCCATTAACTAAGCTTTATTAATCCCATCAATTAAGAGAAAAAATGTACCTGTGTACTGATTCTCCTGTTCACCTAGCTAGCACTTCCTCACTCATAATGAGGACTGACAAACATCAGATTTCAGCACTAAAAAACTGGAAGAAGACAGACAGTGGAAAGAAGGAAGAAAAAATGGTAGAGAAGTAGAAGGCTGAAAATGGAAGTTTGGGAAGCAGAGGAAGAAAACTGGGAAACAGAGAATATGGTGGAATTGTAGAATAAAGGAATGGGTAAAGCTTGAACAATGTGATTACTGGCCAGAAGTTAACTTAAACTGAAAGAAAAAGCACTGAAGGAAAGTAATATGAAGTGTATGCATTAAGTATGTCATATTAGTTAGAATTTATACTTATGAGATCTTCAGAATTAATGATTCACTTCACTCTGAAAAAACATTTTGCATAGTGAGAATTATGAGGTAAAACTCAGTTTCATCTCAAAACAGATGTATCAGAAATCAGACAAATATTTTCAATGCTTGCTACCCATACCTGTTCAACTGAAATATATTTTGATCAATTTACATACCAATCTTTAAATAAAAATTAATATAATCACATAGCATAAGATAGATTTTAAAATGTTTCATTAAACATGCAATAATTAAAGCACTCTGAAATGATTCAATATATTTAAAGGTACTCCACAGACATCCAAGCTGAATAAAAAAACTGAACGTTCTATCTGACTAACAGACAGAAAAAGTAATCACCAGGCTTAACAGAAAAAATTAATCTGGTTATTTTTTAAAGATCCTTTAGTAAAGGGCTAGCAACATTTTAAAATTACTCACTAAGGAGGCAAATTAAAGAATGTGCTTTTACTAAACTTACAATTATATATAAATACAAAGACACAATTGTATTTATCTAAATATAATTGTATATATAATACAATATATACAATTATACACCCAGACACAGACACATACACACAAATCATATCAGCCTACCCTCCCTCAAATCAAAGTCAACTGCAAGTCATGTCATCACCTTGATGTCATTCATGGTCCTCTTCAAGAATGAAGGACAAACACAACAATTATATATTAATTTTACACTCACTTCTGCAGAAAGATTTCCTATAAAAGTATAAATATTTTGGTGCTACTATTGAAGTTTTGTTTTGTTTTTAATTTATCTTTAAGAGTTTTTCAAAAGTATTTAAAATTTCCCAGGTCATCACTATATAGTAGATGATATCATACTCTCAGTGGAACACAGAATAACAGATTCTAATATGTTTTTTAAATTGTACTGATCTCATTCTAAGACAGCAATAAAGCCTGTCCAACTGAATTAGCTGGTTTCTCAACCAGCCTTGACGTTATCTTCAAGTCCTTATTGTCACTTTCCCCAAAATTCCAACCTGCTGTCACATCTTGTTTCTCCTTTTGTGACCTCTCGCAT
>CM053769.1:28783929-28799311 GCA_028658325.1 Potorous gilbertii
CCTTCCCGGCCCTCACCTAACAACTTTCCCAGACTCTTCTTTCCCCAAGTGCACAAATAAATTACAAACAAATGCATTCTGGATTTTAGTTTTATGGAATCATTCCATTGTCTATTAAGCTTTCTTTGTTTAATTATTCCCCTTTACTATGCTATTTTGGACATGAAATTTCTATCTGGACTGCAAACAATTAACAAGTTAAGTTCAAATTAAAGGTCGGTAAATTTTGTAAATTTTCATTTAAAAAAAAGGAATATAAAATAATTTATTTCCAAATATAAAAAATACAACTAAGGAACTATTCTCACACTTTAAAAATAGCTCACAGTCTACACACGTCATATGCACCCCACTGAAATAAACCTCATCAGAATCAATAGTGTGAATAATACTGCCCTTAAAAAGATAACAATGAGTATGTATCTGTTTTATATAAAAATAATTTTTGGAAAAATAATCCATTAACCCAATAAAATTAATAATACTTAAATTTACAAGGTAGGAAATATTCCCCTGAATTGCTCTTTGAAAAAATAGAGTAAGTATTGCATAGCATATACAAACTACATCAATACTTATTTAAAAGAAAAGACTAAGGAAAGAAAATGGTATTGTGTTCTATGCACACTTCACCAGCATAGTATCACCAAAATGCTAAGTTACCTTTCAGAAAATTAGGTATTTGATCTATGTCTTTTTTTATCTGTCTGCAGAACAGAGATAATAGTACATCATTTTTTTTTTTACTATGTTTGATATCGTAAAAATCTAGGTGTTAAAATTAAGTCAACATTTTATGACCACATATTATTGCTATACCTATCAAATAGCAAGTAGAAGTTTCTCCCCTCAGCCCATGTTTCTGGTACTCACAATATATTGGGAGAATGGTATATAAGATATATGATATATATAATATAGGTGCTCCTAAAAATAAACTAAAGCTACATCTAAGTTCCACAGTATTTTTTTAATAAAAACTTTTAAAACTGTATAAGTTTAAATTGTTCCTGTAATTTTAAGTAGTAAAAAATAATGCCTTGTGGAAAAAGAGCATCTTTTTCCTCCAGTGAAAAAAAGTCCAAAAAGGTAACCATTATCAAATAAAGTTGTGAAATATGTATATATATTTTCCATACTTAACTCAAAAAGACTTAACTAGGGTATTTCTAAATCACAAAAACTTTTAGATGAGCATTAAAAAAAAGTTTGGGTGATTATATTTTTGAGGGCATTCAAGTAAGAACCTTCAGTCTCTCTCCAATGTCTCCTAGCTGCTTCCTGCTACTTAGAAATATGTTCATGTCTCCTCTATACTTAAAAAATTCTCAGTTAATGCAGTCATAACCCTATTCTACTCCGTTTCATGGTTAAACTCCTTGAGAAAGCTACCTCTGTGCCTCCACTTCCTCTCCTCTCACTTTCTTCTAATCCTTTTGTAGCTGAGCTTCCAAACCTTAGCAGTTAAGTAAAACTGCCATCTCCAAAGTTATCAATGATCTCTTAAAAACAAACCTAACTGCCTCTTTTTAATCTCTCCTGATTACAAACTAGATGTCTCATCCTAAACTCAGTACATCCAAAAGATATATTCTTTATATTCATGTATTTCCAAACTTTGCTCTAACTGTCAAGGGGCCCTGCCATTCTTCCTATCACTCACAGTCAAAACTTAGGTATCATTTTCAACTCCTCACTCATATTCATCCACTCTGTTATGATGTCTTGTCATTTCTGCCTTTGAAACCTCTCATCTATGCTCCTGGCTCTCCATGTGCATAGGTGTCACCTTGGAGCAGGTTTTCATTATCTAATGCCTAGAGCAGACAATTAAATTAGTTTGTTGGATGGTCTCCATCCTTAAATTTTTCTCCCATTCTCCATTATATTGCTGAAGTGATATTCCTAAATTACTGGTTTGACCATATCACTTCTTACACTCAGTAAACTCCAGTGGTTCCCCATCATCTCCAAGATCAATACAAAATCATCCAATTTGTTTTCGAAGTCCTTAACAACCTAGCCCCTTGCTGTCTTTGCAGTCTTCTTATACTTCACTTTTCTCCAAGTACTTTTGGATTCGGATATACAAGCCTTCTTCCTATTCCTCCTATTAGATACTCCACCTTGCTTGACTTTTTACTGTTTATCCCCATGTGCCTGCAATGCTGACACTCCTTGCTACTGCCTTGTTATTTCTCTTTCTTCAACATTCAGTTGAAATCCCAGCTCTAGGAAGAGGCTTTTAATATGCCCAATATTCCCCAGTCTCACACTGCTAATATCTTCCCTGGGATTACCTCCTACTTAACTAATAAATATCTTATATACACACATAGTTGTTTGCATATTTTCTCCCAAATAAAAATGTGAACTCCTTAACACCAAAGACCACCGTTTGCCTTTCTTTGCTTTGCTAGGACATAATGTGGTATAGTACCCAAAAGTATACAATATGGTATATATTTATACATACTAAGCCCATAATAAATGCTCATTAATGATTTTTTTATAAAAAGTTCATTCAGAATGAGTTAACTAGCTTCACATAGTGCAGTAAAAAATTTATGCATTCATATAACACAATGAACTACTGCCATCAATGTTGATTTTTACTAATATACCGTAACTGTATACATCTAAGTTAATTTTCTATTGAAGATATTCATCAGAATAGCACTTTACTACTCAGTATGTGCACAACGATTTTAAAAGAATTCTATGGGTGGTATAGAAACTTTAAATTAAAACAGCCAAAAAAAACAAAAACAAGAAGGAGAAAGTATTGAACAACTAACATAAAAATACTTGAAAATTTAAGGTTAGAGATTACAATATTTAATTCAATGTGCTTGATGTCAAGATTAGACTGATACTATAAAATATCATACCCTGAAATAATTTACCCAAAACACATATGGAGGCAAATTAGAGTGACAGAAGGCAGCCAATTTTTTTTCACGTTTGCTAGGCTGAGACCCTTTCAGGCTATTCATTTAGAAGTGTTTTCTTTTATTATTGTTATCCTTTTAAAAAGTGGGCATTTTAATAATATTTTTAGACTATCACGTGAAATAGATGTGTAAGGGATATGTATTTACCATGGCGACAATTAATAACAGTACATTTTCCTCCTTTAAAATCAACTAGCTCTTCATAAGCTATATCCGTAAGAAAATATTAAGAATCTATTCACAAAATTATATGAACTATCTTTCACTACTTTGCTATTTTTTGTTTCAAAAATATATTCAACAATATTATGCCAATTTTCATTATTCTGCCTATATTTCTTTCTTCCATAGGGCAAGAAAAATTATTATTTTTCATTGGAGGTTAGTTCACCCTTTTCATTTTTGATACTGGTAATTTGTTTTCCTCTTTATTTTTTTTTAATAAAATTGACCAAAGGTTTATAAATTTTATTGGAAAATTATTATTTCTCCCTTATACTAATAGCCAATTATTGATTTAAGACTGAGTTTCCCTTTCTTTTGCTCATTTAGAAGTCAACCTATGGGGTGGGGGTGGAGCCAAGATGGCAGAGTAGAAACAGGGACCTGCTACGGCTCTCCCCCAAACCCGTCAAAAAACCTGTAAAAAAATGACTTGAAACAAATTCTAGAGCAGAAGAAGCCACAAAATGACAGGCTCAAGCAAATTTCTAGACCAAGACAATCTGGAAAGTAGACAGGAAGGGCTGGAGCAGGAGCAGGCCTTACGGAACTGAATCGAGGGCAGTTTCTGTGGATTCCTGACTTCTCAACCCACAAACGATAAAAACAGCTTCAGAGGTCAGTGAGAAAAGTTTTCTCACCTGGCTGAGAAGGGAATATGATCCAGACCCATTCTCAGACCAAAAGCAGATATAGCCACTGCTAAAACTGAGGCTGCTTCTGGAGACCTCCACTTAACAAAGCTCAAAAGTCAAGTAAATGGTTGGGAAAATGGGCAAACAGGAAAAAGAAACAGACTATAAATTCTTACTTTCTCAGTGAAGAGGTCATTTCTTACAGGACTGATGACAAGGAAGATCAAAACACACAATCAGAAGAAATCAATAAAGTGAAAGCTCCTGCATCCAAAGCCCCAAAGAAAAATATGAATTGGTCTCAGGCCATGAAAGAGGATTTTCGGAAAGGACTTTGAAAATGAATTAAGTAAAACAGAGGAAAAACTGGGAAGAGAAATGAGAGTGATGCAAAAAAACAAGAAAAAAGTCAACAGTTTGCTAAAGGAAATAAAAAAAAAAAGGTTGAAGCAAATGATCCCTTTAAAATTAGACTAACCTAAATGGCAAATTAGGTCCAAAAAAGTCAATAAGAAGAATGCCTTATAAAGGAGAATGGGTCAAATGGAAAAAGAGATCCAAAAGCACACTGAAGAAAATAATTCCTTAAAAATTAGAAGGGAGAACATAGATGCTAATGCTTTTATGAGAAATCAAGAAATTATAAAACAAAACCAAAAGAATGAAAAAGTAGAAGACAATGTGAAATATCTAACTGGAAAAACAACTTGATCTGGAAAATGGATCCAGGAGAGATAATTTAAAAATTATTGAACTCCTATCAATAAAAGAGCCTAGACATCATCTTTCAAGAAAATATAAAAGAAAACTGCCCTGATATTCTAGGACCAGAAGATAAAATAGAAATGGAAAGAATTCGTCCATCACCTCCTGAAAGAGATCCCAAAAGGAAAACTAATAGGAATCTTGCAGCCAAATTCCAGAGTTCCCAGGTCAAGGAGAAAATATTATAAGCAGTCAGAAAGAAACAATTCAAGTATTGTGGAAACACAATCAGGATAACACAGGACTTAGAAGCTACTACCTTAAGGGATTAGAGGGCTTGGAATATGATATTCCAGACGTCAAAGGAGATAGGATTAAAATCAAGAATCACATACCCAGCAAAACTGAGTATAATACTTCAGGGGAAAAAATGGAACTACAATGAAATAGAGGATGCCCAAGCATTCTTGTTGAAAAGACCAGAGCTGAATAGAAGATTTGACTTTCAAATACAAGAATCAAGAGAAGAATGAAAAGATGAGCTGAATATGAAGGAATGATGTGTAAAAAAGAAAATTAAGGTTTGAGAGGAATGTACTAGGAGAAAGAAAACAAAAGAAACAGAATGTAGTAAATCATCTTACATAAAAGAGATAAGAAAAAGCTTTTATAATGGAGGGGAAGAAGGGAAAGGTGAGAGGGAGTAAGCGAACCTTCCTTTCATCAGATGTGACTTCAGGAGGGAATAACATGAACACTCAATTGGGTATGGAATCTTATCTTACCCTACAGGAAAGCAGAGGGGAAGTGAATAAGAGAAGGGATAATCAGAAGCAAATACTTTGGGAGAGGAACAGGTCAAAGGAGAAAATTAAACAAACAAAAGGCAAGCAGGATAGAGGGAAATATAGTCAGTCTTTCACAACATCACTGTTATGGAGGTGTTCTGCATGACCACACATGTATAAACTTTATGAAATTGCTTGTCTTGTCACTGAAGGTTGGTGGGGAGGGGGGGAAGGGAGAGAATGTGGAACTCAAAGCTTTAAAAATGAATGTTAAAGTATGTTTTAATGTGCATTGAGGAAACAAGATGTATAGGCAATGGAATATAGAAATTTATCTTGCCCTACAGGAAAACAGAAGGGGGTGGGGAATGAGAGAAGGGAGGGCACATTGGAGAAAACAGCAATCAGATTACATGCCGTACAGGAATGGTGGAAGGGGAAAGATAGGGAGAAAATTTGAAATTCAAAATTGTATAGAATTGAATGTTAAAAACTGAAAATAAATTTATATTAAAAAAAATAAACAACAAAAAAAGAAATCAACCTCTACAGGATATCTAGTCTTTAAAGGTCATGGTTAGTGATAATATGAAATCTTGGGCAGACACACCACATTGGAAAAACTCAGATCTGATAAAAAGGTAAATAAATTCTAGTTTAGGTGAACTGATGGATTCAGGCCCACTGTGTTTTAGTCAGACTAGTCTAGGTAGAAGAGGATCCCCCCTTTTTGTTAGATGCACCCTAGACAGGATGATACAATTATAGACACTTCATGCCTTTGACAAAGACTGAGTGATATGCCCAAGACCCTCATCAGAATAAGGCAACCTTTCATTATAATGTTCATTCTCTCATTACTTGTTAACCAATCAGAGTTGATTTTCACCCTCAAATGAATTCCCATTTCCAAAGGCTCTGTAGGTATTTAAGGTTCCACAGATTAGGTCTCTTTGATCACACAAAGGAACAAATGAACCCATTGTGTTGGTTACTTGTTATCTGTAGTTAATAAAATCAATTAAAATTTACCTAGAAACTCTGTCTTAGATATTTTCACTTGACACAGTGGTTAAACAATGTTACTAATAAAAATACAATAAAGATGGCAAAATGCTTTTAAGTGTGTCCCAAATTTGTTTAATTCCTTTGCTCATTATTGCTGATAATAACCACTGAAAAATGTGTGACAATAAAAAGGTAAGGATGACATATTACAAGCAAAATTGTACTACAAAGAATGAAAGAAATGCAATATGACCACAACAACAAGTTTACTTAAGAAAAACCCCTATCCATTGTAACTTGCTGCTTCTATACCTGCTCTTAAAGGTTTTAATCCTATAAACTATTCATGGGTTCAGTAATTTTCACTAAAATAAATATTCAGCAATAGCTTTATTAATTATGGTAATGTATAATTCACGGAATGTTGAAATATGCATGAAACTAATTTCCTTCACATTTTAATCCTTTTTTATTGGTATAATAGAATACAAGGGATATTATTTCAGTTCAAAATAAACAATATATTAGGAGAATTTTTTTTTTTTACTAAAAACCTACTATACTATCTACTCAAATTTGCCACTATCCTTTTATTTTCTTTTACATTTCTGAATTGATTTCAAAGGAAAAATTTTAAAGAACTCAATGGCAGTGCAAATGAACATAATGAGTTTTAAAATTGCAATAAGTTTGCTTAAGATTTTTATTACATTTATGTCTACAAAAATTGAAAAAGAAAAACCACATGAATGAGAAAGTAGCTGAAGGCCAAAATCAAACTGCTGCCTTTATTAGATGCAAGTCTAATGTCTTTGAGATAAAATATTTGTGGATGCCAAGGCAATCAAGATTTCAGTGGAAATCCAAGATGAAAGCATTCATGCATTAAAGGCAAGGGTGATAATTATGACGTGCAGACAAGATAATGGAAAATATCCTAGCCTTCCTTTAATTTTCTATTATCAAGTGCTGCCTTGACCTATACAATCTGTAATACTTTGTCACATGTGTTGTAATTTTATCATTTTAATTATTTAGCAATATTCAATGAATTTACAACAAGGCTGGTCAGTGGAATTATATATAAAATTTATATATATACAATTCACTATCCTGTAGTAGCTTTCTGTTGTTTCATTTCAAAGAATTACAGTGAGAACAGTTTTGCTTAAAAGTCAAATTAAATTTGAATGTCTCATTCAAGTTTTACGTTTATTAACCTTTTCCTGATTAAATACATTGGATGGCATGTCACTTTAAGACAACATACTAAAAGAACCTTGGCAGTGTTATTACTGTCCAATGATGACAAAATGAAGTATAAAGATGCCTTTTCGTTACATTTCTCCTGTGATGAAATAATAGGAAATGTGGATGTAATTATCACTGGAAGGATGTTAGCATACAGTTTTAACACAAAGTTCTTCACTCATGTGTTTAGGGTTATGGTAATCAACTTTTAAGCTCTTCTCTAATCCACCATCCAGACCCAGAACTCATCCATGTTAATACTCATGAAAATAAGTTTGTCCCTGACAAAGATCAAGATCACAATTACAATGGTCTTAATGCATTTGATTACATTATAAAAAAATCACTGCGGATTTGTAATTATTAATATATAAGAATTTTAATAATTCAATAAAAAAGCATGACTAACTGAACTATATAATCCTCTTTTAATTTACATAAGAATAACTTTCAGGTTTCGTCTTAAAACTGTCTTGAAAACTTCCTGACAAGGCAATGAACAGGATCTTTACAGGCGCCTTTAATTACTAAATTAGTCATAGATAGATAGAAAACAAAACACGGGGATGAACAAATGATGAAAAAATTTCCCCTGATAGGAGAATCACAAATAACAAAAGATTCAGTAATAAATGAAGACAGAACGCCTGCCTGTTCTTGATTTTTGACTCATTTAGAATTCAACGCCCTTCTCGGAGTATTTGATAATCCTCCTGGAAATGAAACCTTTCCTATAGTAGACTTATTTATTCAGAACAATATAATATAAGCTTTTGTACTCAGAGGGATGTCTAACGTAATTGGAAAATTGAATGTAATGTTAGCCCAGAGAATTCCTCCTTCGTATTCTTGAGAGGGGAGGGGAGGGGGCTGAGAGACAAAGCAATCTCTCAGTTCCTGATATGGAATATGGAAAAGGAAAGATTGCATCTTGCTTCTCTACCACCAGTCACACAGAGACTAGACCGGGCCCGGAGAAGAAGTGGTAAAAGCATTAACAAAGATAGCGATAATGATGTTAATAATAGTACATCAAAAGGCTTGCAAAGCATCCTACATGTGATCGATCTCATTTGATCCTCGGAAATAAGTACTCTTGATTGTACACATTTTACTAATGAGGAAAGTGAGGCTAAAAGAAGCTAAGTGACTTGCCCAGGATCGCACAGCAAGAGTTTAAGGAAGAATTCAAATTCCTATCTTCCTGACTTTAAGTCTGACACGATTCACTTCATGAACTGTACTGTTTATACCTAAAAGGAAAGACCAATCACTCACTGCTCCAGAAGTTGCATGAACAGACTTCTTGCACATGACCAGCCTATTTTGGTTATGAACACAGAAAGTGCTTAAGGAGTTTTGAAACAGATGGCAGGAATCAGAAGAGACATTATATTATTCTTAATAGCAATAATAACTGAAAGAAAGAGTCAAGACAGTAGAGCAGAGAAGCAATCAGTTGATCTCTAACAATATTCCCCTCTAAACAACATCAAAATAATGCCTTAAATTTTAGAGCAGCAGAACCAACAAAAAGAGTGAGGTGCTCTTCTAGCCCATGACAACTCAGGAGTTCAAAAGAAAGGTCTGTGACCCTGGGCAGGGGCTAGACTGGGAGACACATGGAAACAACACCAGTGTGTGACTTAAGCAGGACAGAAACAACAGAGGTTTCAGGAGTTCTCAAGCAAAGAGACCTGGTAACTAGACAGAAAGAGATTACAAGATGATGGCATGACTTGCAGTTGACTTTGAGTTGAGTGAGGGAGGGCTGTTCAAGGTCACCAACCTCACTTTCTTCTCCTGAGCCATCTGGGTCCAATGGCCTGATATTAATCAGGCCAACTGATATGCACTGTAAGACCCTGGCCCTTTCAGGCCAAGGTCCTACAGCATTCTCACTTGGAGTAAGATACATCCATTCAATGAATAGAATAGGCTTCTTTAAGTAGTTGCAAAAAAAAAAAAATCACATTGGGAGCAGAAGACTCAGAGGTCCTGGGCAAAAGAGAAACAATTACTATTTAGTATTTAACAACAGGCACCACTTGGTCACTGTTTGGGCCCTAACTGGCTCAAAGTCAATGTAAATAGCAATTGTCTTTGTTTTGGCCAGAAACCCTAAGGTTTTCCTCTTCTAGATTGTTTTTATTTTTTTTTTTTGACTAAGTAAAAGAGGCCACCCTCTGCCACAGTACTTACTAACCTTAATCACTGAATAGGCATTGCCTGAGACCTGTTTAGGACCTTAGCTTAAAAAAAGACGTCTATTTTATTACAGAGCCATCCTCCAGTCTTCCTGATCTCTATCTTGCCACTGGACCCAGATGGTCCAGAAAAGAAAGTCAGGCTAGTAACTATGCACAGCCCTCTTTCACATAAACTCAATTAACTTGCATGTCATGGTATCATCTCACTGAAGTCATGGTCCTCTTCAAGAACAAAAGATAAACAAGAAGAAGAAATGCTAGCTGCTGCAATAAGGAAAAAAATTGAAGGAATTAGAATAGACATGAAGAAAGAAAACTATCACTCTGCAGGTGATATGATGACATACTCAAGAGAATCCTGGAGAATCATCTAAAAACTAAATGAAATAACAATGCCAGCAAAATTACAGGATATAAAATAAATCCACATAAATCATTAGCATTTCGAGATATAAAGATAAATTCCATTTAAAATAACTACAGACAATATAAAATACTCAGGCATCTATCAGCTGAGACAAACCTAAGGACTGTAAGAATACAATTAAAAAACACTTCTCACAAAAATAAAGACAAATCAAAACAACTGAATAAATAATAAATAAACAAATAATTTCTCATGGGTAGACTGAGACAACAGAATAAAAGAAAAATGAAAATTCTACCAAATTACTTATTCAGCACCATACCATACCATTAAAATATTATGTTACAGAGCTAAAAAAAATAGTAACAAAATTCATCTGGAAGAAAAAAGGTTCTGAGAGAATAACGTATCAGCATGGACTACATCGTGCTTTAGGAAAAGGCAAACTGGAGATTCTGGTGCAACATGGACCCATGGAGGGACAGGCAGTGAGAGCCCAGAGATGGGCAATGGATTAGGCAATGGAAAGAATGATGATAATGAGGGAAGCATGGAGGGACAGGCAGTGAGAGCCCAGAGATGGGCAATGGATTAGGCAATGGAAAGAATGATGATAATGAGGGAAGCATGGGAGAGAATACTTGGGACAAAGGGGTAATTTCTAACACAGGGCACTACTTTCATTCACAGTATTTCTCACGTGCATTAATATGTCTAGGAGTTAAGCACAAAAGAAGCAATAATAATGAAAAGAAGAGCATGTATATAGTGCCTACTATATGCCAAGCACTTTACACAAAAAAGGGGAAAAAAAAGTTCCTTTGATTCTCACAACAACCACACGAGGTGCTACCATCCTCATTTTACAGCGGAAGAACCTAAGGCAAAAAGGACTAAGTGATGGGTCCAACGTCATACACAGCAAGTATCTCAGGTCATGTGGGAACTCAGGCTCCTGTCTCCCCGTGAACTCCTAGTGAACTACTCCACCACCTGGCCAAGGGGAAGAGAGGAGGGGGGCAGGGAGTGGGAGGCTGATGGGACAAGTTCTGTAAAGGACAAAACAAAGAACAGAGATCTGGTGCTACAGAAGCTCCAAGTTCATGAAGGGAAAAAAAAGAGAGATTGATGACAAATCAGAGAATGAAGGTTCATAACTTTCATACAAGAAAGAGAATGAAAAGAAGAAACTAAAGAAATTCTTTTTTAAACAGCAACGAGGAAAAGAAACAAAAGAAATCACTATGTAGCATCTTGAAATTTGTAAAATGCTTCAAGAATTTACAGAGGACTACATCACATCCTAAACATTTCTAAAGGTGAGAAAAGAGTGACCAAATAACGTGGAAATACAATAGGTTTCCTTTATATAGATATTTAAAGCTATCAATAGCCAGGAAGTCAAAATGCCAACCAGTGAAATTTGCTTGTACCCATGGCAAGCAGGTAAGTGGTTGTCTGAAAAGCAGCACACAATGAATGAATCTGGCCAAATCAATAGTCAGCAAAACAGTACAAAAGCACATACAAAGAAAAATATTAACTTCTTAAATCAAAACTTCAGCAGAAGACATAAAAATAAACAATTTCTGGGGTAAAAATGGTAATTACAGTCCTTCTCCAACTGCTAAGAAGGATGGGAAGAAATATTCAAATAAGCCACTGTGGTTGCATTTTTGGTTTTGACATATCCATTTTAAAACTTTCAACCTCAATACAAATAATAGCTCCAAGGACAGCAAAGCGGAGCAGTGGAAGGAGTCAAGGGGACCTGAGTTCGAATCCAGCCTCAGACACTCACTGTGTGACCGTGGGCAAGTCACTTAACCGTGATTGCCTCAAAATTATAATTATAGTAATAGTTCCCTTGGAGGTAAATTCTATAATAAATTTAGGAGAAATTTTCAATCCTTTCTCTTACTGATGATTGCAAACCACCCTACCCCCAACTTCCCATGGTGCCTTGGTAGAAAGCAAATAAATGTATGAATTTTTTTTTAACTAACCTTTAAGTATTTGGCTTCAAATACTTTTCAATACGAAAAAATTCTGTGCATAATCCCTGTCCCCATCCCCTCACGTGGTACTGGTATAACTTCAACATCCATTAAGAAAAAATAAAATGGAAAAAGTGACTATGAAATCTGGAATGCTTTCAAATGAATCTGCATTTTACTTGTCACAATAATATCCATTTTTTATCTGCAAAGTAGTATTACATGTGCAAATCATTCCATTCGTAGAAGGGATGTTTTGCTTGTCTATTTTGGAAATCATACTGACATTAAATAAATACCAAAATAAGGCTGGTACACATATGAATTCATGGATTCCATGCAATAACTCCATGGTCCATAGGCTAGAAAACATTGTAACATACCAAACATACACAGACAGCATAATAGAATTCAGCTTTTCAAATAGACAAAGCAATTATTTCCATAACGACTTTTTTCAAAGTAATATCTTTGCCTTTAAAAATGTTTTCTCCCTCCAATTTTTTTCTCCATGTTTCTCTCTGAACACTTGATAGGTTACTTAGGGGAATTCCTATTATTTCTGAGTGTAAGTGCAAAATTTTATTTCCAGTTCATTGAAGTAAAGCTGTTCTTGATATTCATGATAAAAATATGCTTTTTCTAGCATCTTATCATGCAGTTGTATTACATTTCAAATACCAAAACAGGTGTACATGAATTATGCTTAAATAAAGCATCTTCATAAAACTTATGTTCTAAAATATTGGAAATATTGAAATATATCAGGTCTCCTTAAGACATTACTCAATTCTACTTTCTCAAAATACTGTTTCAGGAAAATCAGCATTTCAGGAACCCTGTGGGAAATCATCACAGACCTTATCAAAGGAACAATGCAATTAGTACTAGATTCCATTAATAATAAGAAATGTATAATTTATCTATTATGATTCATCTTTAAATGTGCCTTTACATTTACCCTGAACTACATTCAATGCAATAAGATTCTAAGGATATGGAAAAGTAGAAGCGTTGAAATGAAAGGGAAAAATAACCACTGCAATGTCTCTAAATCAGAAAATTGAAATCATATGATCCACTGGGTCAAATGAAAGATGACAGGAGACCTTCAACGAATTAGATATATAGGTAAGCTAGACATTTTATGAAATGTATCCGGTACAGTGACATATAATAACAGAAGTATTAAAAAAGACAATGTTTTTAAAATAATTATATCATGACAAATAAACTGGCAATCTATACTTAATTTCAAACCATGAAAGAGAAATGAGGAATTTTTGACAATTATTTAGACAAGAAATGTTGAAAATAATTTTACCTTGAGCTAGTCGTTCAAGTCGCTTTCCATGCTCTGGAGGTATAGCATACCTAAAATTGAATAAACAGATTTTTAAAAGTTGTAATTTAAGACTGTGATCTAAAGAAAAAAAAATACAGGTTTAAACAGAAAACAAATTTCAAATAACAAACCTTTGTTTCAAAGAAAACTCAATTTCATTAATAATTTTAAGTGAATTTAATTTGTGACTTTATAAAATAGGCTGCCAACTTATCCTACTATAAAACTAGAATCTGAAATTATTAATATTTCAATTAAAAGACTGATAAAAAGAATATTTTTATGCTTTGTCAAGTATGGCAGAACAAAATTAAATTGCACAAGCAAACATTTTTCTATTAATGCTATAGGCTATAATCTTCAAGCATATATAATTTACCAAAATTTACCATTCTTAGAAGTAAACCAATTTCTTATGTATATTATTAAATTCTTTTTAAAAATCTTAATTATGTTCATTTAACACTCCTGTAAAATAGAAATACTCAATTTTACCATAGTTTTTAAAGATAATTAAATAATTAATAATTATAATTTTTAAAGTGTTTCACTGTGTATTTACCAAACTTATAAAAACAATTTCCCTATACTATGAAAAGCATAAATATTTTCATATTTAAGAAAGTTTTAAGAATTAAAATTCTTATTTCCCAATTTAAACATATACTATATCTAATTTCAGTTTTTCTGACACTAACAATTACTATACTTATTAGCTCACATATTTAAGCAAAAATACGTAAGATCACAAGATTAGGAGATAAAAGTATGTGAAGGACAAAGTCTGCCCTAAGCTGATATAATTTCTTGTTCATACCCCAAACTGGAATCCCTGCTTATCCATGGAAGTCAAGACAGACGTCTGTCAACCAGTGCTAGACTGAGAAACTGCTTGGACTGCTGGGACCTTTACAGATACGCAGATCATCCTCTTTTCTTGGTCTTCTTTTGTTAATCCATCGTTGTCGAAGGAAGGAGACCATACATCAAAGAAATGATAACATGACTTGCAGTTGACTTTGTTTTAAGTGAGGGACGGCTGTGCAGGTCACCGGCCTCACTTCTCCTCCTGAGTCATCTGGATCCTGTGACCAGATATTCATCAGGATGACTGGAGATGGCCCAGGATTCATGGTCTAGCAATTCCCAAGGGAAAAGAAAACTCTCCTTTAGGAAGGACGTAGTCCTTCACCGACCCCTACTGCTTTCTTCCTCCTCCCAGGCCACTTCCATTTAGGAGCTTTCTGTCCTTCCTCTTCCCTTTGTTGCAATTTCATACATACGTGGCCTTCTATTTGGATATGAACTCTGGGCACCTGGAATTTCACATAAATGTTCATTTATCTTATAATAAATCCAGTTGCAACATGTCTCATGGACTTGTGACATTTTTTTTTTGGTTAGGACAAAATGGGCTAAACAGCGGGTTATGAGAGAAATGAAAATTAGTTAAACTGTCCAGAGGATTCAATTGCCAGACTAGGTAACCACAAGGGATACATGTGTGCCCCATTTGCTTCAGATCTCTTGTTTGAGGAGTGTCACTTCTCCACTTATATCTCAGATTCCTATTTCTTTCAGCTGAATTCCCTACTACAGCTGAAACTCCTAATTAATTTTAACTCTTAATATTATTAAACTTCAAGTGTGCATTTAATGCTCCTGATAATATACCGCAAAACTTAACTAGACTCACTGAAGTTGGGCAACTAAATAAAAGTAAATTCAAGTAGGCATTTAACTTAGAATTTATCATTTAAATATATATATGTATACACACATGTATATAAAACTAATTCAATATAGTTCATTTCCTTTTTTATGCATTTAAAAACGTTATTCTGAGAAAAGGTCTATAGGTTAACCAGATTGCCAAAATGATCTCTGAAAACAAAAAAAA
>CM053769.1:28799811-28816320 GCA_028658325.1 Potorous gilbertii
AACACCCTCACCTTAGTCATGTAGCATAGAAGAATTAAAATGAATGGGAGAAATCATAAAACAAACCAAAATATAATACAAAAGAAAATGATCTGCTACATTCTGCAATTGAATTCCACAGTTCTTTCTCTGAATGTGGAAGGCATTTTGCCTTAAAAGACCACTGGGAATTTTTTAAGTCCTTGCATTGCAATGAAGTTCTAAGTGAACCAGAAAAAATCCTTGCACACTGTCCTTATTGATGTGTACAAAGTTCTCCGGTTCTGCACCTTTTGCTCAGCATCAGATCACATAAGTCTTTCCAGGTCTCTGAAGTCTTCCTGTCCATCATTTCTTATAGTACAACAGTGTATTCCATTACATTCATATACCACAATTTATTCAGCAAGGCAAGAAAAAACTTTTTCAATGGAGGGGAAAAGGGGAAGGTGAGAGGGCAAAAGTGAAGCTTACTCTCATCACATTTTACTTAAGAAGGAATAACATCCACACTCAATTTGGTATGAAAATCTATCTTACACTACAGGAAAGTAGGGGAGAAGGGGACAAGCAGGGTGGGGGGGATGATGGAAAGGAGGACAAATAGGAAGAGGGAGCAATTAGAAGCAAACACTTTTGGGGAGGGTCAAGATCAAAAGAGGGAACATAATAAATGGGGGACAGGATAGGATGGAGGGAAATAGAGTTAGTCTTACACAATATGACTATTATGAAAGTCCTTTGCAAAACTACACATATATAGCCTATACTGAATTCCTTGCCTTCTCAGTGGGGATGGGTGGGGATCCCGGGAGGAAGTGAGAGAAGTTGGAATTCAAAGTTTTAGAAACGATATGTTGAGAACTCTTTTTGCATGTAACTGGGAAATAAGAAATACAGGTAATGGGTATAGAAATTTATCTTGACCTACACAACAAGAGAAAAGATGGGGATAAGGGAAGGAAGGGGTGTGGTAGAAGGCAGGGCAGATTTGGGGAAGGCGTAATCAGAATGCATGGTGTTTTGGGATGAGGGGAGGGCAGAGATGGGGAGAAAATTTGGAACCCAAATTTTGTGGAAATGAATGTTGAAAACTTCAAATAAATAAATAAGTGCTTTAAAAGATGAATGTAATGGAATACTATTGTGCTGTAAGAAATGACAAACAGGTGGACTTTAGAAAAACCTTGAAGACTTATGTGAACTGATGCTGAGAGAAATAACCAGTCAGGAGAACATTACACACAGAAATAGGCACAGTGTATGATGACTGATTTTGACAGACTTCACAGAAACGTAAGGACCTAAAACATTTCCAAAGGACTCATGATGCACAATGCCATCCACATCCAGAGAAAGAACTATGGAGTCAGAACACAGAATAAAGCAACTATTTTCTCCTTTGTTACATTTTGTTTTGTTTTTCTTTCTTGTGGTTTCTCTCTCATTCATTTCAATTTTTCTATGCAACATGACTAATGTGAAAATATGTGTTAACAGGAATGTTTGTATAGAACCCATATAAGATTGCATGTCATCTTGGGGAGAGAGGGGTAGGAAATTTGGCATTTATTGGAGTGATTGTTGAAAACTGAAAAAAAATAAATTAATAAATTTGAGGGTAAAAAGTAAATCCAGATAAGCCTATAAGATTAAAGTATTTTTAGGAGAGTGCAAAGCAACATGTTGGAAATTTTCCCCATTTCCAATGGGCCTGGAAATTTTTTGTCATTAAAGAAATGATGAACTATGATAAATATATTAACATAATGAAAAATAAAGTTGTTCCACAACCACAGAAATTGACAAATAGAGTTAGGATAGTGTCACAGAATTTTCCACTATACAACATTTCATGAATACTTCAGAAATTTATTCAGGATATAGAGTAACATGTTTCAAAGTCCCAAAAATCCAGCTGTCTTCAGTTCCAGTGAAAATTAACAGGATATTATCAGGGCTAGATTTGAAAAGATGGACTATCAGTCATACATACAATATCCAATGTGACAAAAGTGTAGTTTCATAATAAATTAAAGAATGTATCAAAATCCTGCAATCTCAAAACCATATCATTTTTAAAAAATAACTGCAGCAAAAAAAAAAGAGCAGATTGCATAGGAAAGGTTTTTTTAAAGATGCAAAATGTTGTGAGGTTCACTGAAGTTAATACATTTAATTATTTTATTTCAACCCTAACTGGCCAATCACTATACAAATGTAGTTTATTTCATATTTTTGCTCTTTTACATGAATGTAATGGAATACTATTATGCTATAAGAAATGATGAACATTCATTCAGACTTCAGAAAAACCAGGAAAGATTTTTACGAATTGATATTGTGGGAAGGAAGAAGAATCAGGAGAACATTGCACACAGAAATAGGCATGGTCTGCGGTGACTGATTTTGATAAACTTAGCTCTCATCAGCAATTCCAAAGGACTCATGATGGAAAATGCCATCCACATACAGAAAAAAGAACTAAGATGTCTGAATGTAGAGCAAAGCAGACTATTTTCTTTACTGTTTTGTTTTTTTATTTCTCATGGTTTCTCCCCATCCTTCTATGCAAATGACTGATGTGAAAATGTTTAACAGGAATGTATATATACAGCCTGTATCAGACTGCAGGCTATCTTAGGGAAAGAGGGGGGAGCAAAGGGGACAAAATGCAAAACTTAAGGAAGTGAATGTCCAAAACTAAAAATAAATTAATCTATTTTTAAAAATTTGCTCTTCAATTTATTGTATTAATCCTTTTTGCTATTTATTGTTTATAATCTTTTAAACAAAATAACCTTTGACATACGAATAAAATGAACATCAAAGTAACAAAATAAAATAATAAGAATAAAGCTTTGGCTCTAAATCAATTAGAGCTAGTATTTATACAGCCCCGTAAGGTTTGTAAAGTGCTTTATAGATATATCTATTTTGACCTTCATAGCAGGCTGTGAAGGAAGTTGCTATCACCCCTGTTTTATAGGTGAAGAAACTAAGGCAGACAGAAGTTAAGTGCCTTACCCACCAGTGTTACTGGGATTTGAAATCAGGTCTTGCTGACTCCAGCCCAGCACTACCGAGCTAACTGACTGGTTTATTAGTAGTAAAGCACAATAAAGAGCTGCAAAGAATCATGACCTAAGAAAAACGGTGAACTATTAACAAGCATATGAAATACTGATCAAGTCATTAACAATAAGAGAAATGCAAATAAAACATTTCTGAGATTTCACCGAACAGGCAGAAAAGTAGAAAAGCTGCAGTAAGACAAGTATAGTGAGAACCGGTAGAGCTTTGCAATGTTCCAACTATTCTGGAAAACTATTCGCAATTATGTGAAAGAAGCAATTCAACTATTCATAGCTTCTATCCCAGATATTTCACTGTTAGATATATTCCTCAAGGAAGCTGCTGATTAAAAAAAAAAGACCCCACAAATATCAAAATATTTATAGCAGAACTTTTGTGGTATTAAAGAATTAGAAACAAAGTAGATGTCCATCTCCAGAGAAGCAGCAATACATTATAGAACATGATTGTAATGTGGAGTATTATTTCACTACAAGAAATGATAAATACTCCCTAAAAATCAAATTATCAAGGGATAAAATCCAAATAATAGACAACCATATTAAAAAATGTTCCAAATCACTAATAATTAGTGAAATGCAAACTGAAACAACTCTGAGCTACCATCTTACATCCATCAGATTGGCAGAGGATTAAAAAGGAATTGTTGGAGACAATGCAAGAAGAAAGGCTTATTAATGCACTGTTGATACAGCCGTGAAACTGGTAAAAAAAAAAATAGTAATAATCTGGAATCATGCCATAAAATCACTAAGCTGCATATGTCCTCTGTCACAGCATAACCATCTTAGGCCTATACCTAGAGAGATCAAAGAGAGAGGAAAAGTTCCTGTGTCTGCAAAAATATTCATATCATCTCTTTCTGTTCTGGCAAAGAATTGGAAACAAATGGAATAACAAGTAGCAAACAGCTGCACAAACTGTGGTGCACAAATGGAACGACTGCATCATAGCATTTAGTGGTAAAAGGGATGATTTCAGAGAAACCTGGGGAAACTTGTAACAGAAAGAACAGTCTATACAGTAACAATATTATAATGAAGAAAACTCTTAATAACTTAGCAATTCTGCTTAGTGAGATGACTAACCACAATTCCAAAAGAGTGATGATGACTCATACATATGAACTGACAAAAATGTGATCAAGTCAAGATGCAGAAAAAGATGTATCTTCAGATATAATCAAGGTGGTAATTTGGTTTTGTTGACTGCACATACTTGCTACGTGGGCTTTGTTTTTCTTTTTGTATTTCAACCAAGGTGGAAGAGGGAGCTCAGAATAGGATAGAAAGAAAAAAAGGGAGGAAGGGGGGGAGGAGGGGGAAAGTCATTAAGCATCTTTTTAAGAAATGAAAAAAGAGAAGAAAAAGAAATCCAGCAAAAATTTCAATTAGATAGAACAGTTTTAAATATTACATCCTGAATTCATCATAACTATTGTTTTAAAAAGGAAACTTTACATGAGATCCAAAGTTTCATGCAAAGTTCTCTTTTTCTGTTCTCCTATGTATATGTAAATGCATATTTTATCTGGCATTTGGTAAATACAGAATTTCTTTAAAATAAAATTAACGAAAGAAAAAATTATGAACATGAATGCAGGAGCATGGGAAGAATTAATGAATTAATACAAGAAGCAAATATGACCTTAAAACAACATAGAAAATGGCAACAAGTGATTGCAGCAAAAAAAAGGACATAATGCATATTAAAATTTTTTTAAAGATTTAAAAAGTTGTATGGTTTGTTGTTTAAATAAGTCTGTGTAAATGGTTAAATAAAATAAAAGAATCAAAACTGAATGCAATATAATTATGACCAAGTTTGGCCCCAAACAAAAGATATGAGGAGACATTTTCCCTCTTCTTTACAGAAATGGGAGACTATGAGTATAGCACACTGTATATAAAACCAGACTTCTTTAATAAGTTGTTTAGTTTTGCTGATCTTTTTTCCACTTTTTATTCTTTATTATAAGCAATAACTTGTTAAGAAGGAATACGTCAGAGAAATAAGGGTGTTAGAAAAACTAAGATAAATGATTTTAAATTTTATTTTAAAAAAAGATATTTGACTTGTGTAAGAAGGTGAACAGAACTGCACTACGTAAACAAACATCAGAAACATCATTTTCTGGACCGTCAAGTTATTTTCATATACGATTTTTTTAATCTATGTGTTGTTCTACAGGTGAATGGAATCTTGAAAACTAGATTAGCAATAATAGTCATCACGCTAACAAAACATTTTCCATCATTTAATTGGTCGACTATAAATGATCAAAAAGACAGTAAATGCTTTTTGGCATTCATTGCAGCTGATGTAAAATAAAATGCAGTTTGCAAAGAGCAAGATGCTCAATGAAATCCCTAAATCAATGCGGAGAAAAATGAGAGCCATCCTTTAAGCAAAGTGAATTTAGAATCAAAAGAATTTCTAAAGGTTAAGCTTTATTCCAAATGTTTCCCAGTCAAACGGGCTAAAAGAACTACAAATTCATTCATCGTCTCTCTCCCCCAAGTCTGCTGAACTTATGAACGTATTCTCACAATGCCTCCCTTCCACAGACCTTAGGCCAAACTCTTTTAGGTTGAGAGATACTGTATTAGATCCCTTCCAATTTTAAAAATCCCATTTAACCTATTCATTTCCAGAAAAGAGAGTTAAGCAGAAAGCTATGTATGCTTCAAAACAGGCACTGTGATTACAACAGAAATAATCTGTGACATAAGACATGCAAAATGCATTTTTCAAAATATATTTTTTTCAAATATAAATATATCAATTTCACAAATGAAAAAACTGGAGCTCTGAGATTTACATACTGAATGTCACAAAGCTAGTAAATATAAGAATCAAAATTCGAATTTGAACCTACATCTACTGACTCTAAGTCCAGCACTCTATTAAGCTGGCCTACTTACAATATAAAGAATAATTCATTTAAATATTATCATGAGTTTTCATTTTCCAAGTCATTGTTTACTGTCTTTATAATCGGAGTTCAATTTTCCCTAAGCGTGTACATGCAAAGATAGACAACTATAATAAAAAATTGTTCACAATGAATACAAATACAAAGACTTCACCAAACTCGCAAAAGAAAAAGAAAATGCACTATTTTCATTTACGATGAACACAAATGTGAGAATAAACACTACAAAACTCACAAAATAAAATGCATTATTTTCCTTTTAACAGACATGCACACACTCATGCATGTGTACGTATGTACACACACACACACACACAGACTTTTTAATGCCTGGAGTAAGGAGGACCTGAGGTTGAATCCTGCCTCAGACTCTTACCAGCTATGTGACCCTGAGCAAATCACTTCACCTCCCTAGGCTTCAGTTTCCTCATCTCTAAAATGGGCATCATAATAGCACCTGCTTCTCCCAAAGTTGTTGAAGGATTCAGTGAGTTAACATAGATAAAGCATTTTGAAAACCTTAAAGCATGGCATTATTAATATGAGGCATCATCATGAACTTCATCATTATAATAAATAAATATGTAACTTGCCAAGACTTGGGCTCTCCAAAGTGAAGATAATTAATGCTGTACAGATCCATATCCTCAGTGTGCCATGCAAATGTAGTTTTCCACATGCCAAAGTAGAGATAGGGGGTATTCACGCCCTCAATAGAAATGCCACACTCTTCTCCAACAACGTCCAATATGGTGTTCAGGTGAGCTATGTTCCATTCATCCACACCCTAGAAACAAAGAGGAAATGAAACGTATCAATAATCTATTAAATGTAAAATAGAATCTAGGAAACATAACTCATATTCAAATCTGTTGATAGAATAATAATTCAGAATCTATGTACACAAATTGATCATGATGAACCCAAGATTAGTAACATGTAAAGGCCTCAGTGACTGGATGTTTTTTAGCTAGTGGCTGCCTGATTCAGAATGGTAGAGAAAAGTTAAAATACCATATTTAGTACGGATTAAGCAGAATTTTTTAAGCAATTGTTTAATGATCACAGAAATGACACTGGTCAATAGCAGAAGGGAGAGCTACTAGAAGACTATGTAGTATATAAAGATCAATTCACAGAGCCAGGGATGTTTAACCTCAAGAAGACCTCTAGAGAAGTGAAGAGAAGGGGAAAAAGGTGCCATGACTCTCTTTAGGTACATAAATAAGGTATTAAACTAATCCTGACTGACCCCTGTGAACAAAGGACAAGTGAGGAAAAGTTAGGATCATGTATCTATCAAAGCAAAAGGAAAACTTATTTTAATAGTTGTCCAAAAATATGAATACATTTAAGAAGTAGTTTCCTCTCACTTCATATAGAGGTTGGATGATGACTTGCTGGAGATACGATAGAGTGGATTCTTATTTCAAATGGACTAGGTGACTTACAGAATCCCTTACCATTCTGAGATTCTGTGACTGTTAATCCAATTTCTATGTACGGTTTTCATGATTATATCCTTGGCACACAATTTGTGAAAACCAGTTTAAAGTCATGTTTGACATCAGCAGCCTGCCATATCTAAAAACATATTTGACCTTCCATCCCTCTTCCTTCACCCAGAAATCCCAAATTTATTTTTTTTCCCCATAGTATACACACATTCTTAGAAATTCTATAGACACTGACTTGTCACTACAATAAATATCGATTCTACATGGAGTGGACATGGGGCTGTGCCTGCCCTGTCTGAGAGATGGGCCCCAGGACCCACCAGACATAGAAGATTAAGATTTGCAGAAACTTCAGAAAGAAGACATAGGGAGTCTTCATCTCAAGAAATTTCAAATCTATTCTGTAGAAGAGAAAGGAAAAAAATGCAAAAACAGTTATCTTCTGGTGGTTCATCCCAAGGAGGGCTTCAATGGACAGTTTTGTAAATCATGTTCCAAATGGAACATAAGACTACTGCCAATAACCTGTGGAAAACTGAAATCAACTGGTACTTCGTAATATGGATTTTGCATATGCATTAATACTTCTGTTTTAATGAGATGAATGATAAATAAACTGTATAGTTAAAATCACTTTTTTTGAGGAGAAAAACCTCAGGATGTTTAAAAAGATGGCCAAAACTTTTCACAATAGTCTCTTTATTTTTGCTCAAGTAGCTATCCTGAAGGCAGGGGCTATTTTTGTGACTTTTCAGAGATAAAGTAGTACTGCATAATAATATATTTCTGCTTTGGGTAGCAAGGATTAAATCTTTAATCAGATTTTTCAATTACATTATCTCCTTTTCAGAAAAAAATTAAGTGGACATTTGTGGCTCTGCAAACATACATCGTGTTTATCTTGTATTTATACTGACATTGTTTAAGCCTTTCAATTTAATGACTAAGTAGAAGGAAATACCTAAAAACTACCTTGGGGGCTCATATAAAATGAACCTTCCTCATACCTTTTGATTCACTAGATGTTCATCTGTAAGTAAATAAAAGATTTAATCTCATTATTTTCTGTTTAAGTTTTCAAAATAAGTTTTGTAGAAATGGGGGATTTTTGCTAAGCTAAATTTTACTTGCTGAATTTAAAACTTGGTCCTTTTGGTGCCATAAGAGGGCAGTGCTGTGCTTATATAGATAACAGATCACATTTATTTTAAGATTTTTGATGTAATTAGATTAATTACTAACATTTGTCAAAGTATGAGCTTTATTGTCATTTGAAAAAACCTATTAATTATCATAAGGAAAAAAATAACCAGAAATTCTTACATTTACATCCAGGAATCAAATAAGGACTGAATGTTTACAACACACTATGCTTATTACTGGGTTACCAAGATAATGAAGGCAGTCTTCTTCTTCATACAACTCATAATCTGGGTTATCCTTGGCACTGACAAAAGTAATTCATTAGAACCGGTGAAAAATTTACAAATGGAAAGTGTTCTCCAAAAAAATTCAGCCCAATTTAATGAAAATGAGTACAGGAAGAACTAACAACCCAATCTAGCAGGTGAGCAGAAAGAATGTTGAGAAATCACAAGATGCTTTATTATGACTATATATAACAACAAGGACCCCAGCATACACTGGAGGGCCTGCTGTACAGGTTCTTAGATCTGTTTTTTTAAAAGGAAAGCAGCTTTTGAGGGGACAATCTACTTTAATTATATTCGACAACAGAGAAAATACAAGCAGAGAAATAAAGACCAATAGACAGGGCTTCCAATTGTCTGACCAGAAGCAATACATACATCACAGATCTAAAGACTTATGCAACTATTACCAGAGAGAAGCACCAACATCTGAGTTTTCAAAGCCAGGGGGCTCCTGAGTGGCTGCCCATAGTCTCCTCTGGCCAAACCAAACTTCCAATGAGTAAGTCCAAAGTAAAACCTCACCTCAGAGTATATATACACTTTTTAGAGCTGGAGGGCAGCACCCTCTGACCCAGTGCCTCAACAAAAATTAACAGAAGGTATTGAGGCCTATTAATGGATGGGAAATATTTTTAACTCTTCCCTCCACCCACCATTAGCCTTACACTAACAATACACTATATAATGAGAAAAAACACTTTAGGAAAAGAAGTTAGAAATTTTAAAAACAATTTTGGATTTACAATTCTCTTTTACTAAACTGGAAAGTCTGAGTACAAGCACTTCTATAAAATGAGACGAAAGACAATCTCTTCGGATCAGACTTGACCAATATAAAGCATTACTAGATGAAGACAAATTTATAGCAATTTTCAAGCTACTAAAAAGGTCAAGGATAACTATCTGGCTGGACTAACAGCTGAAAAGTGGTAAATTTCCATAGACATAATGAAAGCTTTTAAAACCTGTCTTAGGGCAGGATTAGTACTTTAAATAATGCCTCAGATATGTATAACCTATATTGTACTTCTTATCATCTCAGGGAAAGGCAAGGGGAGGAAAAGAGGGACAGAATTTTGAACTCACAACATTTTTTAAGTGTTAAAAAACTGTTTTAACATGTAATTGGGAAAAAATAAAATATTGTGTAAAAATGAATGAATGAAAGAATAAAGTCTCAGCGATGAGGGCACTTATGGATGGAGTAGTTAATTAATGAAGTCTAGCCCAAGGAAAGTTATCTGAAAGTGTCAGACCAGATAGTTTAATTCCAGAATCCCTCTGACTGCCTGATCAATCACTAACTTAAATCTAAAATTAAAGGATAAAGGTCAAAGTAATATTATCGTAACGATGACCCCCAGAACTAAGTAAACATGTGTCAGTGATCGACGTTATTCAATCAAATGATCTAAAAATAATTATTTCATTCTATTTCGGGTGATGCAATTTCCTAACTGTAATCCAATCAGACCTCAAGAGTTATACATTCTAATAACAGAATTCTATTTAAAAGACATTACTGTAACCATGATTCTACAATAACAAATGAGAGTCTTATTATAGGGACCATCTTGAAACTAGATGGCTTTTAAAAGGTTCTTGCAACTATAGTCATGAGCTATTTCCTCCAAGATTCATCAATTTTAAGAAAAATTGTAGTTCTATTTCTAGTTACTGTAGCTTTTAGAGAGCAGCACTAGATGACTTCCTAAATCTGTTTTTTTTCCTATGTGAAATTCAAATAGTAATTAAGATTTGGGAGCTTAGCACACAGTAGCTGACATATGGTAGGTGGGCTGAATAAATGTCGACTGAATGATTGACTGAAAGATTGAATGACTTAATGACTGATAGGGCTGGAAGATACCCTAGAGATGAAATGTCAAATCAAAACCCTTTGTTTTATAGATAAGAAAAATGAAGCCTAACTTATCTACTTCCGTGAGGACAAAAAGTAGCAAATAACAAAACTGAGATTCATATGAGGTGAGTTAATGATTATAAAAAGATGCACCATGGCATGGAGATAGAAAATTGACCTTGCAGTCAAGAAGAACTAAAATCAAAGTATGGCTCAAATAAATATTGTCTATGAGACTCTCAAAAAGAAAAATTCACTTCACTATCAGTGCCTTATCAATGCTCTCTTTTAAGAACCCCACATCTTTCCATTGGTTTAATTACCACTTCTATGCAGATGACTCAGAAATGCATACTCTCCTGAGTTTTGGTCCCACATAATGAACTATCCACATTTCACCTGAATATCCTAGAGACAGTTCAAACTTAACATGCCAAAAACAGAATTTATTATCAATCCACGAAAACAGACTCCTCATCCAAACTTCACTATTTCTATCACAAGAATCACCAGGACAATTTGGGCATTTATCAACTTCCCACTCTACCTCACTCTCACATATAAAACCAATTGCCAAGTTTTGTTGTTTCTACTTTATTATTATTTGCAATTATTATATATTCATTTAGTCCAGCTCTACATGTATATAAATATGTAGACACATACACATACATGTACCTCTCTCCCCTACCAGAATATGAGCACGTTTCAAGTAGGGATCTTTTGTTCTTCACATTTTTTAGCCCAGCACCTATGACAGTGGCTGGCACAAAAAAGGTACTTCATAAATGCTTGTCAAGTAAGTGATCATTCTGTGCACCAGCTAAGAATGCACACTACCATATAATGCTATACCAAAAGTTCCTAGTTCTGCTTGGGGAGCACTAGATTTTCATGGCAGCCCCAATGACTTCCAATTAAATATATTTACAATTCTACTTCCACCTGCCTTAAAATTCTAAAGTCTTTTAGATGTGATGTCATATTGCTTAATATAAATTTTTATACGTGAAATCATATAAAACATATTTCCATACTAGCCATACAAGGCTAGAAAAATGAAGTGAGAAAATTATACAATTCATACTCAAGAGTTCATCTGTTTTCTCACTGAAAATGAGTAGCATTTTTTTAATGAATCCTAGGGAATTGTCTTGGACCATTACATTGATAAGAGTAGCCAAATCTTTCCCAGCTGTGAGTATCATGACAACATTGCTTTAACTGTTCACCATGGTTCTCCAGTTCTTCTCACTCCACTCTGAATCAGTTCATATAGATCTTCACACGTTTTTTTCCCAAAACCATGCTCCTCATCATTTCCTCCAGCACAATACTACTCCATCAAAAACCTATGTCGCAATTTGTTGAGTCATTCCCCAATTGATGAGCATTCCCTCAATTTCTAATTCTTTGCCACCACAAAGAGATGCAATAAACACTTCTGTATTTACAGGTCCTTTTTCTTTCTCTTTGCTCTCTTTCAAGATACAGACCTATTAGTGGTATTCCTGGGTCAAAGGTATGCCTAGTTCCAAACTGTTCTTCAGAATAGCTGTATCGGTTCACAATTCACAGAAAAGGTACAATAAATAATATAATAAATTAGTGTCCTGATTTTTCCCTTATCCCCTCCAGCATTTAACATTTGTGATACACGTGAGGTGGTACCACAGAGTTGTTTCAATTTCCCTTTCTCTAATCAATTTCCCTTTCTTGAATCAATAGCAAATTAGAGCCTTTTTTCATATGAATTCTTTGTCTGAAAAATGCCTATTTATATCTTTGACCATTTATCAACTGGGGAATGGTTTTGGTTTTCATAAATTTGACTCTGTTTTATACTCAGTATATATTTGAGAAATCAGGTTTTTATCAGAGTAACTTGCCATAAGAAAAAATTCATGACTTCATTACCCATGATACCTTTAAGCAAAATTTAATTTCCCTTATCATTCCTCTTAATTAGGTCTATTTTTGCTTTTGCTTTGTCTGACATCATGATTGTTATTCCTACTTTTTTTTAGGTTAGTTGAATCATATCCACTCTGCTCCATTCTCTTACTTTAATTCTGTGTATGTCTTTCTGTGTCAAGTTTGTCTCCTATAAACAACACATGGTTAGATTTCATTTTCTAATCCATTCCATTTTCTACTTCTCTTTTATAGGTCAACTCCTTTCCAGAGCTATGGTTACTAAAGGTCTTTTCACCTCTATCCCATTTTCTTCTGTTTCTTCTTCTCTCCTCAAGTCTTTTGCTTCCAACTACTTCTCCTCAAGTCTTTTGCTTCTAACTACTGCCTCCCTTAATCTACCCTCTCTTTTTATCACCACCACCACCCTTTCTCTTATCCCCTTCCCTATTGGGTGAGTTACAATTCCATACACAACTGAACAAATGTATATATTTGGAGGGGAGGGTCTGGAGTCAAAAAGACTTGAGTTTAAATCAGGACTCAGACATTTCCTAGATATGTGACCTGGGCAAGTCACTAGACCTCTGTTTGCCTCAGCTTCCTCCATGTAAAAGAGCACATACTTTTCAGAGTTTTGTGAGAATCAAAAAAGGTAAGATTTTTTAAAATTTATTTATTTTTAGTTTTCAATGTTCTTTCCACAAAATTTTGAGTTCCAAATTTGTCCCCCATCTTTCCCCTCCCCCAACCCCAAAATGGCAAGCATTCTGTTAATCACTTCTCCCAGTCTACCCTCTTGTTTATCCCCTTCCCCTTTACTTTCTTGAAGGGCAAGATAGATGTCTATACTCCACTGCCTATATATCTTATTTCCCAGTTGCATGTAAAGACAATTTTTTAACATTTGTTTTTCAAACTTTGAGTTCCAAATTCTCTCCCTTCTTCCTTCCCCATGCACCCTCATTGAGAAGGCAAGCAATTCAATATAGGTTATACATGTGTAGTTATGCAAAACACTTCCATAATAGTCATGTTGTGAAAGATTAAATATATTTCCCTCCATCCTATCCCACCCCATAATTATTCTATTTTCTCCTTTGACCCTGTCCCTTTTCAAAAGTATTTGCTTCTGACTACCACCTTCCCCAATCTGCCCTCCCTTCTATCACCCCCACCTTCTTATCCTCTTTCCCCCTACTTTCCTGTAGGGTAAGATACCTAATTGAATGTGAAAGTTATTCCCTCCTTAAGCAAAATCCAATGAGACTAAGGATCATTCACTCCTTCTCACCTCCCCCCTAAAAAAAAGGTAAAATTTTTAAAGAGTCTAACTCTCTGGCACATAGTAGATGCTTAATAAATGCTTGTTCTGTCCCTCACCACCCTTAACCCCAAGAGTAAGCCTTATACAAAATGGAGAAATATTTGATGTCTTTTCTACGGATTAAAAGTAAAACAAGAATGTTTGTTACCACTATTTTTACTTGATATACATCCAGTTATGGTGGACATAGCAATAAAACAGGTACAGGGAAATTGAAAGAATAAACATACACAGAAAGGAAAGAAAATTATCACTTTTTCCATCATATTACTGATGGTCTACTTAGAAAATCCTACATATAAAGCTAAAAAAAATTTAACTGAAACAATAACTTCAGCAAAGTAGTAAGATATAAGTCAAAATTAAAATATCAGCCTTTCTATATGTAACCAACAAAAAAATAGCTGGTAGAAATAGGAAGAAATATTCTATTCAAAATAACTGAAGAATGTATTAAATATTAGAGAATTCACCTAAGAAGACACATACAGAAATTTTGTGAATACAATTTACAAAATACCATACAGAAATACATTTAAATAACTGAAGATATAAATTACTTATGGATAGTGTCAATATAATAAAAATTTACAATAATAAATTAATATACATACTACTACCATACCTAACTTCCAAAAGGCTACTTTAGACAGCTAGAAAGAAAGAATAATTGATCTGAAAGAACAAAAGAACAAGAATTCAAAAGAAATAATGGGAGGAAAGGTGGGAAAGAAAGGAGCCTGCAAGTACCATATTTCAAACTGTATGACTAAGTAATAATAATTTTGTCCTCATTAAAAAATAGGTAAATTGAATGGTGAGGCAGATTAGGTACACATGATTCAGAAGGATACAAACACAATACTATAGTGTTCAATAAACTCAATGATTTCAACTATGGAGCTAAGGACTCACTATCTGACAGAAACTGCTATGAAAATGATTAAGGCTGACAGATATTAGATTTGCAGCAATACAACACATTACATGCTATATAATAAGCTCTAAATAAATACATAACTGAGATATAAAAGGTCTCATCATAAATAAATAAAAGGAGGGAAGAAGAAATTACCATGCGCAACCTTAATCTTCACCAAATAAGGGACCAAGGAGAGATAAAATGAAAAATTTTACTTACATATCATTGAAAAGCTTTTGCAGAAATAAAATCAATGCAATTAAAATCAGAAGGAAAACAAATGGGGAAAAAAATCATTGAAACAAGTTTCTCTAATAAAGTTCTGATATGTAATTTATATAGGAAACAGCTCCAAGTACGCAACAGGAAAGCCATTTCCCAAATAATCATCAATGGATATAAAAAGGCAATTTTTAGTAAGAAAAAAAGCAATCAACAAACATATACAAATGTACACCAATCACTAGCAATGAGAAAAATGCAAAATAAAACACCTCTAAGAGCTCTACCTTATTCCTAGATTAGCAAAAATGAAAGAAAGGAAAGAAGGCTGGACAGCTATGAGAGTAACACTGAATTTACTAATACTTAATTTTTAAAAAGCAAAATAGACATTTGCATTTTCACAAAATTTTCCATTCTACTTTGCATTTGAAAATATCGGTTCATTAAATTCATTAAATTTTTTAAATGAAATGTAATTCAAAAACATAAAAATTTTGAAAATTAAATGGACAAACAAAAAACACTGCACATTATCCTTTCTATGCTAAACCT
Organism: Potorous gilbertii; assembly: GCA_028658325.1. Lineage (NCBI taxonomy): Eukaryota > Metazoa > Chordata > Mammalia > Diprotodontia > Potoroidae > Potorous > Potorous gilbertii. The sequence continues at coordinate 28,815,516 of CM053769.1, forward strand.
ACTATAAATTTTAAAATTTTTAAAATAACTCAATAGTTTATATGACATGAGTGAACATTAGAATATTATATTTTTCTATATTAAAAACAAATGTATTTTAAGGCTAAATTAACCTTTTCTTAGCTTGATTTTATGGTATGAGAATGTCACGAAAGCTCATTTCTCATGATTTTCAGACATTTCTACCCACCTAATTAACTGTGGCCTTTACCAAGGCACAGCAAAGTTATTTCCTTTCTGAGCTACAGTGAAGCAGGTTAAATGAAAGGTCATTTATCCAATCTTCACTAATTTGTCAAATCTTCACTAATTTGTCAAAGCCTTAAAGTTTACTTTAACTAATGTCACTAGTTCAGATGGCTGTTATTGGCCTTTGTATAAGTTCCATACATAAGGCCTGAGGACCATATAAAGGGAAAAAGTAAAACTGTATTGGATCCATGGGTATAGTGAATCTTGCTTTTCTCAGATACACAAAGAAAACTGCAGTTTTCAACAAGTAAGAATTCTAATAGAGATCATTTTTAAAGGCTGATGATTTGTTTACCTCAAAGGAAGACCATAAGAAATTCATTTTTCTACCTTAACGTGAATTACAAGTATGATATCCATTTCTGTTCACCCTTTCTATGGAAATGTCTGACATATACATTGCATCTTTTTCCTTTGTGTATTGATATACTGTATCTTCAACCTTACTGCTATACTTTCTCTTGATTACCTCTCTTTGTAAATTCTAAACACTATCCTTACAAATTTAAAACAAAAATAATCTCTAGTAATAAACACTGTCAAAAAAAAAAAA